>CM031236.1:515468706-515792003 GCA_018340775.1 Taxus wallichiana var. yunnanensis | reverse complement strand
CATTCAGTTACGTATTGTAACCTTAAATTTAGGACTAAGTTGTAAGTAAGATAAAAATTTTAGTTAACAAAGGTGCCTTATAAAAATCGAAGCAACTATGGATGGTTTCGAGTAAGTTATTGTGTGGAGATCCTTCTATGATATGATGGTAGACCAGAGAAATTGGATGGAGCCATATGTCGATCCTGCGATTGTGTGATTGTTGTGACTTCTTCTAGGAAAGATTTTGTTCAAGCTGTTTAGTTTGTTTTTCATTGATTTGGTATAGAGTGTGCAAAATGTGAGCTATGGTTTAATTTGTCGTTGATTAGCTAGGCATGACTTCAACATATAGGTTGCTAACAATTTAGATGAGCTATAATGCAACAAACTCAAAAATGCAAGTGCACAAGTTTTAAAACCCAAAACCAAAAATTATATTTGATGAGAACAAATTATGAAGAGGTTAATGGTTTGACTTTCACTAAGTGCAATGTAAAGAAAAGAAAGAAGAGTTATTTTAATTCCAAAAACAAGTATCACTAAGACAATCAAGAAAGAATATTTCCATAGAAAGAAGCTTAATGTGAACTTGTTTTGAATGAAAACACACTACAGAATATTTTCCCTAGGAATGAACAATCTGACCAGAACGAAGATGCATCCCATCGGGCGTGCCAAATTGTTTCACCAATAAGTTTTACACTTTCAGGATGAAATAGATAGAAGGTAAAATGGTTAAGGAGGAATACCTATGAGGCTTAGGTGGAAGGTAGAATATGCGCGTTGTGGAATTTTGATCCAAGATGATTGTGTGAGCTTCCTTTGGTTGGGAGGAACTGACACCCGTATAAGAAACACAAGAAGACCACCAAATAGTATTAAATAGAAAGAGTAAGAGGAGTTCCTAGCAGGCTAGATCCGAGAAGCGTGATGCTTCCTCGAATGATTATCGACCCATGTTTAATATAATTTAATGTAATAAATAAAAGTTCCTATTGTAGTAGTTGATACGATTTATGTATCTCCTATTAATATACAACAAGTGAATTTGACTTAACATGCAACAATTAGAATTAAATTTGGGTGATTAATGGGTTTGGTTTGGAGTGCGACAAGTGTAGCAGAGGCTATAGGTGAGGTCTGCAGGTGAAATTAGGCGGGTTTTGAGCTGTTTTGGAGAAGTTGTTAACTCATTGTTATGGGAAAAACTACCAGTCTACGAGATAGGTATCAATTAATCGACCGATGCCGTTATGAGGAGATGTAGCACCGAGCGCCGGTTCAAGCTAACTAGCGTCGGTAGGGACAATTCGGTTTAAATATTAAAAATGGGAGTTTGGACCTCTTTTTAATTGCAAAGTGAAGGTGGTGTTGATAAAGTTGTGATATTGTTAAGAATACTCGGGTATGTTGAAAAAAGGAGGTCGGAAAGGGTGGATGGTTGAATAGTGGGTTGGTGGGAAGAAGGTGATATACGAGTAATGGAAAGAACAAAATATAGAAATAAATGAAAGATCTATACTTTGAATAAGCACAAATGATAAAATCACAATACTTATTGGGTATGTTGCAGATCATGTGTGGAGGTGGTTGGTGGTTGATCGAAGAAGAGGTGTCTAAGTCTTGTGCCGCGGAAGTACTGACTGTGTTCTCCCGTGAGTATTTCCACGCTGCGGAAGGAGAACCATCGCTTGTCTTAGAACACTATGGGCTGTGTGTTTTTGTAGTTTGGATGCGGGGGCTTGATGATTCACACTTGAATGCAATAAGGATATAATAACCTGAATACCCAATCAAGGTAAAGGTTGTAAAATTCTATATATAAAGGAACCAATGGTGGTTTAGGTAGTGATGTTAATCGAGGATAAAGCGGTGTCGGTTAGCTAGGTCAAATAGTCCTATTTACCAATTTAATAGGTAGATTTTCCAGATTTGGCGTGATTTCCTTGTTTGGTCTGCGCTTAGGGAAGTAGAGTTCATGTGAGAGAAGGCGGAAGATCTTAGAAGAAGTCGATTACGTTTGGGATAATTTTAGCGGCGAATATTCGTAATATGGTGAAAATTTCATTTAGGAAAATTTGAAAAGGCGAATTATTCGGAGTGGGTCGGTGTCTGTTCGCCTAAAATATAAAGTATATTTTTTTGGGGGTCGGCTTTGCCTTCATTTGAAAACATCTCCTATAAAAACCTATGTGATTTGTCGGGTAGTATACCTCAGTAGCTTACCAAATTACCAATCTTGTGAAATTTGAACTCGTACCCTTTGCACTGAGAGATTATTCTTTGTTATCTGTGATTGTTGTGCGACAAATGCGGTGTTGGTGATGCATGACAAGGGAAATATTGGCGTGTGACGCGTGACAAGAGCGTATTGGACGACGATAAGCCTATCTTGTGCGGACAAGAGTGTATTATTGACAGCGCGACAAGAGCTATCTTGACCGCGTGCGACTTGGGCTAGAAGTGACGCGCGGAGAGGAAGGCTTGGCGCGGCGAGAGGAAGTGTTGACGCGCGACTTGGGCGGTGTTTGACGCGCGACATCGAGATAGTTCACGCGTGACAAGACCTCGGAGAGGCGTGCGAGAGTCGCTTCTTGGTTCTTTTTTGTGAGGACTCTTTTCGAGAATAATGGAAGGTCTGAAAGCTCAAAGAATCTGAATAACCTAAAAGTAAGTAAGAAATCTCGAAATCACTCTTCAAGTATTTTGGAAACTCTGTGGATACTGAGATAATGTAAATACCAATCATATAGATGCCACCAAAAAAGAATCGGAATCTTGCATTTGTGTGGAAGGCATTATTGAGGTGGACATGCATTCTACACGGTATCACGGTCAAACAAATGAAACCTACGATAATATGCGAGATCTTGAAGATATTGTTCTGTTGAGGGTGCAAGCCCGACGGAAGTGCAGCTAGATATCACAGATACAAACACTCAGCAAAATGGAAGACAAAAATCAATATCAAACTCTGGTCCAAGAAAGAGGAAACCAGGTGATTGCGATATTGCTCAAAATTCTACTCAAAAAAAGTAAAGCATTGAAAACAAACAAGAATATGTGGACCATTGGCAGGACATACAAGTTTGATTGGGCAGCTAAATTTCCATTTATTGAACCTGTACAATCATCAAATTCTGAAGAAATCCCATGTGAATGTACATGTACAATATGTACGTGGAAATTGGGAAAGCAACAAAAAAATGCAACTGAAGCTGGACACAATAGAAAAACATTGTGGAAAACAATATTTAAGCGCATGTGAGGCGGATGGCGAGAAAATCAAAACACATAGGTGGAAAAAGCGAAAAGGAGTGCATGCATGTGGATACGCGGCGGAATATGAGGCGGAGCGGAAAAACACGGACATCTGTTGGAAAAGGGAGGAACAATCACATCGCATATTGGTAAGATGAAAGAAACAAATCTACATGCAAAATTCATACAATTCTCTACTCTTTTTCAAATACTTAAAAAAGGAAGGGCGATGTCAGATTTCCTTGATTTCAAAGTTTTGTATCAATTTAACGGAATCTTGAATGTACCTCGAGTCTCATTGTGAGTGCGAGAGTAGTGGATGGGAAATGGCAAAATGCCTCTCGATGATAGAGAAGGAAGATTTGAAAGAGAATGTAAAAAAGCAAACTTTATCTCTCTTTGATTGATGAAGTGAGTGATGATCGACAACACCGCATAGGTATATCCACATATATACTTTAGAAAATCATATAAGGACTCCTCATACATTGGGTGTTATGAAAATGGTTGAAAAGCTGCAATGCTGAAAACCTATATAAAATAGTTGTTTCTCATTTGAAAGATATTCTTTGGTATGGTGATTATGAAATTGCTACGAAGTTGGTATGCGTTGGAGCGAGATGGTGCATCTGTCATGCGGGGTCACCTTAAAACAAGTGTGTGTTAGATTACAAACAACGGTGGCCCCATATATGCTACCGATTCTTTGTATGGCTCACTGAGAATGAATTTAGCGTATAAAATGGTAAGCAACCACGAAAATGTTGCTAAATTAGAAGACCTCATAAGAGAACTTCATGCCTATATGTCAAGCAGCCCAAAGCGTTTTCTCGAGTTCAAAAATTTGCAATTGGAATTCTGAGACGGCAAAAAACTTAAAGGATGTGGAGACTAGATGGATCTCTTTGTATGAACCGGCATGCGAGTTCGTGAGAGTATCCTTCATTGGTTGGTTTCATACACAAACAAATCATGAAGTTGATAGGGCAAGAGGACTTGTTGTTCGCTTAAGCGATTTGGAGACTTTGCTTACATTGGTTGGTATTCTTCCAATGTTAAAGGAGATCAATACTGATGAAGAAGCATGCACGGGGCGATTGATCTATATTGTGGATTTTATACGGATGAGGAAAATGGTATGTCAAAGTCTTGATATATTGTATTGTTCCCGGGATAGTTTTGATACTGTTTTTGAAAATTGGAGAGATTTATTAGATCTTAAAAATCCTAACACCTATTTGAGATTTAATATCCACGATCACCTATGCATCTCTGTTAATGGGAAGGAAATACCTATGCACATTTTGCGAAAGGCGTCGAGATATTACAGGATCGGAATGAGAAGATGTTCTGTGACACGTAATTTGTTTGAGTCTGTGATAGTTGAAACAGAATAAAGCTTAAAAAAATTTTGAAACCTTGTCATCGAGAAATTAGGAAGCGTTTTATGTAAAGATAAAATTACGGAAGCCATGGGTGTGATGAATCGAATTTTGGAATACGAGAAGGTGGCGTGAAGACTTTGTCGTAAGCATTTCCATAAATCAATGGGTACAATAATGGAACAATTTACAAAGGCGTCGGAGCTCAAGGGTACGGAAATCAAAGGTATCTTGAATGCCGATTTATTAAAGTTTGATCGACCAATTTTGACAACAATGAGGAACTAATATAAGAATTTAGATCAACCTTCGAAAGTGGTGCTATTACGAAGGGTGTGGAGAGGAATCTATCAAAGTTCTATCTTACAAGAAGATATCAAATGAGTATTTAGGACTATATGAATTATCCCAGACAATGATTTTGGGAGTGCTGTGGAGGATGAAAGAGTTTTCGAGTGCATTGTCATTTATAAAATCAAAGCGAGAAAGCAGGTTGGATAAAAATGCGGAAAGTTGCATGAGGTGTTACGTTTCACGATACTCCCTCGAAACCTTTCCGTTTGTGAAACAATTGCGCCTTTGGAATTCCCTTTGCGAAAGAAGAGGTGTAAATAATACATTTCTACAAGTACAAATATTCCCAACCTTGAGAGTGTAATTGGCTCTTCGTCACATTCTACAGAAGACAACATCGACTTTGATGAAGCTATTGATAATGGATTGTTTCAACTTTAAGTAGGTATCTTCTTTATCTATCTTTTATCTTTATCATTAAAGATGTTACAGGTCTATATACTAAAAATGTCAGGCAATTCACCCATCTATCTACTAATCCATTTCTCGTGTTGGATTTTTTTAAAACACAGATCTAGCTCATTACCAGTGGCAGTGATGATTTGACTTTAGCGGTATCTTTTTCCCCTTAATCTTATTGTTTGTTACTATTCATTTTTTGACAGAGCAATTGCTCACTGGAATTCCCTTTGTGAAAAAAGAGATGTAAATAATACAGCTACAAGTACAAATATTCCCAACCTTGAGAGTGTAATTGGCTCTTCGTCACATTCTACAGAAGACAACATCGACTTTGATGAAGCTATTGATAATGGATTGTTTCAACTTTAAGTAGGTATCTTCTTTATCTATCTTTTATCTTTATATACTAAAAATGTCAGGCAATTCACCCATCTATCTACTAATCCATTTCTCGTGTTGGATTTTTTTAAAACAAAGATCTATATCATTACCAGTGGCAGTGATGATTTCAACTTTAAGCGGTATCTTTTTCCCCTTAATCTTATTGTTTGTTCTATTCATTTTTTTCAGCTCTGGTTATAATTAAAGATGTTACGGTGTATGTATTTACATTTAGTTAAATACAAAATTTTTATTTTTTGAAAGCGTGGGTTGACATCCGTCAGGAAGCTTTACTTCTCGGGATGCAACGTCGAGCAACTCACCCATCTATCTACTAATCAATTTTTTTGTGTTGAATTTTTTAAGACAAAGATCTAGCACATTACCGGTGATGATTTCAATTTTAAATAGGTATCTTCTTCAACATAATCTTATTGTTTGTTACCTTACATTTTTTCAGCTCTTGTTATCATTAAAGACATTACAAGTCTAATTCTTTATATTTACTTGACCTTTAAAGATATTGTTGGTCTATATATTTAAAGATGTTGCTGGCACTTCTCAGGACTGACAATGTCAAGCAACTCACCCCTCCATCTACAATGTCATGTGAAACAAAGATCTAGCACGTTACCCTTGATGATTTCACAGCAATCTAATACGCAAGAGGTAAGCTAAACCCTAGCATATTTGCAATTATGTTTAATTTCTTACCAGTGATGATTCTTTCTTGATTTCTTAGAATTATATTAATTTATTTTTAATATATTTTATCTTCCTGTAGACCAAGGATTTTTTTTCTATTTACTATCTCTTTATTCTCCATTTGTTGGTGAGTGGTAGCTTCCCAAAAAATAGATATTCCTGCCACCTGATAGGATAAAGATAACTAAAATAACAAAAAATTAAATTGGAAAGTGATGTCGAAACATGTCACAATACTACCAAATTCAATATTCACATTTCCACTGATTCAAACCACAAGAGCCTTGGTGAGTCACCTCAGTTAATATTAAAGTACATTGATCGAGAATTCTTCCCTCTGCTTGATTTGCATCAAGTTTGGGAACATCAATTAATTTCCCCTTCTTGGTTCCATCAGTTTTCTTAAGATCTTTTTTTTGTTTAAACTTTTCCACTGCACTCATCAGGTCAAACAAAGTTACAAAGCTCATCTTAGATAACTTTGACCATACACCATGAATCTTCTTGTCTTGGAAGAAGTATTTCAATTACCTTACACATATCACATCATCTTTCACACTTTCATTAACTCACAACCTTTATAAGCAATAACCTTGTGATGCGAGATAGATGAGCATTTGAATCAACGCATTCCTGGAGCCACTGTCAAACCTTGCATTGACCTCTAAGAATCCTTTAAGAAACAATGTGTTATACTCTTCCTTACTATGCACAAATCTTATGACAAGGTAACATCAATATGAGATTTCTCAACTTTATAACATTTGTAGATACTCATTTTTCCCTACTTTGAGCATGAATCAGAAGTATAACCTCTATTACACAATACATCTTCTTGTAGTAGCAATACATTCTTGTCTCAACACCATGATAGACCACATAATGACACATAGAAACAATGTGTTATACTCTTCCTTACTATGCACAAATCTTATGACAAGGTAACATCAATATGAGATTTCTCAACTTTATAACATTTGTAGATACTCATTTTTCCCAACTTTGAGCATGAATCAGAAGTATAA
The DNA here is from genome assembly GCA_018340775.1 of Taxus wallichiana var. yunnanensis. Taxonomy (NCBI): domain Eukaryota; kingdom Viridiplantae; phylum Streptophyta; class Pinopsida; order Cupressales; family Taxaceae; genus Taxus; species Taxus wallichiana. Next base: position 515,784,511 of record CM031236.1, on the reverse strand, counting down.
CCTCTATTACACAATACATCTTCTTGTAGTAGCAATACATTCTTGTCTCAGCACCATGATAGACCACATAATGACATATAGCATGACATTTGGGTCTTGACAGACCTTGAGCTTTTCTCAAAGATGTGAAAACATTTCTTAAGGCATAAAACAAGGTCCTTTTAATATGTCACCTTTTAGAACTACAAGACATTGATGAATCAACACCTTGACATGGTCTTATACCACTTTTAGAGAATTATAAATCTCCTTGATGAAATTCTTTCACTTTGTACATCATGAAGCACTGATAATTTTCATCACCAACTAGGACTGAGTCAGCTTGAAGCAGCGTGAGTAACTTGCACTTGACACTCCAATATTCAATTCATGAATTCCTTAACAAGGATGAGCTTTACCAACTAGATAACGGGATGATTGCTAGACCTTAGCATCATTGACTTGGATATCTTTATTTTAGGCCCGATAAAGGTCATTCAAAATCCAAACACACTTTGAAGTCCTCAACACGTTGAAAAATCATAGTACAACATGATTCTTAACCTATCAACCTTAAGTCTACTTTCATAGGCAAGTATAACCCCATGAGATACAATTAAAGTCCCGACATAATTTTCAAGATAATTAAAGTCCCACAAGATATTGGGCACTAAATTTTACATTATACACATTAAATCGATCATCGTCTTTCATCATCATCTATCATTGATTATCAATTGTCATCATTCATCATCTACATTAAATCGATCATCATCTTTCATCATCATCTACGTCTACATACTATTCATGACAATGCAAGTAAACAAGAAACATACATATAATTCATGATAATCACCATCTAATCACCATATAATTAAATTCAAATAGCATAGTACAAACTCAATAGTTGAAGTTTTCAAATTCAATATTAAAAGTTTAGTCAATAATAAAAGTTTCTAATTTTCACAACCCTCTTTTTCTTTAGAAAATTCTGCTCTGCCCTCTTCCCCAACGGCTTCTTCCACTCTGGCTGCACCTCTTTCCCCAACAGCAGAAATAACCCCTGAACTTATAAGATCTTCTGCAGCACTGTCCAGATTTTTTATAATTCTTTCTTCTTGATTTGTTGCATCTCCATGCGACAGCAAATTTGGATCAGCAACTGCTTTGGCTTTGAACAAGATGTCAGGGTCGAGACCATGCTCTTTAATGATCCGCTTTAGTGTATTGTTTTGTTTGTTAACCAAAACAATATTTTGCTTCAAATTTTTTATGCGGATAATTTGTTCTTTCTTTGTTTCCAAGTGAACTTGCAAAACCTTCGCTTTGACTCTTCAAATTTTCATATTTTTGCCGCACAAAAAGAGTAACGTCAATTCAAAATATTAATGTAAATTCAAAATTTCAAATTAACAAAAATGATTGTTAGAATGTAATAGTACTTACAACCGCTCTATCTCTTTCGGCATTTGCGATTGATACCAAATCCTTGTCCTTTGACCATTTGTTAAAATATGCCTAGGCCTCGGCACTAATATTTTCCAATTTGTTTAGTGCCTTATCTAAAATGCCATCTTTATAGTCGTTATTAAACGTGACAGTCCCACATTTTACTTGGGTAAGTAAGGAATCCATCTTCGCAGGTTGATTCTGGACTGCAGCGTATAAACTATCCCTTTGCCAATAATTTTCATAACGACTAATAATCTCATTGATAAGAATTTTAGCCCTTTTCTCCCATTCTATAAGCTGTTGGATTTGAGGAATAATAAACTCACTGACATGGGATTGAAAATCATTACCAATTAAGTTCTCCAAAGGAAAAAGTGGAAACTCTTCACTATCCCGAATCGATGCGAGACGATCTTCTTTGGAGAAGTGTGGGGCTTTCACCATGACCAAGATCAATTTGCTCCTTGTTTTGTCTTTGGGTGGGCTGATCCTGTTTTTGAAAAAATAAATCAAGATTTAGATAAATAAATTTGAAGACTGAAGATTTAGATTTAGATAAATCAGAATGTAATTAAAAATTGTAAAGCATATTAAAATTGAAATTTGAAGAGTGAAGTATACCTTTGGCCTTGAATCATCTCGCGGGTATCGAAAAACCTAGTTGGGTCATTGCTTTATCAATGCCCAAATAATTTTCATCTAAATTTATATTGTTCAAAACAGATATGCCCGTTCATATTTGGGCAAGCCACCAAGTGAGAGAGTTGGAATTCGAAACGAGGAGTCAAGGTTTAGTGTCCCACTAGGGGCCGGAGCAAAACTCATGCGTTTACCAATGTTCTTTTTCACTGTTCCTCTGGTTGGCATTTTAAAAATTAATGGTTGGGTGGGTGTCGATGCGGTGGCTTGATCATGAGTGACATGTGCTGAAAAGTACAAGAAAAAATGAAAAATATTAAAACAATTCATAAAGTCAAAACTACGAAATTAAACGTTCTATAGAAAAGTTGTACCTTGTTGTCGAGGGGTTGTTTTTTTCGGTGCTACGGGTGGCCTTGTAGGAGTTGTACTCAGTGGCTGTTCAGAAGATATCAATGCATGCGATTGTATTGAGTGAGTTGGGGAAGAAGGTTCCATAGTCCCTGCTGTTCATCAATATTAAATGTTGTCAATTCATTTTGCTAAAATTTAAATTGAAAAATAAATCTGCAACTTTGGAATTTGTAATTAATATATGAGAATGTATTACTTCTCTGGCGTTTAACGAGTTCAAACTGTTGAGGGTGCGAGAGGAGTGAGCTTCCATTTGAGAATGGGAGTCCCCGAAGCCTTCGCGTGTAGTTGGCCTCTTCCTCTCGACATCTTTTTTTTTTGGGAATGGCTTCAAGATATCTTCTCTGCAAAACATTAAAATTTAAGTTTTAATAACTTCGCACTGTAATGAAGAAAATTGTAATACAATTACAAACTAAATAGTTTATACCTGTTGTTCTGCAAATGGAATTGAGAATTTCTTCAAAGCCTCATCAGAGCAAGTAGGAATTTCTTTAGCTTTTAAATTTAAAAGTGCCTCATAGTAGAAGCCGAGGAGATAGTTTGTTGAATAAATGAAAGGTTTTTCTGACATTTTCGAATTTGATATGTCAGCTCTTATTTTTTTGGATAGAAATGTGCACCAATCGAATTTTTGTTTTGAGATAGTGGCACAAATGTATGCAATGGCCCAATTTGGTATATCTGTTTGGCGACCCTGCATAACAATTCTGGCTTGAAAAAATGCAATAAGTGCAGCAAGAAAGTGGTGTGCAATTGATTGTGTATCTACACCACGCCTGGATTTATTGACATGGGCTGCAAATGCGAAACAATGAAAATTACTATCAATTTATAACAGCAAATTGTATCAGAATAAAAAACAGAATAAATTTTTTGAATTAAAACGAATTATACTTACAATCAACATGGAAACCGTACTTTGATTCGAGAAATTTCTTGTTTTCTTCCACGAGTGTTGCCTTGGTTGTAACAGTTGGTAAATTTCTGATAGGAAGGCCAGTGAAACCGATGTATGTCATTCGGTTGATAGTGAGTGGAACATTTGGCCATCGTTCAGAGTCACATAAAATATACCGTCCTCTGAATTGTAGCATGACAGAAGGTAATTCAAAATATCCGGATCTGTTTCGAAATGGGGCATATTAACGAGCCCTGTAAATCCACACTCTTCCATTATAGCTTGATATTCTGAAGACATCCTTAAAGCCGTATGGATGTGAGGGCATAAGGGATTCCTGTAGGTTATCTTGGAAATCGATTGACTTGGATTCTCTTCATTTTCTTGCTGAACTTGCAATTGGGAGGCATGTGAAGTCGACATTATAGCTGTAATTGCGTCTTTGTCAAAGATTTAGACCTGCAAAAATTCAAGAACGGGAAAACGTAAACGAGAAAATGAGTGGCATAAGGGTATTTATAACCTAAATATGGGCGTCACTGTCCCCTATTGACGTGCGTCATTTGCTTCAAATGACGCGCGTCAATAGGAAGCAGTGTCGTGCGTCAATAGAAGGTTGTGTCGCGCGTCATTTGTTTATAGTGTCGCGCGTCATTTGATTACAGTGTCGCGCGTCAATAGAAAAGGCTGTGTCGCGCGTCATTTGTCATTTGTCGCGCGTCATAATTAGTGTCGCGGCGTCATTTGATTATGCGGCGTTCAATAGATGCGTCATTTGTTTACAATGTCGCGCGTCAATAGATTACAATGTCGCGCGTCAATAGAGGACAATGTCACTCGTCAATAGATGACAATGTCATCGCGTCGTCCCGATTGAGGACAATGTCGCGCGTCAATAAAGGACAATGTCGCGCGTCAATAGGCGTAATGTCGCAGCGTCATTTTGTGACTATGTCGTGGCGTCGATAGAGAAACGAGTGTCGCGTCATAGAATCAAGCGACGCGTGTCATTACGATCTAGTGTCGCTCGATGTCGCACGTCATCGGGGAGATATTGTCGCGCTAGTGACGCGTGCGTCATTAGTGATTCTTGTTATCGCCATCGATTTAGCCTGAAAAACAAAGCGAATTTTTTTTGAATCTTGTCAAATTCACCTTTTTTGAAAGTGGTTACGGGGATATTCGCTTAGGTATTTTCCACCTTCAATTTTATAGGGTATCTTAAAATGAACCACAATTAAAATAAATAAGTTAATTAATAACATGAGGATGAATATTAATATGGGTTAAAGGGTCATGGTTAGTTAAATGCGTTACGTTAATTAATTGAAAGGGACCTTGATTCGAAAATAATCAAGTTATTACTACCTGATCTCGGACCCTTGTAGGCTTAAATTATTTGCGACAATTTTCTCCTTTTAAGTAATCAATTTAAAATAAATGCAAGACAATAAGACAATTGCACAATGATTGATTACAGAGTTCAGCAATTGCCTACGTCTCCGGGTTCGTGGTCGAACCGTTCCACTAGTCAAAACTTGTAAGTTATAATAGTACTTTCACAAGAAAACCTAATGGAATTTTACTTGCCTATCAGTACACTAGTTCTTCAAAAACGTCCGATGATGGTCCGAATTTTCTTCACCTTCCTGATGCACAATCTCCTTTGGCTTCGATCGGCCTTCCTAACGCTATCAATACAACACTAGCACTCTGGTCGACAATCCAGGATTTGCAAGTAATTGGTGTGGCTCAATGGGCCTATTTGGTAGTTTATAATTTACTCCCAATCACAAATATTTCGTCTACTATTGCCTAAAATAATAGGCCAATAGACAATATTTGTCTATAGTAATTTTTAGGAATTCAATATAGTTTACAACACTATATTAAAATTGCCTTATTACTAATTCTGACACATCCCACAAATAAGCTTAAAAAATAATAAGCTTCGGGCTAATGTGTCCACCTTTCCGTGCTCAAAGAATGAGCTTCTTCATTGCGCAAAGTGTGTTTACAATAAGACGGGTTCCTATTTATACAAATTTAGTGCCCTTAAAAATGCAATTAAAAATATCCTAAGGCTATTTTTAAACCTTAGCCCGTAGCATTTTGATAAGGAATAAAATATTCCCAATAATGAGCAGATTACATTTGAAAAATGGGATAACACCCAAATTTTGGCGCGGCATTTGGATAAGGTCCACATTTTGGCAAGTTTGATAAAATCTTAGGCTTTAAATAGCCTTTCCACGCATTGTGTGAAGTGGTCATGGGACCACATGGGCTTAACCGCCCCCACCTCTTTCTCCTCACGTGGAAGCTTCCACTACAACCGCTTCACTCCTCCCTTCCACGTGGAACATCCACGCATGGCTTAATGTTGGCGGTTGATTTATGGTTTAATACTAATGTATAAACATTAATATATATAGCGGTTTGGAATATATGCGTGGCATTTGGAAAGTGGACTTACCAAGATAATATAATTTTGACCCATGTAATGTGGTATGGAAATAATTAACTCGGTCCATAGCATGTAGTCCACTTGTCGTCTCCCGAAAGGCAAATCGAGTGAATTCGATTCGTGGTGGCAAGCCACGTGTCACAGTGCGATTGGTCCAATATTGACCGGTTGAGCGGAGCAGTTGACTTTCCCACTTTATGCGAACTTTGTGGGACATATCTAGAGCTCCCGATGTCCATTTGTCGCGTTCTCATAGTCGTTGAAATCTCTCGAGATGATATTTTGTGACACCATTTAGGGATGTTTAGGCAACTTTCAAAACTGATCCCCCGATCAGACCTAGAGGAGTGTGACCCAAGTTTGGTGTCTACAACAAAATATATAAGAGACCACACCGGGTTGATATCCCGAGATCTTGTGTGGGCTGAGAATTATTTCGACCCCTTGTTTCTCTTTCGGTTTCGACACCTTCCCCACACTACACTATGGTGATGGTTGTGGCATGATTCACAAAAGAGTGGGAATCTATGGCTATACATCTAGTTATTTTTCAAGGAACTCCACTCTAAAAGAAATTTGTTGAACCCTAAAAGTGAGAGCAAAAAGTTCTTTGACCAGATCCACAAGTGTGGGCATGCCTTGACCTACCATATTAGGTCCTATTTGTGGTTCTCCACTATGAAATGTTTCTCTAACTCCACCGCACTAGACACACAAAAGACATAAATTCTCTCTTCCCAAGCCTCTTTAGGTTTTTCTCCATTTTTCTGTTCACACTCGAAGACGATGAGAATTAGTTCTCAATTGAGCTATGAAGATCTTTTATTTCCATAGAATATTATCCCCTAGAAAATCCTTTTGTTGACAATCATATGCAGAGTCAAATTCCTCCAAATAATACGTCATCTTTCTCCCTAACGACTTTCCCCACATAACCGCGAAATTTATCTATAAAAAAATTCTTATCTCTTGGCTATTATTAGGATATGCATTCAAGTAAATGTTCCATTTTCAAGCCATTTGATGTTTTGATTCATCCATGACTTCTTTCTTTTTCCAAAATTTCATCAAGGACAACCTTAGGCCATATACTACCTTCCATTTGCTCGATTCTTTTTACATATGGTATGAGACAAACCATAGCAATAGCTTCAAGAGGTATAAGCCCGTTTTAGCTAGAAGAATCTAATATGAGATTCTTCTAGTAATCATGTTTTTTTAATCCTCTCAAATTGTTTCCACCATGAATTTGAAATTCGCTAGCCCAAACCTCGCATCTCAGTAAGTGCCACCGAGTTACTAAAACCCTAAACAAAGTGTGCATAGTTTTCCAATCCCATAATTTTGCCTCTCTCTATTTGTTTTGGAAAGAATAAAAATATCTCCACCCCCTAAAGTTCTATCTTTTTTCTACAAATCTCCCAACTAAGCTTGTTATTAAATTCAAACCCAAGGTATTTATAATTCGTTACTTCCTCTAAAATGTTTCCGTCGAAATAGAAATGATCTTGAGTTTGTTTGTTTCTATTGAGTAGATTGTAATCTTGGTCTTATTGGTGTTGACTTACATCCCCACTTCTTTACAAAAGTCCTCAAGCACACATAAATGCTTTTGAAGGCCGTGATTGAACCTAGAAATCAAGATAAGGTCATCAAAATAAAGGATAAGTCATTCCTCAAGTTTGTCGATATATAGGACAAATAAAGTAGGTGATAATGGGCATCCTTGTTTTATCCAATATCACTCCCGAAACTTTCGAGATACAAGTTTGAGTTCTAATTTTAAATAGAACCTTTTCATAAAGTCTTTGAACAACCGCTCCGAAATACCAAACTCTATCATTCTATCACATAGCTTGTTCTTAAGAAATATGTCAAAAGCTTTTTGAAGTCAACAAAACAATAATAAGCTTCCTCTTTATCATTTAAATAAAATTTTGTCAACAAAATTGGTTCCAAAAAAACATCCCGAGCCCACATAAACTTTTGTCACAATTTACAAACCATATTAAACCAAAAAAACATCCACTATGTACGTACCGTAGGATACCCTAACACCAAATTTCAAATATTTTAAAATCAGTTTGCAGAACCGAGGATGGTTAATATGACACGAGGGTTAAGCGTAGAGTTCTTTGCAAGATTTTAGTTAAATTTTCGAGGGTTTTAATTTACCAAAGGTTTTGGTTCTTTCTGTGAGGGATTAAACTATTTTTTCATTCGGCGCTTCATTGAAATAGCGTTCGCGTAATTTGAGGGTTTTTCTTGTGATTTGCATCGATGTTTAGACTTTCGGTTTTGAATAGGAAAATAACAATGGCGGATGTGTACTTGGAGAAAATATGTAGTATTCTGGAGGGACGGCCTGTTCCACAACTCTTACTTCCATGGCCATTACGCGGCCATTTTTCAAAGGTGCTTTGCAGCTTATGTCTCTAGAATATCATATTTATTAGATTCGTACTTTGAATCTTGAAATTGATGATCATTTTGTATATAGATGTTCTCTTTGCTTTGAGATCAAGGGGTAATGTTTTTACTCTTCAATTTTGTTGTATAACTTTCTCTAGAACTTTATGGCTTGTGCTTTCAAGAAATGTTTGATCTTCACCATCGTTTAGCAATAATTTACTTCTATAATGATTTGTACTAAGAGAATTGCCTTTTTTTTGTCTTGTTTCTTCAGTAAAATTGAGAAGGAAATGACCTCCCGATAAGATTGTTGATATCATGAAATCAAGGAGACGCGATTTAACATTATTGATTTAGACATATTTTCTCGATTGCATGTTCTTTAATTCTTAAGTTTGGTGGAGTTGTTTTTACACTTCTTATTCATCACTTTACATTATACTTTTTAGTCTCATGTCTATTTTGGCCTTTTGTAGACAGAAATAACATTATCTTACCATATTCTTTTGAATATTACATGTATATGGTAAAGGGTAGAACAAGTGCTTCTCATTGACTTGTTTCATATATTTTTAAAGAGATGTTTTTGGCACTCGGTTGATGCATATGAATAATGTATTTTCCTCTTTGATATCATTGGTCATTCTTGTCTTGAAGTGGGCATTAATATATATTTTAAATTAAATAAAGTATGACACCTCCACTCATTGCAAAGAGTTTTCCATTTAAAACAAGGTAGTCTACAACACCATTCTATTTAAATAATGAGCTTTGAAAAAAGAATAATGACATTAATAACTCAAAACATTCCCAGAGACTATCAATCACTTATCCTTGTGTGTATATGTTTAAAGTTTCAAAAGTTGACTAACAAGTTCTGTTAAAGTTGGCTAACAAGTTCTGTTAAGGTGGACATTACGTACATTATGTTGGGAGAAATATGATTTTTTTGTGATTGTGTCTTGTTAATAAAACCTCCACTATAGTGACAACATATGAATGCAATTTATGGCTATTATATTCAAATAAGAAATCATTTCAAGAAATAAGGTATTTGGAATATTTTCCAAGCAAAAATCATATGTGTTTTCTATTCTTGGAGTTTAACTATTTTTTTCAATTTTGTTGTTGTGAATGTTATTAAAAAAATTCTATCACCTTTTCACACTAAATTTAAAAATTATAATTTTTAATCATTTAATCAATTAAATTAAAATATTTGTAAGACTAAATTTTATACATGAAAAATATAAAAATTCACATATCCTACAATTCTAATATCACCAAAACTATATTGTTTTATAAATAATTTGTTTACCAATAAACAAACAACTCAGAAAATAGAGTAATGTATACCTAATAACCTATTCATCAATTAAAACCTCATGAAAATGATCCCTTATTTAAATAATGACGTGTAATACTATAACAAGAGGTAAGAATAGGTGGAAGGGAACTATACCAGTGACAACATAAAATGCACAACCATTGGGAATTACAGATGAAAAAATTAAAAATGCCTTTCAAAAAATATAGTACTCACTTACATTGTAATGAACCACGCCCTCCATTTTTATGTGATCAAATCCCAAGTTAAAAATCGAATTACTAGTTTTTCAAGATTTAATGACAATGTCTATTTGTTATCGCACTTTTCATATTGTAATTTCCATGGGAGCCTCGATGCCAATTACTCATTCAACTTATCATGTGCTAAATTACCAAACTACACCATCACATATATATACTATTCGTAGCTAATCATCTACCAATTATAATACCAGTACTTCTCGTTGGTGGTAAAGGTTTTTAGAGTTTTGGCGGTATTTATAGAGGTATGTATGATTTGGGTAGTAAGATACATAAAGTTTGTGTAGTTATCAAAGTAATTCCAAGATGTTTAGAAGAGGAATATCCAATCACGATAACAACATAACAAGTATAGGAATCTTACAACTAATCGATTATTATGTTAGTGGGAGGTCCACCTCCAATGTAGCTTCACCTCTACTAGCACAAGGATTGCAATATATTACCGTGGACCAGACCAGCCAACTTAGGAAGAATTGATTATTTGACCGAATGTATATTACGAGCTGCAGAAGTAATTCCAAGGTGCATCGAGGCTACAACACCAAACATATCCAAAACCATCGCCTCCGGTGGTTTTGGCGGGATCACCCGAGCAACATACAAATGTTGGGAAGTCACCATTGTTGACGTAATATAATAGTGAGAGGGCCATCTATATTGTCAAGTCACACTAATGGCGTAAGGATTACAATAAATGACAACCATGTCTAAATTTCCGTGACCCTATTTATCGTATGTCAATAAGCAACTTACAAAGAAAGCTATAAAATTATTGATTATTTATAGTTAAAAATAGATAAACATGTGTAAACAATTGTCAATGTTAAACATGGGCTAGATTTGTGACCACAAATTATCCCTCTCCTTCTCTATATGGAACGAGCAATCCAATAAGTCATAAAATCTCCCACCAACATAGATATAACATGAATATTAATAAATTTACCACCAACAAGAATATGGCATGGATACTAATAAATTTACCACCAAGGATATGTCACATATTTATTTCACCTAAGAAAACCATGATTTAAAAACAATACTAATACATCGGGTATTACGATTGATTAAGTAAAAAATAACAACACAAAACATTAGAAAAAAACAAACATTGATAATTTGATGGGGATTTCCCCTTGAATGTAAAGTCCCATACCATGCAACTAAGATGTGGAATGTGGTTTGGATAAACAAAAAAACATGCAAGAGGCTATTTGGAGTTACTACTCTCCAACAAATACCGGGGTTGATAATAATTAAACACAACAATAAATAAAAATCAATAAAAGGAATCATGAAAAGTTCGAGAGATAGGTCACATCCTTAGCATAATCCTCGATCCAATAGAAAATGGAGATGGTCCAGAGAGGAATGCATAGTAGAGCATTTGGTCATATGGTTGCAAATCGACAATGCTTCCTCTAACCATGAACATATCTCAAACACTAGATGAACACTATTATTAACAACCCTTTCTTTAAGGAGGGTTTTCATTAACATGGTTTCTGAGTCACTAGATTGGGTATCAATATTACTAGTTATGGAGGAGTTGGAAGAAGTATATTGGACCTAGGGGCATGCCCACACGCCCTTTGTTAAGAGAAGTTACAAAATAAAGGAAATTGAAATCCGTAGAGGACCCTCGAGATAGAAAAAATCATATAAATGGAAAGAGAGTTTTTCGGTCCATGCAAATATAAAGACGTGAAACAAATGCAACTAATTTGGGAGGGGATCTTTTTCACACTAAATAGGCTATTAGTTAATGATAAAATTTATATTATATTTTATATATTTTACATCGTATATTTTAAGTATAAGAATATGAAGAAGATAATATAAATCCATCACAAACAACTAAAACATAAGAATATCCAATTTAGTATAGTTCACACCTTAAATTGTAGCTAATATTAGTTTTTCATCATGTTTGGAGAATAGAAAATGACTTATAGTTTTAAAAATGAGGGTTTTCTTTTAAATTATATGTATTATGAAATAATGATAATTCGAACCATAATAATAAATACGAATGGTTCTAATTTATGCTACTCTTTCATGTGCCAACGTATTTTCTAAATATAATCAATACAAGTACACATAGGCTTTAGGATTTAGAAATATAACCGCTCTACCATGGTAAAATGATGTAATACAAAGTGCTCATAATGTGTCTAAAATTAGTAGGTTAGGGTGTCTTCAATTTTTTTGAAATATTAAGATTAGAAAGTATGCACAAGATAGGCTAGTGGCCAAATTGGTCCATATGACTATGAATATATGCTTTCGTGCTCTTTGCTAGATCCAAATTTTTGAACCTAGTTTACGTATCTCTAGAGGTCTAATTTTTGGACTTGTTTCTATACAATTACAGTCATGTGTTGAGATATAAGATTCTCCTTTAATATTATAACCTTAAATATGGGTTAGTAATAACTAGGTTAGACCGCCTCACCCTACCCTTGTTGATATAATGAGAACCATACTACTTACCATTACTTTGAAGAGAGTGAGAGGATCCTTCTGCATAGATTTACAAACTACAAAAATAAATGAACAATGAAATGAACTTTGGGAAATAACTCAAATAACCTTTAGATCATAGGCCACTTCGAGGGGGCAACCTCCTTTAAGCAAGCTCAATATAATAATATTTGTGGATGCCTTCATTGGGCCTCAACACTTACTTATATACTAAGTCTATTCTAATAACTACTACTTCCCATGTATGTGGGATAATTCAAATATGTTCAAGGGACAACTTACAAAGCATATGTGTCCATAGTGACTAATACACTAATAATGCAAAGAGAAGGGTAGGACATGGGTTCCTAACATCCCCTCCCCCTTAAAAATAATTTTTGCTCATAGCTTTAGATGTCGAATTTTTGTTGAATTTAGAAGAGTGGTTCTGATGTTGCATCTACTGGTTTCATGTCATGCCATAGGATTAACTTTCGTGATTGAACATGAGCGAAGTTGGCAGTGTTCTGTCTAGGATTGCTTGCGGTTCGAGAAGGATTGATCATTGATTATAAAGTTTTGGTAAATTGTTTGCACTTTGATGTTGGTTCCAAGAACTATCTTCAAACATGAGACATAAAATATTGGGTGAACTCAAGAGGAGGGTGGAAGCTCCAACTTATTAGCAATAGACCCAATCTTCTGGAGAACCTTATATGGCCCATACAACTTTGGATAAAGATTATAACTCTAGGCTAGTTTCAATGATGATTACTTGTATGGTTCAGAGAAAATAAAAACCATATCATTGGTTAAAAGGTGCACTCAGAACAATTTTGGTCATCATGTTGCGTCATTCAGCTTTTGTACCATATAGAGATTATCCCGCAGGGTGCTAAGAATTTGATCCTAGTTTCAGAGAGTAGTGTCGATCTCCGAACCGATGAACCATCATGGGTATATAGGAGATGCACTTGTATCACTTGACCATATACCCCTTTATATAGATTCATTTTAGTAGAAGTGTGGTGTGATGTATTATATCACCATTACGTTAGTGGGAGACACTTTTCCCACTTTGGTGATGTTGTTCTGAAGTAAAGAAATGAAGGAATATTTCAAAGCATTTATTGAATTTTTTTGTTTGGACGTCTATTTTTGGATGATACCTAGAGCTCATCTTCAATTATGTGCATGTGTGTCGGAATATCTCCATCCAAAAATGGTTGGTGAAAGTTTTTTCACGATCGGAGACAATTGAAGAAGGGATTCCATGAAGACAGAAGATATGATCCAAGAAAAATTGTGTGACTATGGAGGCTATATATGGATGGATGAGGGCACAAAAATGACTATATTTGGAGAGGCGGTCTACCATGACCAAGATCATTTTTCCCTCCATATTTAGGGATCCCCTCAATGAAATCCATAGAAATATTTTTCCAAATGCTTGTAGGAATGGGAAAAGGCTCGAGAAAACTAGGAATCGTTGTTGTTTCACCTTTGCTGCATTGGTAGGTATCACATCCACCCACCATCTATTTAATTTCTCCTTTTATTCATGTTATCCAAATAAGCCCCAAGATTATTTGTATCACTTATTCAAGATCTAGACTTAGCAGGATGAAAAGCAATGATCTAAAGACTTGGAAGATGAGGATATTTTTAAAAGTTGGTAAAATTAGAAAAACAAGGTATGTGAGCAAAGAATAGAGGCCACTATGCATGAAAAATTTGTCTACAAGGCCGCGAATCAAAAGGGAAGGCATTATGGAAGTTTGAAGTTTGTTAAAGCTGCGCAAAATAAAGGGTTTCAAAATTCTAAGTGTTCTATGGGTATGTTAAAGCGAGAAGAACAAAGGGTTTCAAAATTCTAAGCTGTTTGAGGGTATGTTAAATCCACGAAACAAAAGGTTTCAAAATTCTAAGTGTTTCATGGGTATGTTAAAGCCACGAAACAAAAGGTTTCAAAATTCTAAGTGTTCTGCGGGTATGTTAAAGATGTTTAACAAAGGGTTTCAACATTATAAGCGTTCGTAGGTATGTTAAGGAAAACTAAAGCCATGGATCTCTACAAAGCCCACAGTAGGAAAAAGGAAATTGTTTTAGTGTATCATGGATGTGTGGAAGGTCGAAGGCCACATAACAAAGGAGATTCATTTTTAGCATTTTGTGGATGGTGTAAAGGAATTCTAAGTGATCTGTGGAGGTCTTAAGCAAATTCGTAGGTGATTTTTTTTTTTAGCTATGGTATAAAGGAAAGAAACAAGAGAAGCCATGAAGGTCTACATGATGCAACAGTATCTTAGACAAGTCCACAAGTTGTATAAGAAAGTCGTGGCATGCTACAAAAGATAAAGTATTCTTGCGGAAGACTAACAAGGCCACAGGTGATCTAGAAGGTCGCGGGTGGTCCGAAAGTCCACGTAACAAAGAAAAATGCAAATAAGGTCGTAGAAGTCTAAAGGAAACCATAAGAGGTTGAATTTTCTGCGGAATGAGGAGAAAAACAAATTAATTTACATGGATGTCATGGCTGTGGAATGAAGTGAAAAATGAAAATACGTGAAGCATGGGGATGACCACTAACTTATTTTTAGCTTATTTTTGGTCAAAAATCAATTTTTAAAGCATGTAAAAGATATTAAAGCAAGGATAAGGCAACCAAGAATACTATTTTTAGAGCATGCATAACTTGCTAACATTAAAACAAGGCATGTAGACGTTACGTCTATCTTTAAAAATATGTTTTAATTTTTAGGGCACATAATGGCTATTTTTGAAGGTGTTTTTCTTTCTAACATGCGTTTTGATGTGTTTTGGCTTTAATCATCATCCTACATACATGTCATTCACGTTTTGACTATTTTTGGAATTAGAGTTACGTGTATACATTTTCCCCTTCTCCTCTCTCTTAATTCTTTATAAAACTCCCAAAACTCATTGTAAATGAAATCTTTGTAGTTTATATTCAATTCTACGTTTCTTCTTCATTTTGAGCGGATGTGCATGGGTCATGAGAGATCTTTAGTTCTACTTTCACCTCTTGGATAAATAAATGATCCATTTCTACCCTCTCGAGAACTCCGTATTTTGTTCTTTTTCAAGTATTTAAACCGATTTTATCTCGTGATGCGGATTTATCCTTGGTTATAATTTAATCTCCATATATTTATGTAGTTTTATGTTAAATTGTAGGTCATAGATTTTGTTTAACCAATTTTTGTGTAGGATATTGTTTTGAGATTACCAAACCGCCTTCAAAAGCCATTTGTTTCCCTTCTTTATTCTATCACAACTACAAACCTTTCTTTGAAACATGTTTGCATCAACATATTGTTGGCGAAATAGTTTGTCGTGAGGGAAAATTATGGGATTTCAGCAACACTCGAGACTAGGTCCCTCTACTCGAATGGAACAGCTCCATTTATTGAAAGTAAGGAATCAAATATGAATTAAACTAGCTTTTGGTAGTGGCCCGTAGATCGGGATCGCACAAGAATACTTTCCTAAACTCGTGGCAAATGCTTGTATGGAATTCAAGAAAGGAAAATTTCTTAGAGAGGGAGAAGGAGGGGGATTTTAACCAACAAATAGCATAGTTGAGTTCAATTCATTAAAATCATATTATTTCACTTACATCAATAAGAAGAAACCATTCACATAAAAAGAGGAAAAACATAAAACAAACATAAAGTTTTATTGCATCATGTTGCAAAATTTACAATGCTCTTGGAGTATAAGTTGAGATGGAGAAAAAATTTCAATACACAAGAGAATAGATGAAATAAAGGCACTTGTTTGTAGAAAGACAATGGGAGCTAGTAAAAAAGAATTAACTATCCCTTTACAACGAGGAGGCCATATCCTGTTATAGCTTTACAATTCATCTCTTCATCTACCCCCACATGACTTCTCACATTCCCATTACACGTGACTTTTCAAATATCCCATGGAAAGACAAAATAAGTCCCCTTTTTATAATTGCAAAGGGACATTTGCATTGCACAAATATTACATAGTCACTTTAATGAATAAGACAAAAGTCATTATTATACACAATGAAGAATTAAAATAAAGGGAGTAGAAGGAGAATGTGAATGGAGAAGGATGAAGTAGCTCAATTGTTCGATGAAGACACTTCTTATGATGAAGGTTCCACCTCCAATGCATCTCATTAAAATTTAATTGATTTTAACTCAAGCCATTTCACTTCTCTCGAAAAAACAAACAACTTTTGGTGTGATCTTATCTAAGCGAGGAATGCTCACACACTCTTATGTGTTGATCCAAGTCTTCAAAATGTGTCTTAGCCTCTTACACCTTTGAAGTAAACCAACTTTTTTGATCCTAAGAAATTTTGAAATAGAACCACGAATTGTTGTGAGTGATTTCGTGGTGTCCTCGTTGAAGGAGAAAGGGTATCCCGCCTCTTTCTAAATGATTTCTTGAAAAGGAGTCATGATCTCTTCCAAAGATGTGTTTTCACTGATAGGAGGGGCCCCAAGCTCTTCTACACATTTTCTTAGATCTTCAAGAATTCCCTTAGAATTGTTCTCGAACTCCTCAAGCTCGAAAAAGCATCCTTTAGTACATCGCACCTTTCGCCATAGTGCGGAACCAAATAGAAGACAAGTTCTCAACTAGATTCATGAACACATTTTTTCTTATCAAGAATGAGGATTCAAGACTCCCCATTTTGGAGGTCAATGGGAGAACACTATTCCATATCATATTTTATTTCTCCATTTCCACCCTGGTGCCTTTGATTCTTGAGATGATACCTGAAATGAAGCGGAATAAGGAGAGGACCTCTAGAAAAATAAAATTACCCTTTTAATGATTTTCCAAACCCACTTGTCATTTTCCTCCACTGCATTGTAAATATTTGGGATTGGTTGAAGGCCCGTGGGTCGAATCGCTAATGGGTGAGACTACCTCAACTAGAGGCAAGGATGATGAACCTTGATCCAAGAATAACCACACATATGAAGACAATGTCCTCACATGTTGCTACAATTGGTTGATACTTCATTTGTATTATTCATTCCGCTCCAGTATCCACATCAAATAATCCTTGAAAATATGAGTGTCACCCTCATGCATTGCTTGACTAAGTGATACTATGGCCATCTCACATTCATTCGACGTCAATTCCTCCGAAGGTTTGTCCATCTTGGGTCTTGTAACTTTCACAAACCGAACTCCGGAAGCCATAGTATATAATCTTGAAGTTGATTGTGCTTTCCTTGACTTCTTGGATTTCATGTACTTCGAGATGGCCTCAAAGTTTAGTGCTGCAACTTATTTCACCATTCTTGATTCTTCACCAAGCAAGTCACGGACCCATGGGAATGGATTTGATGGTGAGGACAAGATGTCAGGAAGATATTTTTCTGTCACGGGATCTATGATTACTCATTATGATCTCGACTCAACTCCCTCATATGAGACACTTGGATCCACTTGATGCACAAGAGATTGGGAGGGGTCAATCTCTCCTTGTTCCAATTCTTCAACTTGTTCCTCTTGTTTAACTTATTCCTACGACTTTACCTTTCTTGCGAGACTCTATGGGAAGTGAAACTATAGTGCTCTTGATTTCCACCACCTCCTCTTATCGGTTTTCTCGAATGGGATGAACTGATAGCTCTCTTAGGCTCTTGGAGAGATGGTGCGTGTGATAATTTTCTAAGTAAGGTTGAAGTGGTTCCTTCTTCCCTACTAAAAGATTTCTTTCTTCGAACCATTCCCTCGATATTTGGACAACCACTCTTATCCGCTCCTTGAAATCTCCATCTTCTTAAATGCTTCATGAGGGAGGAGGGATGGTGTATAACTTAACTTCCTAGTACTCTAGATCAAACAAATAAGAATCATATTTTTGAAATCCTTGGTGAACCGGTCAAATCTAAACTCAAGGTCATCCACACAATTTTCCCAATAGTCTTCCAATTGGGAATGTGATACAATCTAGGGACATGGAAAGACTCAAGATCTTTTCGTATGTTAAAGTCAGCTGGGCCAAGGGACATATTGAAACAAATGATATGCAACAAGGGAGGTTTGAATGTTTGTGGCTATAGACATCTAAAATGCTTACATTATCTATTACCCGTAAATAACATCATCACTATCCATATATTAATTAATCGCAAGATTAATTATTATTATTTAATCCCATTATCACATTTACCCTTTATCATTTATATAATATTCTATGTTATCATATTTTTAAAATCATTATTTATCATTTATCCCAAATCCTTTTAATCCATCATTTATTCCATTTTCATCGTTAATATTTTTAATCCACTATTATATCATATTAGGTAAGTGCAACAAGTTGGTGGACAATTAAGTGGATGTAAAACCTGAAATTTACGTACCATGATCACGGAATTATTTTCACTAGTTTTGTGATTTCCCGAACCTAAAACCGCGATCGCGGTCCTCTGAGACAAAAAAATAGACCCGCGACTCCTCATTTTCCCCCATTTCCCCTAAAAACTGCAATTTCTCCTAGACCTTTGCACTCGAGCTTTGAATACGCCGAAAATTACTTCTCAAACTTACGGATCACAAAAAGTTTCAACAATGCCGCAAAGATGAAGAGGCAAGCCCTCGATTTTGATCAAATTTCTTACATTTTAGGTTATTTTTGTGATTTTTGTGGTTTTTCAAATTTTTGTTTATGTATACAATTTTTTTTTTTAGTTGCTCGAAAGCTCGTAATCCTACAAACCGTCCAAATATTCCTCAAACCCTCCAAACATTCCTGAAACCCTCCTCCAAATGTAGATTTGCTTCCTATAGATCCTTTTGTTCCCACAGAACCAACATGAACACAAGCTGATATTGTTAGAAGAATCTAACAAAATAAAATTTCTATTGAGAACCTTATTTAGACTATAAGACAAAATCATCCCACAAATCCATCCCACATGACTTTAGCCAACACATCGCAAAAATTGATTGGCGAAGTTGACTTTGCAACCAACCAAATAGACGGATGGAATAGCTTTAGAGGTGATTGTAGGTGGTGGTATGCGGATAAATTATCCCATGTGGCCATAAAGACAAAAAATACAAAATACCGCATTTGTACATTATTTATCGACCGAGAACCAATGCCCCTCCATACCTACTTACAAACGGTTCCTAATCCATTGGTACCACAATGACCGAATAAAGAACATTTTTGGGACCGATGGTGGATATTTTTGATTATCCACTATGCAACAAAAATGAGGTTCCTCTCTATTTTTAAGAAATTATATTCGAGTTTGTGCTCAATGAGGTCCCTAATTATTTTGACTTTTCGAAGTTTTATAGGCGAGGAAGTGGCTCTACAGAGTAGACTGGTTCACACGTTGGTCAACCAAGGATCCCCCATGCCCCAAAACCCCACTACCTTCATTTATCCCTCCTACAGTGAAGGAGGTTGTGGATATTGACACACTACATGCATTAAGGGAGCTCACTGACACTTTAACCCAACATAGTGACTAGATTACATTTGGTGATGTTGGTGGAGGCATCGGTCTCTAGCACACCACACCCTTGTGGATCATGTGGGGTTGTCATGACATCATGGGTGAGACATCATTTGCTGGATCACATGATTTATTTTCTCTAGATGAGATGATGGCGGATGTTTTTAGAACTGGTGCAAATGATCTTGGTCTTTCATAGGTAAATGTCAAATAAATATTTAATATATATATACAATAGTTTAATTCATTTGAGATTTTAATATATATGTATTTGATTACGTCATGTACATACATGTAAAAACTAATTTTTTTATATTTTAAATAGCAAGAGCCGGTGAAGGACACATCCGCGTCGACATGCTAGCTACTGTAGTTGGGCGTGTTATAGACGTAAGTTTCAAGTTGTACTTACATTTCAAATTTCATTTGATTGCACTTTTATTATTATAATGTTTCACTGTACATGTACATATTAATATGTTTGTCTTTTATATGCAAGAGCCTGACGGGTCATCATCTTCTCTAGGCACTGAGGCTACTAGCACGCCTCACGTGACTTTTATGTGTTAGTTTCTCTTTACACTTTGTTTCTAATTATGGAAGTTCAGTTGTGTATCTACTCTTGTAGGAATTTTGGAGACTCGAGTAACATCGAAGCTTCCCTAGAAGATCATTAAACCTAGATTCCTTGGTTCGTTTCTATTAGCAAATTAATATGTATTGGTCTGTTATGTGTCGATTATGCTTTGGGTCTGTTATGTGGCAATCATGTAGATTAATATTGATCTGTACATGTTTTTTGTATAGCTTATGACTGCTAGAGAGACTCCTCCATATATATATACTATGGAGGATGTTGTAAATACTACCATAAGATCTCTGAGATCCACTAACCGAGGTACAATTTTTTAACTTTGTTAAATTTTGGAGAAATTTTTCTTATTACTTAAATCTACAATATCAAATTTTGTACATGAAATATTTGATTTGAACTATTTATTTGTATGTAACTTACCCCTCGTGAGTTTACTATTGACCTTGCGACGCGTCAATGAAAAATTGATAGGGATCATGAGATTTGCGGTAAGATTTCACATGCATTAACTAAATTCTAAGTTTCTAAATTTTAAATGTATTTTAAAAATTTGGTGTTAAAAACTTTTTGTTTATGAATGTGCAAAGGCTAGGTTGCAGCCTACTTAGAGATGCCTAGGACCACACGGATGAAATCCATAGTGGCATCTCCCCCTCCCACTACATCCCCATGTGATGGACATGCTTCGCCTAGTAGGCTTTAAGATAGGGAAGATATTATATATATATATAATATTTTCCTAGTTCATGATTCTTCATATAGTCCATGTATATAGCCTTATGCGACCACATGTGGTCCTATATGTATGACACACTTAGTTTGATACATGTTATGAACTTATATTTTCAAAGGCACATCCAACACACTTATTTTGATACACTATATCCATGTTGGTTTTCATAACGATATTACTTCTATGTTTGATTTGATTTCATTGCACATGATATCCTTCTATGTATGTTTTCATAACCATATTAGTTATATATGTTTGATTTGATTTGATGGCCTTGATTATGTGACCATTATGGATATGATATATATGATATATGATCTGTTAAATGTTATTGTTAAATGATATATGATATATGATGTTATGTTATATAATGGTTTTGAAGGTTCTTGGGTGCAAGATCATTTTTTTCAAGAGATTCAAGTGTGGACTTATATCAATTTTCTTATTTTAAGCACGTGGTTAACACACTCCAAAGTGAGACAAAATGTACACAATTAAAAATGGTCTTGAGGGATTTATTACAAGTCATTTTATATGTTTTTAGTGTACTTACAATTTATTTGTTAAGTATTAGTCCAAATTAAACTTGTTATTGATGTGTGTAACAATAAGGTCCTAATTTGAATTCGCTTGTAAAAAATACAAAAACATTGTAGAACTTAGTTGGCACAAGATATGCAAAAATATTCTTAAGACTCTATTGTGTATTAACATGCTTTAAAAAGAGATCATTTAACAATCATTAGAGTATTTACATGGTAATGTGTTAAACTTGTTGCAATCTCATTGATGCGAGCGAGTAACACGAGAAGTCATGCCCGGGAGGTCATGGTCCAAAAACGGCCACCTTGCCACATTTGATTGGGGGTATATGCCTTCAAGTGCTATAGAGGGCTCTAGGGAGGCCCGGTTTGGAGTCAGACCACCCAATCCGGAGCCTTCCTGGCATTCCTTGAGCCTTCATGGCATAATTGTTTACAAACTGCCTTTTCTAGGTAGTCCTAGGAAATGAACAGAGGCGAGTAGTGAGAAGTCATGCCTCGGGATGTCATGACATAAACCGATCGTGCCAAAATGTCTAGGCGGCTAGGTGAATATTAGAGGTGGTTTCGTTCCGGTGAGTGGACAACGTCGTTCGGGCATAGTTCCTTAAGAGCCCCGAGACCAAAAAACTTTTCAACTTCAATAGGTGACTAATTGGACTCCATGGCACCTAGAGACGTCTCATTGGATCCTACTCCTCATGGGGTAGGGACCCTCTACAATAGCTTGTCTTGTTTTTTTCCGTCTCCAATCGGTGCTCTCGTTGCCCTATTATTTCCAAACGCGTGAAATAGTGCAGTTTGAGCAGTGTAAGGCTGTCAAATGCTATATTTTGCAAACGGTGGGTCATGGCACCGAACCGACTATGCCAACATGTCTAGGTGGCCAAGTGAATGCTAGAGGAGGTGTATTTTTGGTGCATGACAACGTCGTTGCTTCCGGGCTACTTTGTTCGAGCATAGTCCCTTAAGAGCCCTAAGACCAAAAAATTGTTCAACTTCGACGGGTGACTACTCAAACTCCGTGGCACCTAGAGATGTCTCGTTGGATCCTACACCTCGGTATAGGGACCCTCTACAATATCATGTCTTAGTTTTTCCATCTCTAATTGGTGCTCTCGCTGCCCTATTGTTTCAATACGCACAAAATAGTGTTATTTGAGCGAGCCGTGTAAGGTTGTTAAATGCTATATTTTACAAATGGTAAGTCATGGAACCAAATCTTCTACACTAACATGTCCAGGTTGGCTAGGTGAATGCTAGAGGAGGTGTCATTTTGGTGCATGACAACGTCGTTACTTTCGGGCTTCTTCGTTTGGGCGTAGTCCCTTAAGATCTATGAGAACAAAAAATTGTTCAACTTCGACGGTGTAACTACTCGGACTCGTGGCACCTAGAGATGTCTTGTTGAATCCCACACCTCAGCGTATGGATACTCTACAATATTCTATCTCAATTTTTCAGTCTCTAATCGTGGTGCTCTTGTTGCCCTATTGTTTCAATATGCGTAAAATAGTATTGTTTGAGCCAAGTATAGGGTTGTCAAGCGCTATATTTTGTAAATGGTGGGTCATGGAACCAAACCTTCTACACTTACACACATCTGGTTGGCAGGGTGAATGCTAGAGGAGGTGTCATTTTGGTGCACGAAAATGTCGTTGCTTCCGGGCTACTTCGTTCGGCATAGTCTCTTAAGAGTCTCGAGACCAAAAATTGTTCAACTTCGACGAGTGACTACTCAAACTTTGTGGCACCCAGAGATGTCTTGTTACATTTTTCACCTCGGTGTGGGGACCCTCTACAATAGGCTATCCCAATTTTTTTGTTTTCAATCGGTGCTCTCGGTGCCCTATTATTTCCAAATGCACGAAATAGTGCGGTTTGAGCAGTGTAAGATGTCAAACACTATATTTTGCAAACAGTGTAGATCGTGGCACCAGCGGATTGCACCAACACATTTGGGTGGCCAGTGAACACTAGAGGAGGCATTGTTTTGGTGTGGTACAATGTCATTGCTTTGGGCCACTTCGTTTAGGTGTAGTCCCTTAAGAGCCCCGAGACCAAAAAGCATTCAAATTTGATGGGTGACTTTTGAGACTCCATGGCACCTAGAGACATCTTGTTAGATCCAACACCTCAAAGCATGGGGAACCTATAAAATAACATGTCTTGGTTTTTCTATCTCCAATCGGTGCTCTTTGCTACTCTATTATTTCCAAATGCGTGAAATAGTGCGATTAGAGCTAGTGTAAAGGTCACAAACACTATATTTTGCAAACGGTAGGTTGTCGAACCAAATCGACTACGCCAAACGTCTGGGTGGCCTAGGTGAACACTAGAGGAGGAGGTGTTTTGGTGTGACAAAATCGTTTCTTCCAAAGCTACGTCGTTCGGGCTTAGTCCCTTAAGAGCAATGAGATCAAAAAACCATTCAACTTCGATGGGTGACTACTCGGACTCCGTGGAACCTAGAGATGTCTCATTAGATCATACACCTTGGTGTGGGGACCCTCTACAATATCTTGTATTGTTTCTTTCATCTCTAATCGGTGCTCTCAATTCCCTATTGTTTCCAAATGCGTAAAATAGTGCGGTTTGAGCGGTGTGTAGAAAGGTCATCAAACGCTATATTTTGCAAACGGGCGTCGTGGCATGGAATCGACTATGCCAACACATTAGGGTGGTCAGGTGAACACTAGAGGAGGTGTCGTTTGGAGTGTCTGTACAACAATGTCCTTACTTCCAGGCTACTTCGTTTGGGTGTAGTCCCTTAAGAGCCCTGAGACCAAAAATTTGTTCAACTTCGACAGTCACTACTCGGACTCCGTGGAACCTAGAGACATCTCGTTAGATCCAACACATTGATGTGGGGACCCCTGTAAAATATATTGTCTTGGTTATTTCCATCTCCATTCGGTGCTCTTGCTGCCCTATTGCTTCCAAACACGTGAAATAGTGTAGTTTGAGCCATTGTAAAAAGTTGTCAAACGCTATATTTTACAAGCGGTGGGTCGTGGCACCAAACCGACTATGCCAAACATGTTTGGGTGGCTAGGTGAACGCTAGAGGAGGTGTCTTTTTATGCATGACAATGTTGTTGCTTTAGTGCTACTACTTCGTTCGGGTGTAGTCCCTTAAGAGCCCTGAGACCAAAAACCATTCAACTTTTAAGGTGACTAATCGACTCCATGGCACCTAGACATGTCTTATTGGATCCTACATCTAAGCGTGGGGACCCTCTACAATATATTGTTTCAGTTCTTTCCATCTTCAATTAGTGCTCTCAATGCCCTATTGTTTTTAAATGCATGAAATAGTGTAGTTTGAGCCGAGTGTAAGGCTATCAAACGTTATATTTTACAAATGGTGCGTCGTGTCACCGAAATGACTACGCAAAAACATTCAGTGGCCAGTGAACACTAGAGGAGGAATTGTTTTGGTGCGCGACCATATCATTACTTCAGGACTACTTTGTTCGGGCATCGTCCTCAAGAGCCAAAAGACCAAAAATCTGCATTCAACTTCAACGGTTGACTACTCGGACTTCATGGCATCTAGAGACATCTCGTTAGATCCTATACCTCGAGTAGGGACCTTGTAAAATATCCTATCTTAGTTTTTTTCCATTTCAATCGGTGCTCTTGCATCCCTATTGTTTGAATATGCGTGAAATAGTGTAATTTGAGCTAGTGTAAGGCTATCAAACGCTATATTTTACAAACTATGGGTTGTGGCACCAAACCGACTACACCGACATGTTTGGGAGGCCAAATGAATGCTAGAGGAGGTTTTGTTTTGGTGCACAACAATGTCATTGCTCTTGGGCTACTTCATTCGACGTAGTCCCGTAAGAACTCTGAGACCAAAAAATCGTTAAGCTTTGACGAGTGACTACTTAGACTCCATGGTACCTAAAGACATATCATTAGATCCTACACCGTTGTGTGGGGACCCTCTACAATATTTTCTCTCATTTTTTTCCATCTCTAATCGGTGCTCTCACTGCCCTATTATTTCCAAATGCGTGAAATAGTGCATTTGAGCCAGTGTAAGGCTGTCATACGCTATATTTTGCAAATGGTGGGTCGTGGCACCAAAACGACTACACCAACACATTCGGGTGGCTAGGTGAAAACTAAATGAGGTTTCATTTTGATGTGTGACAACGTCGTTGCTTTGGGCTACTTCATTCAGGCGTAGTCCTTTAAGAGCCTTGAGACCAAAAATCGTTTAACTTTGATGGGTGACTACTCAGACTCGTGGCACCTAGAGATGTATTATTAGATTCTACACCTCAAAGTGTGGGGAACCTATACAATATCCTATCTTATTTTTTTCTGTCTCTAATCGGTGGTCTCGTTGTCCTATTGTTTGTAAACACATGAAATAGTGTAGTTTGAGCCAGTGTAAGGCTGTCAAACGATATATTTTACAAATGGTGGGTCGTGGTCACCGAACCGATTGCAAGGCTTAACATGTTTGGGTGGCTAGGTGAACGCTAGAGGAGGTATTTTTTGTTGTGTGATAACACCGTTATTTTCGGGCCACTTCGTTCGGGCGTAGCCCTTTAAGAGCCATGAGACCAAAACTGCATTCAACTTCGACGGGTGACTTCTCGGACTCCATGGCACCTAAAGACATATTGTTAGATCCAAAACCTCTCCGTGGGGACCCTCTACAATAGCTTTGTCTTAGTTTTTGTCTCCAATCGGGCTCTCACCGCTCTATTGTTTACAAACACGTGAAATAGTGCGGTTTGAGCTAGTGTAAGTGTCACAAACGCTATATTTTGCAAATGGTGGGTCGTGGCACCAAACCAACTATGCCGAAACATCTAGGTGGCTAGGTGAATGCTAGAGAAGGCATTGTTTTAGTGCATGACCACGTCATTGCTTCAGGCTACTTTGTTCGACGTAGTACCTTAAGAGCCTTGAGACCAAAAAACCATTCAATTTCGACGGTGACTACTCGGACTCAGTGGTACGTAGAGACGTCTCATCAAATCCTACACCTCAAAGCGTGGAAACTCAGTATAATATCATGTCTCAGTTTTTTCCATCTCCAATCGGTGCTCTTGCTGCCCTATTGTTTCCAAACACGTGAAATAGTGCAGTTTGAGCCAGTGTAAGACTATCAAACACTATATTTTGCAAACGGTGGGTCATAAAGCACTAAACAAACTATGCACATGCATAGGGATGGTCTTCTGCAAACACTGGGGAGGTGTCATTTTAGTTCTACAAGCTTTCGATGCTTCTGTGCTACCTCTTCTCGGAGCCAAGAACCCCCTCCACAGGTATATAAATTGTTGTTAATTGCTTCTCTTTTCTTGTAAAACAATGAAAGCTTCTCTTAGCTTCGAGAATATAAAATTATCTACTAACAGTGCCAACCACATGAAGGTGGAATCTTTTCTGGCACCACTAACCTGCATAAAAGTGTTAGTCAAAGAAATTTAAGTTTCAAATCAAAACCATACTAGATATATACAAAATACACAAATTTAATAAAATATATGAACTTGAATCTAGAACTAACAAATTTAAACAATTCAAAGAAAAATTATATATCAGACGAGCTCAGGTAAATTCATTCCAATGTTCACCATCAGAATGTGAAAGTGTCCAAGCTTTTCTGGCACCACTAACTTGCATAAAAATGAACTAGTCAAAGAATTTTAAGTTGAATCAAAACCATGTATACTAGATATATACAAAATACACAAATTTAAACACTTATTATACAAAATAATAGATATATACTAGATATATACAAAATATACAAATTTAAACACTTATTATACAAAATACTAGATATATACTAGATATATACAAAATAAAAAAATTATAGATGGTTGACAACTTTAAACACTTCAAAGAAATTATAAATACTAGACATGAGCATGTAAATTCATTCCAATGAACTATCGGGATCAGATCTACTCGAATAGCAGACATGATTTCTTCATGATATGACTCTCAAACCTTCTAAAAATCTTGTTATTAGGTCTTCCTTGATATCTATACATCCGAATATTTGTTACTAGAACTAGATGCAAATAAAAGAGTATTTTCCTGTGTGTCTCAAAGTCTTCAAACACCCAAACAAAGGAATTTTTTTAATGGATACCATCGAAGCCAAGTTCTCAGTAACTACCATTGACCCTGTAGGGTACTCAATATCTTTGCCATATATAACAGGAGAAGTCAACTTCTTTCTTTCCTCGATGCAACAACATAAGAAATATTTTGTTCCTTCTTCATTGTCTTCTGTCGCAATAACTGCAAACACATGTCCTACAAAAAAATAAAGGTTTCAACTCAAATTTAAATTACATATTAAAATTTCAATGGACATAACTCAATACAAATTTTTTAAATAACCATTTACCTTGTCACACCAAAATCAAAATTTCTTCAAAGTCCTTGGATGTTGCAACTTCATCTACAAAAAAAAGTCATAATGCATGTGGAGGTTGATAACTGGGAAGTGAAGTTAGAGGCCTACAAATCCATCCATCTACCCATTCTTGTGAATCACACTTAGTAGTGAAAAATTTGATACAAGATGCATAAAAACATGCTAAATTTATTGTCCATGTGGCATACAAAGTAGCGTCGAGCTACAAAATGAGTGCATATCGTGGACCCGTGAGTGTCATACAATCCTTGTAGTTAGTAATTTTTGTTCCTTTATCAACCACAAATATATGTGAACTATGGAATTTTCTTGAGAACCTCGGGCCATGTTTTCAATACACCATGCCACTATGCTCTTTGCATCTTTAAATTTAACACCATCTTTGTACTTCAACTCTTCTCTCGCAAGAAATATTTTCACACATGTCCCCGCACCATCATGTTCTCCTTTTCCATGTCCATCCTCGGTGAAACTTCAAATATGTTGCACACACATCTTAACGTGCATCCTGCTCATCCAATAAAATATTTGTGTATTCTTAAATTGAGATGTACAATTATCTAATCATATATAATGTTGTTTGAAGCGGATGTCCCTATCGGACAAGTTTCCATAAAATAACTAGAAACACCTTTGTAAAAATTCAAGTAGAATGAGTATGATCATCACTGATATAAAAGTGGTACTCTCTTTAAAAAATTGATCATTCTCTGTACTATAATGAGAATTTATAAATGTTATATGCACAAAAATGACAACTTGTACCGAGTTGTAATATTGTGATTGAACCTCCATTTGTGGTCGCAATGTGTAATTCTCTGCAAAATTGACCACCGAAACAATAGTACCAATAAGAAATGTGTCCTTGCATACATTTAACTGTTCATCCAACCATCGAGCTCTGTGTGTATGCCTAACATACTCATAAAAAAATTCATCCTTAAATTTTCTCATAAATTGAAAAATAGGCATATGTTTTGTAACTAGCTCACAACGTTTAGACTTCTTTCCATCTTTCAATCTGGTATGAATTGATTTATAATTATCAAAATCAACTAAATTATGTCCTATTGCACCTTCAATTTTCTCATGGATGCAACTTTCCAATTGAGGTAATCCACCGGATGTACCACAACTTCCATCTAAAAATCCCGACTATAAAAAATTACCTAACTTCACTTTCACAAAATATCGTATAGGTATGAAATCCTGGAAGATATTGGTGGAAATTGAACACCATATTCGATAACATAGTTTGAATGAAAATTAGAACAAATATACATAAAAATTTAGCATAATGCATATAAAATTCAACATGTTTCCTACAACAAAAGTGGTGTGAGCGTGGTTGATTTTCACATTTCAACAAAAACATTCACTAATTTTAATTTCTAGATGCTCTTGTTCAAACTTATGAAAAATTAAGTTTGAGTCATATCTAATAAATGATTTGGATGTGGTTCACGATTAGTAGAACTAACTCTCCATTTTACAACATCTCTTGTATTAGGTGAAACTCTAGTGTGTTATCATGAAAAATTATTCTCTTATAGCGGTGCTCCTTAGTAGAAAATACCCAAAAATCGGTGTTATTGAGTGATTGAAGGATATTACATTTTTCAATTGCTTTCATTAGAGTTTTTCAATTAACTTTCAACATTTGACTTGTTTGTGTAATCAAACGTTGTTTTTTTATTGATTCACTTACAACACTAGTAAGTAGAAGTACACGACACACAATATTACTATCCGTAGTGCATCTCTCGACACCAATAGTGTGATATGCATCATGAAGATTTTCAAAATTATAGATGTTTGACCACATATATTAGATGTTGTCAATTCTAAGGTATTTAATATAAGTCTCATTTTAATCAATTTCATCAAACTAACCAACAACTGACATCTTTGGGAATCATTTAAAATTTCAAAATGATTATCCCAAATTTCAATGGATTTTCTTCTTCGATTTTCTAATTAGAAAGTTTGTCGACATTGGTTTCAAAATGTTTTCATCAATTTTAATAAAATAATTAGGTTTCTTACGTAAAATCCTAAGAGACATTTTTGTCAAATTTTGCTTGTCTACAGTTTCAACCTAAATTTCTTATTCATATTTTTATTATCTCCTTCAATTTCAACATTAGCTACATCACGAGTATTTAATTCTTCTTCAACATTTAGTAAAAACATCTTCATCACGAGTATTTAATTCAACTTCATCATTGAAAGTAGAAATATTACCTAGTTCCTCATTGCTTACAATAGTAGGAGTTGAAGATGAACCTCTTCTTGATTCATGAAGATTCCACATTTGCTCAAACATTTTGAAATATGTTTACCTCTAATTGTCTCGACATTTTTACTTAATGAATTCCTTTTTTGAATTCATTTCTTGTCTCCCATGATGTTTTGCTTCGTTAATAAGAAAACATACAATCACCAAAAAAATTTCACAATAATTGTATGGTAAGGTCAAATAGTAAAAATCACATGGTAATTCAAACATTGGGATGTGTGTAAATATGATTTAAGAACCATGATCGTGCTTTATAAAGCGTGATCACGGTTCTATCTATATCATCAAATCTGACCCTAAGGCTCGGGAAATATTTGTTTTTCCCCAACCAAAGCTATGGGAGGTCATTATGGCGTGTAAAAGGTCAAAAACTTCAAATTTTCTCTTCCATGAGACTTGAACCATGCTTAAAAATTGAAAACATTTCACAAAAATGGTGCCATCACGTAGGGGAGACTATTATATTCATAGAAATATTGATTTTAAAGTGAATAGAATAGAATAAGATAAATATCATTTTATAATTTTAACTAACAATAGGTATTTAAAACATTTTTTCCCACAAATGTTCATGTTTACATTTAAGACTCGAAACTTTTGTTTTGCTTAGCAAAATGTGATAAAACTTATACCATCCCAAGTGTGGAGAAATTATATACACGTAAAAAAAAAAAATATTTGATTTCAATATTTTTGATATAGTTATATAGGCAAACAGAAAGCGCTCCGTTTTCTAAAAAATTTCAAGACCACTTTCACGGAAAAATTCATAAAAATAAATATTCCGAAAAAATATAAAAATAAAATCCATCCCAAGATAGACAATGACATCTAACTTTTCACCAAATGAAAAAAAAACAAGATTTGGTCATCCAAATCATGGGCAAACGAACTACAATCTTATAGGTTTTTAAAAAAAAAACCAAGTCATATAATTTTGAGTGTTTAATATAGCTAAACTTGTCCGTTTTTTTAAAAAATTAGTAGTTTAGAAACTAGATTTCAGATGCTATGATTCATATTTATATAATTTTTTCTAATTTTGAGTACGCGTATTGCTAATAATCCCTACAAGTTGAGATTTCACTATTTTTTGCAATATAACGTCCACTTATGACCCCTTTTTTGCCCACCAACTTGCTACACTTACCCATTATCCTATCATAACCCTTATTAAAAATTTTAGGAATTGAATATTTTTGTAGCTCACCTACACCCTTCCCTATACATCCCTACACCTAGCCTTTCCATGTAGCCTCACCCCCTAATAATCATTTATCAACATGATCTAATTCTTATCATAATCACATCCTCAAAATTCTAAACCTATAGGATTCTATTTCTATAAGCCTTTCTAACCTTCTCCTTCTATTGAATTTTTAGTTCAATAGAAGCTTCTTCCTTCCATGAATTTCAAACTCAAATTCTAGAGTCTCCCACTCTAGAATCCTCCTTCCTTCACATGTATTCTCCACCCTTGATAATAATCCACCGTGGCTTCGTGTTAGACATTGAATCCTCCACCCACAAACTATAAATTGGTCTCTTATCCTATATGAGAGCTAGTTTGGAATATCTCTCAAATCCATAAAAATGTATGCTAATTTTATCAATCATCCATTTTAATCTTCAATCACTCAATCAATCCATTCATCTACAATCAATCTATCATCATCAACAATCAAGAAATCATGACGAAAAATAAAGGGAGGTGATACCTAAGTAACTCCAAAATTTGAAGCAACCAAGTTCAATCCACCATCTTGAGCACATCCAAAGCATCAAGGGATCTCTTCATTTGGTAAGTGAAGGTATTACATTTATTTCTCCCTTTCATCTAGCTCAATCTGAGGTATTGTTGAATAGATTAGATTTAGGGATAAACCTGCTTTGTTTTTGGTTTCTAAATTTTATCTAATATTTTTCACATATACATTTTTTTTCCCATCGGGGATTACCCCCCATTTTAAATCATTTTCCATCTCATTTTATCCCTATACTAGTTTTGTTAAAGTTTTAGGAATTTTTACCTTTGTTTACCCCTTCAAATTTACAATTTTCGAGCTCAATTTTTTTCCAAAGACATGAAACAACGCATTTGCTCTATGTATTGGTGCCTATTTGTGTAAAATGGTACCTATGACCTGAATCGAGTGTATATGTTCTAATTTTGGAAACTTTGCAGATACTTCAACACATTTTTGGCATTTGCATTCCAAAAATTGTATGTTTTTTTTTCCTATTTTTGTTTTTTCAACAAAATGGTGCATTTGAGATATAGTGGCACTTTTTAGAAATAAGAATCAAATGGTCGTCAATAATCACCATTAATAATGTCAACTGGGTTGGTGTACAAAGGCTATATGCATTAAGAGAAAATGATCTTGCAAAGCAACTCCTTTTAACACAAACCAAACTTGCATAAAATAAATCACACTTGTAGAAATTTAAAGGCACACTTACGTAAATATGTTAGAGTAGGTATTTACCTTAGCTCATGTTCACCTAGTACTTTATTTACCTTTATTGTATTTATCCTCACCCACTTATGTGTGTGGATATTTCTTTTATCTTATTTAGATATTGGGAGATACTATCTAGTTATTAGGTATAGTTCTTTCCTTGATCGTGGTATTGACTAGTTCTTTCCTTGATCTATGGTATTGACTAGATCCTTGATGTCTAGTTCTCTCCTAAATCTATGGTCTTGACTAGTTATTTGATGACTATTTATTTCTTTGATTTATGGTTTGATCTATGACCTTGACTGGTTCTTAGATTGTTATTCTTTTTCTATTTAAGCTAAAGGCCCATTCTCAATGTATTGCATTGAGTTCCATAATAATATATAATAATGTTTCTCATTTGTTTGCAAAGGTTTTATGTAAAGTTATTCGGAAAATTGCTTTCATCTTATTGATCGTGGTGTTTGATTAGCATCTTTGTTCTTGGCTTGAGTACGATCAAGTTATTGTTCCTTTCATGGTATCAGGTCAAGCCAAGATTACCGTTGGCATCCAAATCTGTAAGTTTTATTTTATAAATAAATTCATTGTATATTCATATATTTGGGATTTGGTCATATTTTATTGCTACGTGTTTTTTTTATGCAAAATGAAGGCTTCCATTGGATCAGGAAGGTGACTAAGGTGAAAACCCTAAGATCTCTTCAAAGTCGACCATTTTTTGAGGTAGTCGAGTTTTTGTTGTTATTCCTACTAGTAGGTGCTTAAATTCAACCCCTTTAATTTCATTTGTGTGATGAATGAAACAACAATTTATTGTGTTTTAGTGGCAACTAAAATAAATAAGTAGAGCATAATCTTGCAAAGCTTGTAGCTTTTGATCAAGTAACTCGGTTTTGAGTGCCATTTTTTACAAAACTACTTGATTTTTCATGCTCTTTCTATTGAGTTATTTATTTTGAGACTTGCACTATAATTATAAAGTTTCAAATATGGAGGAGTGTTGTAATCAATTATGGATACAATTTCAGCTGAGCTCGACGTCCTAAACTTTTGGGAGTTGCATTTTGTACCTATCATGGATTCTGAGAATGATATGCTTTTATCTGAAGTATGTGGACTTCAAGAGGATATTTTAAAATTTGTGGAAGAAAATAGATCACTCAAGAAGTGAAATTCTCTTCTACAATCACTCATTCATGATAAGGATATAATAATACACTTCTGCACAACAAACTTGCTAGCCTACAACATCACCATCATATGTGGACAACCATATCCATACTCCTAGTCCACTTATGGCTATTACTCTTGAACCCACTAACATTGATCTATCAGTCTTTGAGTCCTGCTCTCGCTCTTGATGCTCATACACCTATGAAGCTTATTCTTGTATGCTCTTCCACATTTGTGCCTATTACAATACCACATGTTGTGTATCCTACTTTCGCTAAGCTACACGGCCTTTTTGAGAAGCATACCACCGCATTTAGATCTTGTATGCTCCGCTCTATGGGTCTCACTAGTGAGTCATTGGCGTGACATCCATAAATAGGGTATTGTTTCCTCTCTTCCACATGTTAATTAAAATTCTCATCATGACATTGGTTTTCAAGTAGATACTTCATTGGGATCACACATTGATAGAGCTCCTTTTTTATTCACTCGACTCTTTCTGAGGATTATGAGCAACACATGAGTTCTACACCTTCACTCAGGCTTGAGAAACTTGAGATTTCAGCTGTCAGACATGATCAACCTGACACACATTCTGATGTTCTTTTGCATGCACCCATTGTACATTTTGCACTAAGTCATATGCAGGCATCTTCTTCATCCATCCATGTTGATTTGGGGTGGATATCTGATCACTCATGGAAGCGACATAGGCATTTGTTGAGAGGACTCTATAAGCATGGCTCCTCCACCATTAGGCCTCTTGCTTCACTTTTTATACCTTATGCATTGTGATGCTTCTTTTTTGAGTATTTTTCTTTAAGAGGTGTAGTGAATCTCTCTTTTTGTTGAGAGATTTTGTATCTCGTATTTTAGTGGATGCTTCAGAAGAATATTTTTTGGGTATGAGCATGTCATTAGGGGTTGAAAATTTTTGGCATGTTGACGGTATCTCTTATATGGGGATCTATTCTGTGGTGAAGTCTAGTGTTATTTTTCAGTGTTCGAGTAGTTAATTTTGGGCAACTCATACAAATTTGTAGCATCACTCCACCCATTCAGCAGTATGGGAGGGTGTGGTGTTGATCCTACTTCTTTGGGTTTCATGTCCTTACCTTGTTACCTTGGCTTTTCTTGGATCATGACACTCTGGAGTTTGTGTCCTTACCTTGTTGCTTTGGTTATTGTTCTTGGATCATGGCACACCTATTTGTAGTAGTTGATCAAATTATGTTTGGTGTTTTTTTACACTTTCGACATCACTTCGTTGACAGTCTCCTTATATGGAGCTATTCTGGTGAAACCCAAGTGTCGCTTTTTTTTATTTTTTTATCAAGGCAGTGGATTTAGACCACAGTGCACATAAAACTTCTTCAACATTGTACGAGTTTTTTTGAGCCAAGCTTCTTGGGATGCCTTGGAGAGGGTCTTTACTCTCTTTACTTTGTTGTTACTAGTTTTGGGTACCTTACGGTGTTCCCTTTTTCCTAGTTTTTGTACATGAGTACTTCATTAGGCCTAGTTACCGTGACTCATCTTTGTGGATATGCCACTTTTATTTTGGCCCCTACCTTCACTTGAGGGGGTGTTAGAGTAGGTATTGTACTTTATTTACCTTTGGGCATGTAATTTATTTATTTTCACCCATTTATGTGTGTGGATATTTCTTTTATCTTATTTAGATATTAGGAGATATTATTTAGTTGTTAGGTATAGTTCTTTCCTTGATCTATGGTATTGACTAGTTCTTTCCTTGATCTATGGTATTGACTAGATCCTTGATGTCTAATTCTCTCCTAAATCTATGGTCTTGACTAGTTCTTTGCTTTATGGCTTGATCTACGACCTGAGGTGGTTTTTAGATTGTTATTCCTTGCTTATTTAAGCAAGACCCATTCTCAATGTAATGCATTGAGTTCCATAATAATATATGATATTGTTTCTCATTTTTTTGTAAAGTTTTTATGTAAAGTTATTCTAGTAAATTTCTTTCATCTTATTGATCGTGGTGTTTGATTAAGATCTGTGTTCTTGGCTTTGATACGATTTGGTTATCATTCCTTTCAAAATAAAGGCACACTTGCAGAAATAAAGTTTGCATGAAATAAATCACACTTGCAGGAATTTAAAAACACTTACATAAATTGAAATTGCTGAATTAAAAATAAACATAATTGAATGAAACACCTGCAGGTTCACAACAGACTGAATTTTCACAATACAAAGATAAAAACAATACAACAAAATGAATTACAGACAAATGAATAAACATAAACATAAATACATAGATCCATCTTCCTTGAAATGAGTGGCCAACTCATTCCTTGGAAGAGGATTTAAATCATACTTTTGAGATCTTAAAACTACAAAATATTTGAGAGGAAAGAACAGATCTTTATTTCTTGGGAGAAAAGCATTACATATCTCAATGTGGAAGGTTGCATTTATAATTCATGCATCCAACCAAATCCTTATTTTAGGAAATATAATTTGATATTATATTTATTCCAATCCTAACAACTAAGATCTCCATCTCCACAAAATATGGAGAGAGATATATTATTGGAGTCAAAGTCTTATCTCACTTATTTTAGGAAGATTTGCTTCCAAATCTTCTCCTTGCTTTTCGATAACAAGAATCATAATAATTTTATTCCTCTACATTATTGGAAGGAGAATTTTCCTCAAAATATGATTTTGACCAAATACCTTTCTCAGATTTTCCATTTGACTTTGTTGTTTTTGATTGTGGAACTTTTGACGTTCTTCTAATACGCTTTTTCCTCGGACAACAGTTCACTAAAATTAGATTTATCTTCATTGTAAAACCTTTTGAAAATATGAATGAGGTTTTTGTTGAAAACATTACTATGAAAAAAACCTCTCTCATATTTTCCATTTGATTTTTCTATTTCATTTATGAAACGTTTAGTTCTTGTTTTGATACACATTTCCTGATCGTAGCTCATTAAAAATTAGATCTCTCTTAATTAGTAAAACCTGTAGCAAATATGAATGAGATTTTTGTTAAACACATTATTATGAAAAAATATATCTCATATTTTCCATTAAATTCTCTCGATTTTTCACAATTCCTTAAAATCACAAAATCTGCGAGTTCCGAACTAAGATCGCAAGTTCCGAACTAAGCCTCGCAGTTCCAGAGCTAACTTAAAATGGCTATAAATTTTGCATAAAATATCAGATTGAGATGATTCATTTTTTGAACTTGCATAAATTTTTGAGAGGAATCTGAATATAAAATCAGATTTGAGTTTATGTATACCATCCATGATCAATTCCACTTTTTCCAATACTAGCATTATCTTTCGTTTATGGCCTCTCGCATACACAAGACTTTGCATCTTTTCCCAAATAATCAATAGGATTAGTCAACAAAATAGATAAAAAAATATTTCTAAAAATGAACAAGATAAATATCCTATATTTTATCTTAAGCAAACCATAAGTTCCTAGATTACATTTAAATCCACTTTCAAAGGTAACTTGGAAAGACAAAATAATGGTAATTTATGGCCAATTTATGGCTAGATTAGTAACACTTTTGTATAGTAGCACATTGAATATATAGTAGTATGTTTCTCGGACATAGTAGTGCATTTACAGAAATAGTAGCACTTTTTGTGTAGTACCGCGCTTATAAATATAGTAGCGCATTTGCAGAAATAATAGTGCTTTTATATAGTAGCGCGTTTATAGATATAGTAGCATTTTTTTCTCTCAATTAGCGCGTTTGCAAAATCATAATTTTTGCTTACAAATAATAGCCTAACCCTATTTTTAAGAGATTTTTATGACTTTTCATAGGTTTATTAAATTTTTGCAGATTACTAAAAAGGAGATTTTGTTCATTTTGATATCTATCTAACCCTTTTGTGATCAGAGGATTGAAAACTACTCATTCTCTTGTTTTTCAGCTCATTTAGTCTAATAAATTGGGTTCAAAATCAAATTAGTAACCCCTATTTTGTAGGGCCTCATCTTAAAGACCCAATCTTATAATCATTATCGTTAATTTTTATTATCTTGTATTTATCATCATTTTTATGTGTTTCTACATCATTGCTTTTTTGACCCAAAGGCAAAACTATGTATGCTCTCCTCTCACATCCTAGGAAGATCTTGAGGATAAAAAGTGGCTAGCCTTCCCCTTTTTATTTTATAGGGGAAACATGACATGGAAGTGATATCTATGCACTTTTCATAGGCCTAGGGGTCTCGTGATCGTGGACTTCATCTCCACGCACATGACACACCCCATGTTTCACTGGAGTATACAAATTCTTGGACAACAAGCATCGTTATTGGCTAAGCACTTGTTTGTTTTAAGAGCAATGTGAAGTGAGGGGCTTCCATGTCCCAAAACATAGGCCTCATAAAACATCTTTTCAACATAGACTGGGTCTCACATACCACAAGGTATATCGGGACTCCCCTAATGAGATCGTGCATCCTAGACTAGGTTGGCCTCTTGGCCACATATTTACCTATAGTGCAAGGAGGGTGCACTCTCTAAGATCACTCGCTAGCCAAACCCACATTGACACATAGGTGGAGAGCCAATTGTGGCACCATCATTGGTGTGTGGTATTGAAAGAGGGATATATATTGAATGCAATCTGATTTGACTAGTTAGGGTGTGTATGCATGTTTTTTTCCACCCTAAACTATCCCATTACTTCAAAATTTTAATCAATTAAACATCATCATAATAAACTATCCTTAATCACATGATTCCAATCCTAATATCATCACCATCCTTAATCTACAATTGTAATAAAAACTAATCCCCCATACATCCTATCTAACCATGGCCTTTGATCCTTAATCCCCATCCTCTCTAAACCAACATCCAAACTCCTATCTTTTTCTAAATCCATCAACCAAGATATACCATCATCACCCACCCATCAAAGTCAGCTATCTCACTTTTACCATGAAGTCCCACACACTATCCAACACCTTAATAAAAAAATATCACATCCTACCTTAACCAATCCTCTCATCATCCCAATCAACCGTCCCATGTCAAATCCTAATATCCTAAAAAATCTGACATCTTAATAAAAAATATCCAATCTAAAATCATGCATCGATCAATCATCTTCTCGTACATCACTTCCAATCGGCCCCATCCACAATTTTTCCTTTCTACAATCCCTACCCCTCATCCCATTGACCTCCTCCTCGAGGAACCCCAATCATCCCAATCCAAACCCGACTTAAATAACATAAACCACTATCCTCACAATCTAATTGCATCGAATTTGACAACCTCACTAACTATGACCTGAACCATGGGGATCTCCTTTATGTCCTTTATAATCTAGGTACCAATCCCAAACCCACACAACCATCCCAAACCAAAACCTTACAATCCCCTATCAATCATCATGGCCTACACCTTTCTTGCATCAAAATCATGCAAATAACCACCACCATCCAAAACCCCAACTCCTAAATTCAATCGTCAAAAACCTTATCATCGAGTCCTATTAACATATCTACAATAATCACACCAACTTAATCCTAAATTAATAACCTCCACATCTCATTTTAGTCCTCCATCTTGTCATCTTCATCATCGTAATCTGATCTTAAGGAATTTCTCCTAAATAGTCCCACATCCCCTAATCCATCATCAAATTCAACCTCTAAACCTATTTCATCCCCTTCATCACTTAAACCCAATCCTCTCAAACCTATCTCATCCACCATGACTCCTAAGTCACCCCCCATCTACTTTTATCTCCAATCATAAACCATCCAATATGGCTCCTATGCCACCCTTATCATCTTCATCTAATCCTAATCCATCCCCTTCATCATCAAAATATCACACTCTTCTATCCTCTAATCTTGTTTCAAATCCACCATCCCCAATCCTAAAACATCTCATGTGACTCCTAAGTCACTAAATCCATACCTAAAAAAAACCAATACCAATCCTCTCCACACCCAATGTCTTATCCACTCTAATGAGGCTCCTATGCCATCTACATTGACTTCATCCCTTAAACCAACCAAATTCAATGTGGTTACAACAACACACCCATCTCCCAAATATCCTTCATCCCTAACATCACTCAAATTTAATGTGACCCCCATATCATACCCATCCCCTTCATCTTAATCTACACTATCCCCTTCATCTACATCTATTAATCCTAAACAATCTAATCCTAAACCAAAACCATTTACCTCAAAACCACATATTTAAACAATTCCAAATCAACTAAATTTACTTCACCATCTAAGCCCAACACATCTAATTCAGCCCTTAGGCCTAATCTACCCCTTCAACTTCTAAGACACAACACTTTAATCCAAATAAACCAAAACATTTCATAATCCACCCAATATCACACCTTTACATCCTACTCCCCAACACCATTTAACCCAAATCACTTCACTCCTTTAAGAGAATCCTTAACCATCATATTCCATCATCTAAAAACCTTCAACATGATAATCCATACCCCGGTCAAATCACGAAAGAAGAAACTTCCCAAACCATCTTTGTATCAGAACACTATTATTTTGACTTCCATCACACCATGGAAATTCAACCAATTTTTGCATGCAATTTAGGTCTTATGTCCACAATCGCATTAACCAAGGAATTTTTATCCTTGTACCTCTCTATTCACCAACTTTTCTTTCCAATCCTTTTCCTAACCATCATCCACCATAAAAATCCTACTCAAAATCCAAACATCATCAACCATCCAAATCTCATTACATCCAAAATCCCTCTCCTACCAAAAATAAAAACAAATCTCACTCCCATCCTTTGTTACATTCGACCTCTAGCTAATGAAAAATTACAACCCCTAGTCTCATGATAACCACATGGCATCATCTACCCCATCCACTTCATATCCTATATACAAAATATGTTCACTAATATGAAACATCGAGGCAAAGTCTTAGGCATCAATGAGCAAGGAATTCGTGAATCCATCTCTCTTCATCAAAATCCTGTGCCATTTAGGCTTAGGGTATAAACTCTGTTGTCACCCTCAAAATTCCCTCTTTTGAAGTCAAGTTTTGAAAATTTTGAGTCGGCACCTGGAGTAATGGATCGCATCGAGCTCTGGTATTATTTGTATTTTTCCATTCCATGGATAACAATTTGAAATTTGGGCGTAAAGGTGGAGTTTTTCCTTCTTTTTTTTTGCAATGTGAATGACAAGCGTATCTTCCTGTCAATTTTTTTCCCCAACATCCACGGGTAGTATGTGGATGTCTCTCGATTGGATGCAACATGGCCATGTTTCAAGTGGTAATGGAACCCTCCACATGTCCAAATGACGAAACTCCAAGGGAAGGGCACAAGGGTAGTCCTTAAATAGCGCGCAGCTTTCCACGTGTCCTGTGCCTGAAATGAAGACAGGACGAGCTTGAATCTGGTAAGTATGAAAGTTTCAGCGGATGACACCACATGCCTCATTGGCACAAATTCAAGGGTTAAAGCCAAGGGTGGTTCCCAAACTTACGTAGGCTCTCCACATGTCTCAAGTCCAAAAAGAGACAATCGATCGTTTAATCGACTAAGTATGAGAGGATTAGTGGAAGCCTCCATGTGTCTCAACGACTCAATTTCAAAAGTGAGACCAAAGGCCGTCTCCAAATGAGTGCCACTCACCACATGGTCGAGTCAAATGAGAGACAAAGTTGGCCACCAAGAGTCTAGGAACTGGGGAAGGAGCCACGCATCGCCTCGACACCCTTTCAGAGGCAAGATCCAAAGCGGAAACTCAAATGAGCGCCATCTCTCCACATTTCTAGGGACCAACAGAAGTCAAGTAGGCAGAAAACTGGAATCGACTAAGTATAAAAGAACCAGCAGAGCTCTCCATGTGTCTCTTTAGTGCAACTCCAAAGGAAGAATCAAGAGTGGGTCCTCCGAGTAATACGTGGGCTCGCCACGTGGTCATAGCAAAAAAAGGCGAGCGGCCATTGAATTGGCTAAGTATAGAAGGGTTTGCGGAAGCCTCCACATGTCAGCTTGGCACAAATTCAAAGGCAAAATCCAAAGGTAGATCCTAAATGTGCCGAGCTCTCCACATGTCTAGGGTCAGACATATGACCCCGCTAAACAAAAGGGACTTAGTCAAAAACACAAAAATATTGAACTGGCCCGTAAAGGACATGTGGCCATGTTTCAAGCATCGTGGGGAGGTAGGCCCTTTTTGTGTTTTGATGTTGTTGAAAATTCAAAGTGGGAAAGTGGGCCGTTGGAGTGATTTGGGAATTTTGGCAAGGAATAAAGTCAAATATTAAGCGTGCATGAAAGTCAAAGCATGAAGGCAGGCCATTGGAGTGCTTTGGGAATTTGGGCTTTATTTCTATAAGGAGCTTAAAGTTATAAAGTAACCCACGACCCCACCCATGCCAAGGGGATAAATTCAAATGTTAAGCCCAAATCAAAAGTCAAAGTAGGGAGTCGGGTCATGGAGCAATTTGAGTTTTTGAGCCCGCATTGAAAAGAGGTAAAATTATAAAAAGTGACCTGCAACTCTATTTGAAGTGCCAAATGTTTCGAAGTGCCATTTCTACAAAGGGCACAAAATGCAAAAGGTGTCCTTAGGCCTCGCTTCGTTTAAATCTCTCCCACATGGACGACTCAAAAACAATGTTTGCAAAGATAGATTGAATGAATGTGATTCGAGTGTCTCGGTTTTTCCACAGTGCATGGAAATAGTTGAAGTGTTGGAGAGGCTGGACATTTGTTTCTTGAATCAGTTTTCATCATTTTTGTAACCGAATGTAACCATTCTTAGAAGCTATTTAATGGCTTCTCCATGCCGTTGTTAGGGTTGGATCCTGGTACTCTGTAAAGGTAATATATTCAAAGTAATCAATACAAGAAAATTAATTCAGCCATCATGGTCTTTATACCTTCATGCATCTTTCTTTATGCCACATCAATCAAAATATGTTAATGATGATAATAGTGCGCACTTTTTGGTAGCAAAGACACCTCCCTTATATCATCATCTATTTGCCTTATAATCATCCATACCCAATCCTCATCATCGTCTAACTAACTATCTAACCTCTTCATCCTCTTATCGAATATCAATCAATCAATACCCCATCAAAATTTTATCATCTCGCATCTAACATTAAAAACCTCATCCACGGTTGGGGTATATTCGATCACAAAATCAATCCTCATTCTTGCATACAAACATCCTCAATCTTTTAATCCTTTAAATAAAATCAATCATCCTCAAATCTAACATCCTCAAGTCTAAATCCCAAAATTTCCATCCTACCCCTTGACTGGGCATCTCAAAATCCAACATATCTCAATCCAAAATCTTCAAGTCCAACATCATCTAATCCAAAATCACAAATCGTCATCCTTATCATAGATTGTTGATGGGAAATTCTCAAATCTAAATTCAAAATCATAAATCTTCACCCTTTTCATACAGCGTTGATCGGGAATCCAATATCTCCCATTCCGCTAACCCTCTCTTCTATTCTTCTATTCCTCTAATCCTCTCTCCTATTCTTCTAATCTCCTATTCCTCTAATCCTCCTATCTTCTAATCCTCTAATCCTAATCCTCTACATCCTCAAATCTTCTCATCCTCTCATCTAATCACTTAGGCCTCTCCTCTTTTTGAGTGGTTACCCACTCGCTCATCCCCGCATAACCCTGAGGGGACATCATATCACCATCCTAACATCTTTTCTTTTCTTTTGTAACTTTCATTTCTCCACATTAAAACTTCAAAGAGGGGTAAAATGTATACATCTAAAATGTCTACATGATCAATTACCTGTAAACAACATCATCACTATTCATATATTAATTAATCGCAAGATTAATTATTATTATTTTATCCCTTTATCACATTTACACTTTATAATTTATCTAATATTCCATTTTATCATATTTCCCCTTTTAATCATTATTTATCATTTATCCCAAATCCTTTTAATCCATCATTTATCCTATTTCCAACATTAATCTTTTTTAATCCATTATTATATCATATTATCCTATCATAACCCTTATTAACATTTTATAGGAATTTAATATTCCTACATTTCACCTACCACTTACGCTACACATCCCTACACCTATCCTCTCCATGTAATATCACCCCTAATAATCATTTATTAACCTAATCTAATTCTAATCCTAATCACATCCCCACACCTCTAAATCTAGAGACTTCTATTTCTAGAAGCCTCACTAAACTTCTCCTTCTATTTAATTTCTAGTTCAATATAAGCTTCACCCCTAAATGAATTTTAAATTCAAATTCTAGAGTCTTCCACTTTAGAATCCTCCATCCTTCACATGCATTCTCCACCCTTGATCAAAATCCAACATGACTTCATCTTAGCAAATGAATTCTCCAGCTCCAAACTATAAATTGGACTCTCATTCTCCATGAGAGATAGCTTGGAATATCTCTCAACTCCATAAAAATTTATGCTAATTTTATCAATAATCAATTTTATCTTTGATCACTCAATCAATCCATTCATCTATAATTAATCTATCATCATCAACAATCAAAAAATCATCAAGAAAATAAAGGGAGGTGTTACCCAAGTGACTCCAAAATATGAATCAACTAAGTTCAATCCAACATCTTGAGCATATCCAAAGCATCAAGGAGATATTCATTTATTAAGTGAAGGTATTACATTTATTTCTCCCTTCCGTCTAACTCAATCTAAGATATTTTTGAATAGATTAGATATAGGAATCAATTGCTTCATTTTTGGTTTCTAACTTTTATCTAATATTTTCCACATATAGAGTGACATATGTTGAACTCTTACATGAAAATACACTGAGGGAAATGGGGAATGAGATGTTTTTCTTCTTTGAACCATTGTATTTGAGATGCATTTTGCA
The DNA here is from genome assembly GCA_018340775.1 of Taxus wallichiana var. yunnanensis. Lineage (NCBI taxonomy): Eukaryota > Viridiplantae > Streptophyta > Pinopsida > Cupressales > Taxaceae > Taxus > Taxus wallichiana. Next base: position 515,739,553 of record CM031236.1, on the reverse strand, counting down.
GAGCTCTACCAGATGATCTTGTCACTAGGATACTTGGGTAATATGAGCGGAGAAATATTCAAGCAAATCACCATGATGTAGGTGAAGGTATGAAACTATAGGAAACGACACTCATAATTCTCAATTAAATTTTTTAGCTGAGGATATATTCTTCTTTTAGGATTTACTTGAGGAACCGAGATGATGAACATGGTGAATGCATCATCATTCACCCATGTGAAATGAATATTGATGTCCTTTTAGGTCATCTGTTTGTACTTCTCGAAGGCATGGACTCTATGAGGAACATCCTCGAGAGAAACGAATTATCCTCATTATGGTATAGTGTATACGAGGGAATACACAAAATAGGAGGTCATTCTCGAATATCTTGGTGGTGAATAGCTCCATCAAATGCTAGTTAATATTGTCACCGATGATCTATCCCTAATCTATCATTTGAGTTACCTCCAAGATTGTCAACATGAAATGTGTCATCCAAGATTACTAGAATTACTTGGTGTTTTCTTCACCCATTACTCTACTCAAGAAGAAAATAAAATTTGAGTACGATTCTTAAAACTCACTCCTTGATAGCAACTTTGGTAGCCTCGATCGCTTCCTCTCGGGTTTCAACCAAGATCCAACCTGTAATCCCCAAGTAAATAAGAGTTTTTCCTAAGTCACTATTGGGTTAAAAATTATTGGGTGATGATCACCATGTTCCTTTGAATCTGAATTTTGAGGAAAATTTAAATTCCTTTGGGAATCAGGACCCCAACAATGAGTTATCATCCGTAATGTTTTTTCTGGGCAGCATGGTCATAATGTTTCAGGGTACAAGATAAGCCTAATTCATTGATCCGACTTAAAGTGAGTGACCTCCTTTATGAAAAATCCCACCTGGAAACTATATTTTCTTCCCCTGGCTCTCGAATTTATTTTTATTCAATTTCTCATTTCTTCTAGATCCAGGTGGGCTACTTCACTATTTCCCACTAAAGTGGGTATTCAGTAGGAAGTTAAAATTGGATCATAACCATCAGATTTGATCTTCCTTGTCTATGGAACACCGATGGAATGATGAGATGAGGTTGTATGAAAAATTTGGATGTGATATGAGAACTTACTATTTTTAGTAAGTCACATTTCACCTCTATTGTCTAAATTTAGTTAATTTTTCCCAATTTCTTAATATTTAGTTTTGGAGTCGTAGACATGAGGATTGCAAAGAGGGTTTAGGATGCTCACTTATTCATTATCACAATTACTATTCTTACTAAGAATTTGATACCAACTTACTAAAAATATAAATAAGCCTTCTAGTTTTCCAATTGGGATGAAAATTGTGTCATCGTTAGGAATTTTATAGTGATTTCTTGCTCCACTTTCTAGGTTTTTTATCCTCCAGTGCCTCTAAATCAAAATAAAATTTTTCTTTCTAATAAATTTAGGTAGTTAATATACAAAAATTAGAGGATCAATGGTGATGGTGTTTAGATTATATCAAATGAGTTCATCATTGGAGCGCACGAGAAAAATCGGGAAGAAACATATCAAAAATGGGTAAAATATGAGTAAATTAGTGGGTTTTGGCATAGCGTTTCTTGGTGAGATCTAAGAAATAACTTGTTATATATGAAATGGAGGGAGGAGAGTTTTAAAATAGAATCAAAAATGTATAAGGATGTTTAAATATTCAAACGTTAACCATGGTTAAGGAAATTCACCCCTAGACTCACTTTTAACACTTTCTCCTCAACCCGGGTTTAGGGTGAGCTAGGACTTACTAAATGGGTAAGAGAGCTTCTCACGTATCTTAAAAAAATTAGCAAGGGGACATGAAGTGAAAATTTTCAAGATCATTCAAAAAATGCACTATGGGGGTAGCCAACATGAGCAGTGGACAAACTTGATGAGTGCGGTGAGTTGAAAACAAGACCTATAAAGCTAGTTTGAAGTTGTTAAGTGACAAAAGAGTGATATTTTATATAGTTGGAATTTCTACAGGGTTAGTGGAGACTCACCCATCATTGGAATTTGGTTGTCATACTAGTCTAATTTTGGCATTTGCAGATTGGCGGAATCACCGAGATTCATTTGGACACTTTATGAGAAGTGTTTTGTTGTCTATTTCATACTAATCCATTTATGTGATAAGAATTTCAAAATTTGCAATATTAACCACTATTCTATATTCTGGTTTTTGTATATTGGTGTGATACAGAGAGTCGTTTAGAAGATTTAGTGGGTGACTGGACTTTTGGGGACCAAAAGGTTTTTATTGGGGAGGTGTGATCTAAAGGACATTATGGACATACCAAAAGTTCCCTAATTCTACCTAAACTATTATAGTATGGAAGAGTACTTTTATATCTCTACAAACTCTATTGAAATGTGGAGTCAAACACTATATGCTCCCATTACCACTTGTCAAATTTTTTTGGGTCGACGAGGTCAATATGGAAGCACATGTCTACATTACATCGCTCATGCATAGAGCCTATTTGTGTATTTTAGAGTTGATCGAGGTAAAAATGATCATGGAAACATTTAGTCTATTTTTTATTCGTTGATATTTGATAGGAGTGAAAATATAGGTTTCAACAATGAGTTTCACTCTTTTTCTTAAGGGGACCCACTGTTCAGTGATATATTAGTGTGATTTTAATTTTCCCAATAAAGACTATAATTTATGCTACATTATTTTGTGATTTTAAGGAGGTTGACACATGACATGATAAGAGCCGAGTGATTTGGAGATTTATTAGATGTCCAGTGATGGGTCTTTAGGACACCACATGGCTTTCCATCACAATAAAACCACCAATCTCCAAATATATTCCTAATTTGGATGAGATACATATCCGCCATCTCAATGGTCGAGGAGTGTTAACCACACGTGGATATCATGAGGACTCTAACCCCAAATCACCCTGCCAATACAAGGTGAGCCATTTCAATCAACATGATGAGTCACTTCAACAAACCACCCCAGCCCATTTTGCAATGTGGTTTAGCCGCTCAACACTCATGTCGAGTGTATACACCTAATTTTTCACACATTCTATTTTCATACATGTTACTAACAATTTCTCTTCCAGGTTAGATGTAACTAATGCATCTATTTCTATGAATGGGTTCCTTAAGGGGATCACTCCGAGATAGGGGTATGGTTATTCATGTAACCATTGGGTTAGGGATCATACATAGAGAGAGAATGGATTTTGGTCCTATCTATGCACCGTTTTTCTCTTGTCCCCTTTTTTCTTTTATGCACCCTTCCAACACCTTATATGACCATAACCATATTAGTTTTTCATTTCATTCATTCTTCATGATACATTACATACACCACTTATCATTTTCCTCCCTAGCCGACGCCATCACCCATCGGTGATTACATCAACATATTTTCAAATTATTTATTGATGCCTTCAATCGAGGGTGATGACATTTGTGTAAATACCAAAAATATAGTTTCATCATAGAGGATATACATAAATACATATAACAACTCACCATTTACTTTTCTCTTTGGTGTCAACTTGTATCTCCTCACTCAACACTTATATTTCTTGCATCTTAGCTCTTTGATTGAATCTCCTTCTTTTGGACTAGTTTTCTTGGACTCTCGGGTAACCTATAATGAGTTAGGATAGGATTGTTTCAATTTATCCATCTGAAATATATTCTCTCTTGGTATATGGTCCTTTTTAAAATAGATGCATCAACGAACATAAAATCACAGTAATTTTTATAACCTAACTTTTCATTTTCGCATGAGTAGTCTCCTTTTTTTTTTTTATTACTTTATGTTAACTTAGTATTTTATGCACATTCTAGGTTAGCATATTTTATTAAGTTCTTTATTTTATGTTACATGCTTTACTCTAGTTAGCATAAATATTGAATGTTTACTTTGTTATTAATCACCCCCATAATGTCGATAACCCAATAGAGTTCCTTCCTCATTCTCGACCTAGGGCCTTGGAAACCCTAGGTTGTCCTTAGCAGTAAGGGTTACTTCAATTTAGGTATGAAATATTAACGATGCTTGTACCCCATTTTAATTTTATCCGTTATGTGCCATTCTTGGTGTGTCTCTTACTCATTTCCTCGATACCCTAGTTAAATAGATGATTAGAGTGCATGTTGTCTAGACACATTTTTCCCACCATACATCCTGGTGAACCGAACGTTTGTGAACCTTATTTTGTATCTTATGATTGAGCATAGCTCTTTAAAAGAATCATTTTAAGTTTTTATCTTATTTCAATAGTTAAAAATTAAGAAAAACCCTAAAAATAAATTTCCTAGACGTTGCTAGAGAGTGGGCCCGTGACAATTTTGTGTAGGTGAGGTCGATCTTGTCTTCATTATCCAAATTTTATAATATATGCCTTCAATCCCTATGTAACAATTTTTACAAGGCCGGTTGCCATAGGTAAATCGATATTTTTGAGATTTATCGGTTTACATCACCACTCCATGATGGATTATTTGGGCTTGGGGATCTCTAATTTTGATGTGCATTCATTTTTAGAAACTAAACAGATAGTAATCTAGTTTTCGTTTACTTAGATTGTTGTGTGGTAGGAGACAATAGAGATAAGTACAACACCGCAATAATAATTTCTTAGGGGATGAAGATGAATATATTTAGATTGAGGATTTCTTTGATCTTCCACCTGAGATCCAAAATTTTTTGACAAGTTCCCTCACAAGGGAGAGCCTCGAATCAATTATCCACAAACATATTCTTTAATTTGTATATAAATAAATTGAAAGCATGGTAAATAGTGGGAAGGATACTATAAAATCTCATCTAAGAATGCCTCTGGTTTTGACCCTACTAATCTCATCCTTCAACTCATAGAAAAAATGAGCCAACAACAAACCGCTACTGCAACTCAACTTCTCCAAATGCAAACTAACATGGTTCAAATGGTTAATCATCCCATCTTATTTGGGCTCTAGGGGTGCATTTCCTCCTTTCCTAATGGAATTATTGGGAATTTTCCCAACATCCTATTCATAACAAAGTCTTGTGAGAAATCCAACAAGGGCCTCTAGAACCTTATATTACTAAAGATGGATATTGGAGGCATTTCCCCTTCCATTTCTTATGATGGATCAACCGATCCCACTCTCCACATAAAATATTTTGGTAATATTTAAAAGGAATGGATTAAAGATAAATCATATCTGATCATACTAAGATTTTAGTTAAATCTCTTATCTGGGATGCCATAGATTGGTATCATACTTTACCCCCTAGCTCCATAGTGGAGGTAGAATATTTGGTAATAGCCTTATTGAATGAGTTATAATATCATGATCTGATTGAGAATAATATCAATGCTTTCATTAATTTTCAACAACATGAGAAAGAGTCTTCATAAGCATTTATCAAGTATTCAAAGACATTGTCTACTAAAGTATAACATAATATGTAGAATAATAGCCTATTATAAATTTTCCTTCAAGTCAGTATAACCTCGTCTTTAATATAAGGTTAGGTATTTCTCTCCTACTTCCTTAGATGAAGCTTTTGAATAAGATAAAAGGAAATACTACCTCATGAGGGAGTTCAAGAAGGCTCCTCCTAAAGCACACAAAATGAAACAAGTACAAATCCTCCAAAATCAAGGAATAAGAATTTTCTTAGATGAAAAAGTCATGGATAGATCTTTATCTTATGGCTTCTTCAAGATATGCACGTTTTTGAATATGGATCATAAAGCTAATAATAAAAATAACATGTTTATTATTTGACCATTAAAGGATGAGTTCAAAAGATGATGCCTAAGCCACTTAGTCAAATCCTCAATCCTTCTCGACCTATCCCCCAACCACATGATGAGAACAAGTTTTGCTCTAGGTGGCATGCTAATTTGGGACATTCTAATGAAAACTTTCACGACCTTTGCATGATTGTGTTATGGTAGATTCTTAGATAGGTCCTAAATTTAATCGTGATGTCATTAATGAAAGAGAGATTTTGACTAAAGTGGTCAAGACTTGTGATGCCAAAAAATAAAAAGATCGTCATAATCATGTCGAGATGCATCCTACATGGCAAGCACTAGGGTTATAATGGCATGAGTGGTTCATTTTTTGGGCCGACTTATAAAAAATCTAAACATTAAATATTAATTAAAACATTACAATTGTCCGACTTATAAAAAGTAAAGATTAAATAATAATATATAAGAGCTTTAGGGTTTTCAAATTCATATAAATAGATTTGATATTTGTATAGGTTTTTATTTTCAAATTAAATGCGGTAAATTTTTATGAGAAGTATTTATTACATTAAATGTTTTATATATTATGTGTCAAGTAAAAAGGTTTTTATTTTCAAAATTAAATGATGTAAATGTTGTTAATGTTTATGAAATGAACTATTTACTAGGGAAGTAAAAATTTATTACTATTTATTACATTAAATGTTTTATAAGAATGGTAAATTTTTTATTACTATTTATTACATTAATTACATGTTTTATATATTATGAGTCTTGTGAAAAGGTATTTATTTTGGAAATTAAATGTGGTAAATATTTTTAATGGATATGTAAATTAATTATTTTATATTTATTGTTGGTAAGTTTCTAGGCTCAAGACCTAATATTGATTTTATTAGAAAATGGGCTTGAGAAAGTGGAAACCTAAGAGGGGATCGAGTATTACCATCATGCCCACCTGGGAATAAGATTTTTTGGAAAAATTTAATCAATGAAGAGGAATTGATTTGGAATCGGTGCTTTACAGGAGGACCATGGTGGTTTCTGGGTAATATGGGCCTTTTTTGAAAAAATGGTATCGGGGTTTGACCCTAACATTGAAAATATAAACACCATTCCAATCTTTTTTTTTGGTGTAGACTCCTGGGCTCGGCTACCATTTACAATTTTGGGATGATGAAATTTTGCTAAACATTGCTAAGTCCTTAGGTGCTCCGATCGGGCTGGATGGGCCCACGAGAAATAGATCCAGACTTGCTTTTGCTCGATTTTGCATTTCTTCTGAAATGGAGCAGGAGTTACCAGAGCACATCATCTTGAAATCTAAGTATGGAATGTGGATTCAAAAAATCAAATTTGAAACATTTCATTTAAGGTGTAAGCATTGTCATCGCATAGGACACTTCACCAAAAATTGTCCCAAAAAGGAGATCCCTACAGAGGAGGATATACACAAAAAGAATGAACAACCTGTGGGTGACTTAGAATTGAGAAAGGAATGCAGGGTTCTTGACATTGATAGCCGGAGAAGACAAGGCCCCTAACCAGACTGAGTTGAACTATAATAAAAAGGAAAAAAAAAGGGATTTAGAACTTCAATAAGAAAACATTTGGTCTGGCATCCAAAAACCCCAGCGGTAACTTTACATGCAAGCACCTATCAAAGAAGGCTTAGAAAATCCTATAAAGGTGACTATGGAGGTGGATGAAGAAGAAGGATCTGTAAAGATAAATATCATCCCTAATGATCTATATCAAACTTTGGATGGACAATAAGGAAGTGAGATAGATAACTCTGTGCATCATTGAGGAAATATTGGACAAGGATAACATGGGTTCTAAAGAAACATTGCAGAAAAACACTCCAAGGGGTGATGGTAAAATATCAACAGATATACCTCCTTGCTTCAGCAATAGATCAATAGTTTCACCTACTTGCTTGAATAGATCATGAGATCCACACTCTATTGATAGGAATCAGAAAGAGCAAGAAGAGGGAGAAGTAACGCCATTCAAGGAAGATGAGGAGCTAACTTATGGATTCATAAAGGTCATTTCAAAAAAAAAAAGAGAATGAAAGGATTTGAAAAGATCCCAGAATCACTCTACAGTGATAAGAAAAAGAAAATGGACAACTGGGAAACTTCAACATCTAGAACTACTAGATCTTCTGCAAGAAGACTAGTAGATTTTGGAAGTAGTTCTAAAAGAGGAAGGCCCTCAAAAAAGGCTCTTAGATCCAAGAGAATAGAGAGAGACATTATAGATGGCATTCAACGTCAATTGAGCCATCAGGAAATCCCAACTCCCACTCCTTCCAAATGAAGATTATCTCTTGGAACATCCGAGGTCTAAATGGAAACTCCAAGCAGAGAATCATTAAGGAGTTACGTGATTCTAGTAGTCCTAGTATTTTGATTTTGCAGGAAACTAAGATGAAAGCTAAGATCCTTGAAATTAATAAAAAGAGTTTTTGGGAAAACTCTGAAATGGCTGCGATGGACTCTCAGGGAGCCTCTGGAGGTCTGGCTACTCTTTGGGACAAAAGGCATTGTACTGGTATGGTTCTTAATGCTAGCACTAATCATCTTGCTATTAAATTTCATGCTATTGAGAATAATGGTGAATGGATCCTTTCTAATATCTATGCCCCTAATACGGTTAGTGGGAGATGTAAACTTTGGTCTGATCTTAAGATCTTTAGAAACCAACACAGTATAGTTAACTGGCTTATCATGGGTGACTTTAACTCTCCTCTAAACCCAGATGAAAAATATGGAGGAAACTCCATTTTTTCCATAGGTATGGAGGAATTTGCTGATTTTATTGTTGAGCTTAATCTCTTAGATGTGGATCTCCATGGGAATAAATACACTTGGAATAACAGAAGGTTGGGAAAAGATCTTATCTAGGTTAGACTGGATAGAGCCCTGATTTCTGCTAGTTGGATTCTCAATCAAGACTTCCACCTCTCTTCCCTGCCCAGAATTGGATCGGACCACAATCCGATTGCTTTAAATCTTCTTAATTGGACTAAGCCCATCAGAAGCTCATTCAAATTTGAAAAGATGTGGATGGAGCATGACAACATCTATGACAAAATTAAAGAGTGGTGGGTTTGGAATGGTGAAGGCACTGCTCAATTTAGATTGATTCAAAAGCTCAAAAATGTTAAAAAACAAGTTAAAATCTGGAATAAAAGAGTTTTTGGCAATGTGTTTGATAAAAAAAAGAAGTTAAAACAAAAGCTTCAGGATCTGGAAATCAAAATGAATACAATGGGGAGATCTGTTGAAGACCAAATTGATGAAAAGAATATTCTCTCAGAGTTGCATACGATTTGCAGCAGAGAAGAATCCTTATGGAGACTAAAATCAAGGGCTATCTAGCTTAAAGAAGGAGATAGGAATACGAAGTTTTTTCATATGACCACTTTGAAGCACAGAGCTTGTAATAGGATCATGGAAGTGGCTAAAAGTAATGGAAATATTATAAAAGATCCCAATAGCATCAAAGAAGAAGCTCTAAATTTCTATAAAAAACTTCTTAATGAGAGGAATATCATTAATGTTGAGGAAAATTCTTTCATGTTGGAGGCTATTCCCCAAGACAAAATTGAGGAGCAGAGATATAAAGATATCACTAAAGTTGTCACGCTTGAAGAGCTGCAAAAAGTTGTGTTTACTTTAGAAGGTGACAAGGCTCAGGCCGGATGGTTTCTCCATTAACTTTTTCAGAAATTTTGGGAAATATGTTTGGATGATCTTCTCAGAGTGGTGAATGAATTCTATCGAACTGGAGATCTTTTGAAAGAGCTGAATAACACCCACATTGTGCTAGCCCCAAAAAAATGGATGCGAAAGACTTCAAAGATTTAGACCCATCAGCCTTGTGAATGCTATCTATAGAATTTTTACCAAAATCATTGCTACCAGGCTTCAATGCATTATGAATGATTTAATCTCAAGGCAATAGAGTGGATTCATTAAAGGTAGGATTATCCAAGATGGAGTGATTATGGTTCATGAGACCATACATTCTATGGAGAATAATAAAAAAGTGAATATGGTGCTTAAGCTCGATATGAATAAAGCCTTTGACAAGGTCTCTTGGGTTTTTCTTGACAAAGTCTTAATTAAATTTGGTTTTCGGCCAAATTCAGGAAAATTATTAAGGCTTGTATCTCTATGGTCAGATTCTCTGTGGTGGTTAATGGGGAGCCAGTGGGATTTTTCACAAGTAGTAGAGGACTAAGCAAGGGGACCCCATCTCCCCCTGCTCTTCATTCTTATGGCAGACAGTCTTAGTAGAACAATTGGTAAAGTAGTCATTGACGGTCTTTTGAAAGGCTCAAAGCCCACTTCCATCAGTCAAGTTGCTTCTCATCAGCAATTCATGGATGATACAATCCTCCTTTTATTGGCTTCTGTCATTGAAGCTAAGGCTATCAAGGCTATTTATGCAACTTTACGAATCTACTTTTGGGCAAGAGATCAATTATGATAAAAGCTCCATTTTCTTCTTCAACACTCCTGAGGAAAGACAACTTAAAATTGCTAAAATTCTGGGTTGTAAAATAAGTGTGCTTCTAGCCACTTATTTAGGGCTCCCTCTCGGCACTAAAAAAGTCTCTAACAAGGTGTGGGATGATCTATTGGTGAGATTTCAAAAAAATGGCTGGATGGAAAGGAGCCATTTTATCTAGTGCGTTGGTAAGTGCCTGCTCATAAAAAGCACTCTTCAAAATCTACCTATCTATATCATGTCTCTTTATAAGATCCCTTCTACCTTCAGAGAAAGAATTGAGAGGATTCAGAAAAATTTCTTATGGCAGGGCATGGAGGAGAAGTTTAAATTTCACTTAGTTGCTTGGGATAAGGTTTGTACTCCTAAATCTATAGGAGGACTGGGCATAAAAGACATCAAGAAAATGAATGAGGCTCTCATTGTGAAAATGGGATGGAGAATGCTTTGAGAAGCAACCATGGATAGATTTAATTAAGGCTAAATACCTTAATCAACAAGTTGTCTTTTCTTTTCTTCAAGATGAGCACCTTCCCTATGGTTCCATTTTTTGGAATAATTTAGTGAAGAGCAGAGATTTCATTAAACAAGGTAGTAAATGGAAAGTGGGAGATGGTTGTGATATAAAATTCTAGGAGGATAACTGGTTTAATGGCAGCCTTATGGACAGATTTGGGATGGTCAAAGACAGTCTTGAAAACAAGTATGGCACTAGAATTAAGGATTATATTGAGAGAAATGGCAACAAAAAGAAATGGAAAAAACTTTTCTGTGGAGAGAGATGATCTGATCCAAAATATTTCCTCCCTTCAAGATCAGTTAGATCTTATCCCTTAAGTCAGTTGGATGTTAAGGATGAATTGGTCTGGAGTAATTCTATTGATGGGGACTACTCTGTCAAAACTGGATATAATACTTTCTTCGACAATAGTCAAACTGAGTTTAAATGGAGTAGAATTTGGATGACTGAGTTAACACCTAAAATAAATTTTTTCTTTTGGCTGGCTCTCAGAGGTAGAATTCTTACCACTGACAACCTGATAAGAAAGGGTTTCATAATGCCTAATAGATGTCATCTATGTAAAAAGACTCTGAGGATATCTAGTCATTTGTTTATCCATTGTGATTATGCTACGAGAATATGAGTTTTCCCTCTCTAAATTTAAAGCTTTTTGGGTGATTAGAAGGATTTGGTTACTCTGGACCCGATGGAGCCCACCCTATAAACATTGTGTTGTTAGAAGGCTCTGGAATCTGGTTATTCCTCATATTATTTGGAGGATATGGAAAGATAGAAATGATATTATCTTTAGAAATAAAACATAGAATTTTAAGCTCAGTATTGGTAAAATTTCTAATGATATTAAAGAAAATATTGCTAGATTTAAACCCCAAGAACAAGAGTTATCCAGAAAATGAAGAACATATCTTGTCCCACTGGAAGATTGGAGCTAACAATATCTGGAATAATTCTGGTAATAGTATTGATAGATCTTTGATTCATTGGCATCCTCTGATCTTAACTGGTATAAGTTGAATTTTGATGGGGCCTCTAAGGGTAACCCTGGAATTGCAGCAGGGGGAGGAGTGATCCAGGATCATAAAGGTAGTTTGATTGCTGCGTATGCTGGAAAAATGGGAATTCAAACTAATCATTTTGTTGAAGCATTATCTGCTTTATGGGGTCTTAGAATTGCTCAGACTCATAATATCCAAAACCTCATTCTTGAAGGGGACTCGCTTAATATTATTAATCATCTAAATCAGTGTTCTCCTCCAAGTTGGAACATCAAGGATTTCATCTTGGAATCCATAAGTATTTGCCAAACCTTCAATAACATTCGGATCAAGCATACTTACCGGGAGGGTAACAAGGTGGCAGATGCATTGGCTAATTATGGCATAAATGTTAATCACATGATTTGGGATAATAAAGATAACATGCTGAACAACTTCAAAGTAGCATACAAGTGGATACTTATGAGCATGCATATTCGGGGTATGAGATATGAGCATTGGGAGTGGAACTGCAATAATAAAACTCCCACACGTGCTGATTTTAAAACAGCACTCAAGCAAATCTTGATGGGCAATCAAGGTTATATGAAGTATAATGAGACCTTAAAGTGGATATATATGAAGAATAAAGACGCGCATGTGGGAAATATTGAGCTCTCAACAGCTTTTAAATAGGACTTTACGGATTCCCAAGTCAGTAATAAGGATGATGATGAGCTGGAGTGGGCTACTAAAAGGATTGAAGTTCACACATGTGGATTTTCCCAGGTACATTATAGCAATTACTCAGGTATTCGTGGGAACAACAATGGCTATCCTAGTCATCATTCTCATCGCGCGGAAATTAATAGTGAAAGGTGGACTGGTATCTGCGGCTTATAGACCTCCTCATAAGGATTTTGAAAATTTTATTTGCAAGCACTTAGGCACGGTGATAATGGGAGGAGCCCCTTGCCAGATAGAGCCCAGCGCGGATCGGAATGGAAAAGTAATGAAGAACTTTGGAATCTTCTCAGAGAGGGAGGCATCACTAATTTTATTGAGAAGATTCAGGGCCATGACCAAAGTATTTCCATTCATTTTGTGAAGGATTGGAAGGATCGCATTGTGGATTATGGAGGGCAGAAGATTTTGATCACTGAGGAGTTAATAGCGAAGCTACTGGCCTTGGCATGGATGGGTACCATTTTTTTAATAAAAGGATTGACAGAGGTGTTGAGGAGAGGAAATTTGTTGAGGGTAATGAGAAGTTGATCTTTGTCACGGTGGGCTGCTGAGTCAGTTCTATCCCTCCACCTTTTGATGAGGTCACCCGTATGATGGTGCGTTACATCTCTTTGGAGGGGAGATTCGTCACTGTGCCCTCTAAGCATCTTGTGTTCCTCAATCACTTCCACAGGAGTTTCATGGTATGCTTCCCTCACTATCTACTTAACTCTCTTGAGCTCCATTTTGGAGTTTCAAAAGCATACACGTGTGGTTCCGCTGCATCAGGGTCTCATCTTCTTGTTGCATAAGCTTTGTCTTCTTAGGTCTCCTGGCATCCCATCCTCCCCTGTCTCTGTTCCTCCTCTACCCAGCATGGACTTGCCCACTAGCCCCATTTCTTCACCTTCTTCCCCCCACCACTGCTTGTCACCCCTCTACCTACCTTCTCGGCTCCCTCTATCATCCCCCACCTCTGCTCCCACCCCCTTCACTTCCACTTCATCAGACCTATTACTAGGTCTTCTAGAAGGCTGAACCTTGATACCCCTGTTGCGGGGAATGTTCCTCAGGAGTTAGAAATTTCCCATAACCTCCTGCATATTAGTAGTACTAGTTCACAGGAGGCACACATTGAGAGCTCCACAAAAAGGCTGGAAGCCTTAGAAGCTGACATGATGTTGTTGAAAGAAGAGGTAAAAAACTTGACAAAGCAAAAAGGTAAGAGGAAGAAGGAGGAGGAGGTTCATTGATAATAAACAGGTTGAAGACATATACAAAAAAGTTGAACTCCTTAGATAACCGTTTAGGGAAGACCAAGACTCACCATGATCATAATATGGCTATTTTTAGTGCAATTGAAGAGTTTATTGAGTAGCATGTCTGCAGTGTCTCTAATCTCAGTGGAATTCCAGCAACTCTTTGGGGTATGGAAGAGGAGAGCAAAAGGACCATTGAACAGCTGGATGTTACTGACTCTACCCACATGATGACTTTGGCTATGTTCACCTCTTGGCAGAATATCAAAACCAGAATCGACAAAGCCGCCACGAAGTAATTGTGGATACTCTTGCTGCACTTCTCTGTATTTTTGCTATTTTTTGTTTTTTGGTTGCTCTTCAGTAGTGTTCATTCTGGTTTGTTTCATTGGGGTAACTGCTCTTGGACTGCTTGGGGTTTCTATGTCTCAATTGGATAAACGTAGCTCATCCTAATTTTCCTCCCGAGAACACACTTTCCATTAATGATGTAATTCATGTTATAGCATATACATGACCTAAATATTCTCCATCATTTCAGCCTCATATGCATATGGTTATCTACCTCATGTCTTTTTAATTAGAATCCCAAATATTAGAACCCATATTCTATAGACATCATGGGCCTCTCGTGATAAAACTACCGCAAGACCAAGGGTGTTTGAATCCATTATTCCAACCATAGATGCCTTAAGATGGGTTGATGGTGTTGAGAATCAACAAAAGTTAGTTTCTAAAATATCCTTGATCACTCCTCTCCTTCTAAGTTTGTTTCTGAATATCCTCAAAACTCTCAACCTACTCGATTAGTTCAACCATTATGAGTGGAATCATCTAGAAGCAATTTCCTATAATCCTTGTCCAATCCCCATATTAGAACTAATGTGTATGTCACCTCACCATTGTGAGCATCTCATGATTGTGTAATTTGATATAAACATTCATTTTCCTCCAACTCAAGGGGCCTCTATATTGCATAGTTTGGAAGAAAGCATCCGTTGTCAAGGAAAGGATATTTCCACTTGTAATGACCGTACCATGATACTCAAACTTGTATCCATTTCCCCATAGCTTCTAAGATCCTAGATGAAATCTTGCTTCGGGTGGACAATCCTCCACTTTTCATCTCCGTACAAATTAGTCAAAACATAGTTAAGCGTGTCATCATTGATGAAGGTGCTGAAACTTGTGCGCCTCTTTATATTTCACCAAGGCTCTTGATTACTCAGGACACAATCTAACAACATCACATACTAATTTATAGTGGATAACGTCATCAATAGATACATCCCATGGGTTGCATTTGGCTTCCCATCACTATTCCTCCTAGGACCGTACATGTAAAATTCATGGTCTTTAATTTCCCCTTATCTTATAATATCCTCCTAGTCAACCTTAGACCCACCGTATACATGTGATAGTTTCTATGAATATCAATGTGTCAAATTTTCTCATCAAGGGGCTATCTATAAGATTTAAGGTGACCCAAATCCTTGGAATTACAACACTCTTCAACAAAAAGGACATATAAATTCTTGACCCTTGAAGAATTATCTCCTATCCCATTTCGTGAATATTAGCACTTCAATTATCATGTTGATTCTCTTTGTGGCAATGCAGTGTCATATGAAATTGGTTAGGAATATGCCTCCCAATCTCTTGGATCTTGACAATAATGAGCCTAAAGAGATAATTTTTAGGATCAATAACTATGATTTTTAGATCTCGTCATATTCAAACTTCCTCCTAACTTACTACCTCATAAGAAGGATCTATCAATTTGTGCTACCATCTCACGTAAACCTCTACCTCTACTAGAGAAAACCCTTCAATTAGAAACCAAAGTTGAATCTTATATGATGGATACCTCTACTCTTGAATATGATGATGGTTATGCTTTGGATGATCCCCATTTGGACACTTAAATTCGGGATAGAGAATCGGTGTTACCAAAATACCCTTCAAATAATGCTCACTTGTGATATGAACATCATTATTATACAAGAAGACTCCTCACACTTGGTTAATCCATGTCTTAGTAGAACAAAGCCTAAGCCTCGATAGCTCCGTCGCCTTTTCCATCTCCTTGTGATTCCACTATTGGATCATGTGATGTTCCTCCTCATATGAATGAAGGGAGTGTATGTCTAATTTTAAGTATGAAGTTGAAGACCTTATGAATATCGAAGTATAAGATGTGTGACATCACCCATGATGACCCATATCATCTGCTCACATCCTCCCCTACCTCTCGCCCTTATGGATCATGGAACCTTTGAGGTAGAGCCATATTTTACATGGCATGATGTCTCTTATTATAAAGACTATAAAAGACACACGAAGTATATTAAAATGAAAATTAAAAGATATAAAGCTACTAAGGATACACGTCCTTCCACCTCGGCCTAACTTTATTGTTCACACCATGAAATTTATTGTTCACACATGACTACTACCCGAATATTGATACAAACTTTCATGTCATATATAGCTAGCACCTAGTTATAGAGTCCTCTTCACATGGAATAAATTGTAGATTTAAATACTCTCGAGTGCTACCCACCTTCCCTAGACCATTTGGACATCAACCATCTTATGAACCACCACCTCATCCCGATCCTTGTCCTATCATGGACAATATTTGACATGACATTCTTACCCAACTAGAGGATTGGATAGATTATACCTTATTTCACATGGTCGAGGTGCACGATAGGTTTCTATCACACATCACGCTATAGAGGGCCTCATGACTTGTTCTCAAAGTCATATCTTGAATTAAGTCGATGATAATATTATTAATACTCTATAGTAAATTACCCCACGTGGCTAGATATTTTTTTTACAAGAACCTGACAACATAATTTTGGCCTAGGCTCTCACCTTCACTTGGGCTCTCATCCCACCTAGGTTTCACACACATCTCCATGTCCCTTGTCCTGGTTTGGATATCTACCCCACTTAGGTTTATCATCACTTCTATTTTTCCCTCACATCTCCTACCATTGAAATGATTTGTTCTTGATTCCACCTATTATAGCTTTAATTCATATTGGCCTTTCCTAGTAGATCACTACAGTCTTGTGCATCCTTTGCAAGGTTCTTAGCATAACTTAGATTTTTGTTTCCCGACACCATTATTAACTACATTCTCGGCCTCTTTTCTTCCTCTTGTATTTATCATTGCATGGGTAGTGTTATCCTCATGGATTTTCCTCCCACAAAGTTTCTTTCCTAAATATCATTATTGTTCTTCCTAAGTACCATGAGTATTACCACATACATGCATGAGAAAAGAAAGGAAAATGATAATAAAAGAGTCATTCACATCATTATCAACAAGTGTTGTTGTCATCATATATATATATATATATATATATATATATATATATGATTAAACTAAAATGTCAATATAATAGTCTAATATAATGCTATAGAAAGCATTAAAACAACTGAATAATGAGATGATAAAATGAAATACATAGACCCAAGAAATCGGAAGCAATGAAATGTGGAAACAATAAAGAAAAAGAGGGCTAATAAAATATTTATCTAATTTGATGATATCGCTGTATCGTGTCACAAAGTTGAAGACCAACCAATAAGAAGAAGAAAAAGTCATACAGAGCTCCGAGAAAATACAGATCCGATCTGCCTCTCTCACTAGAATGAGGGTGCCAAGAAAATGATAGGGGCACTGGGGTTCCTTGGTTTACGTAAATGACCATAGAAACTCCTTTGAGGTGTGATCTCCTGTGTTATATTCCTTTCACATGAATGACACACTTGGTTCCCTATTCATAAACCTACAATATAGAAATCACCCTGTAAAACCCCAAAAAAGCATCAAAACCTAAAAAAATAAAGATGCATATGAAGGGGTTTGACTATACTCAAGTGGTCACAATGATGGCCTTATAACTAAGCATCGCACTACATCTCAGCCATCTATAGTTCTAGGTGTGTGTGTGTGTGTGTGTGTGTGTGTGTGTGTGTGTGGGCAAGCGTATGCGTGTGGAAATCGTATTCCTAAGTGATTTTGTGTCATTTGTACTTTGTGAGTAGTGAGCAATAACTAGATGTAGAATGTAATTAAATGGTACATGTAATAGAATAAAATCCCCTCATATGAAGTGTGATGTAGATGAAATATCCGTTATCCCTTGTGATGGAGCTAGATGGGTGCAAATGGAGCTATAGCACCTTGGATGGATGTAACCTTCGTGCGAGATAGTAAGTGCTTAGTGCTTGGTCCTCATTATGGTCTTCAGAACTTTATATTTATATGGTCCTCTTGTTCTAATTTTGTAATTAACCCCAAAAATTCCAACCATCAAAAATATAGAAAGCTCAAATGGCTAGAAGTTCAAAAGGTGACAAAGAAAGTGCAAAGAGGGTCGTGGCACCCCATAAGAGACCAGGGAACTTGGGGCACCCTAGTCGAGTGGGAAAATACAAAGTGTGATAACATTGATCGAGAAAATATGGGTGAAATATTGAAAATAATGAGATAAAGTAAATAAACATGGCCAAAGAAAAGGGTTAATTAGTACTCTTTTCACTCAAAACCATATGATTAGTAGTATGAGACTGGGACTAAAAATTTACCCAAAGTGCATGATTTAGTGTCTATAATATATATATATATATATATATATATATATATATATCCCAAATCAATTTTATATATCAACAAAAATGCATTAGAATCCATCATCAATATTTATAGAATGTGGCTTAAACATCTCCACCCACTGGGGGGTCTCGGGTACTTTATGCCGAATGTGGCGCATTGGACACCGGGGCTCTATGAGCTAGATATTCTTCCTTAAAACAGGACTAAAGGCATCTCCTTGTGATCTCTCGATCACCGCGTCTAAAAGTATCGTAAGCCTCTCTCGCAATGCTCATGGCATCCTAAAGGAACGATGTCAACTCATTAACTAGGGCACCTTTGTCTATAATAAGCTCTTTAAAGATCACATCTATGTTTCCGATGTCTACTAATGCTTATGCATCTATCAAAATTTGCAGTTATTGGAAACCTCCCGACCAATCAAAAGGCTCCCACTGAATGACCAACCGATGGAGGCGTGGGGTAAGCCATCACCGAGGTATCCTAAATATCCAATATTGGGTTCAAGGTCTCGTAGTGCACACTATCTATAAAGGATTTCCACTCCTTTATCATTTTATCTACAAAACAAAAATTCATTAATCAGTACCAAACTTGCAATATATAGTTATCAAAAGGTATCATTTACATCTCTAAATAAAATCATCAAGATTGCACATACCTACCGCCGGATCTCTCGATGATGGTCTTGCATATCTTCGTGGCCACCCAATACAATCTCAACTCACCATGTCGATGAGATCTACATCCAACATATTGTTCCCATCTATTTCAAGGTATCAAATTCATTTATTTTCTATAATAGGCCCTATGACGGCCCTGAAGATTTGTAAGGCCATCTCCATCCCTAATGGCGTAAACTAACCACATTCTATGGTCTCTTAGTCATTGTGTTTGTTGTCTCTCCTCTTTCCCTCTTATGTTAGGACTAGTTGTTCCTATATCTCCCACCTATAGGTATTATCCGTTAGGTCTTCCATTGGATCCCTCATCTAAACTCTCAACCGTAATGATCTCTAGTGGGTCCCGAGCTACCCCACCTCATTATCTCTCGCCACTAACCCTATCTTCTAGTGGCTCGCACTCTCATGGCCGCAAAACCGGTACTCCATCCGGTGTACATGTAGCCTCCATTTCATGTCGTCATTTATAGGCTAGTAGTTCCGTACCATGACAAGGCTCTCGTTTTCCAAACTATCCGGGTACCGTGTCTATCGATGGGTCTTTACCTAATACATGTCCTCTCACCTCATCAACTACATCCAAGTCCTCTCGCCCTAGGAAAATGGGTCACTAATCATCATTCTAAATATAGGGATCCTATATGACATCTTCACCTCAGTATGTACCTTTCCTAATGGTTGATATGTCATAAATGCTCTCATTGTCAGGCCCATATGCCCACTTGAAGTACTCTCAATGAATCTCTTGTAATGACCAATAGCATTCATGTGGGAATTTACATCGAAATATCTCATAGATCCATTCCATCAAGTAATATAATGGGACACACGGCCCTTTGTGCCATCTGTCGACCAGATAAATCGTGCACCTGATTGCACCCACTTAGTGGTCCCCACATTAAATAATGTACCCTTCTCAAACATATCTCTACATAAAGCCACCAAATATAAAAAATGGTCTTGTGTTCCTTGTTTCACAATATGCATTCACAGTAATGCCCATAAACAATTTATGGATAATCAAAATCTATGCCACATATATTGTGTTACGTCAAACACTTGACATCCCCCGATTATATGTTTCATTTCCTTTTGGCACATGTGGCCAAGGCCCTCCTCTCTGTGAAATATCGGGGTAAGATCAAAATACATGCAAGCCCCCTCAATCGGAAAACCCAATATTATGTGTACATCCCGAAGTTTCATTGTCATCTCGGATATCTCGCATGCCTACCACCGGATGGTGTTCAGCTCAAGCTTTCATGAAGTCAATAAAGTCTGTAGTAAATACAAACTCAATGGTGTCATAGGCATCTACATTATGCCCCAAAGCCCCATCCATGTATCTCGTGCCACCTCTATCTTTATCTATCCAAAAATCAATACATTCAACCATGCCAAATCAACCACTTGCCATAGGATTGTCCTCTAATCTATCCGCATTTAAAAATCAATAGACATCAATCATTAGATTGCTCAAAATCAATTTAACAACAAATTATTAATAAATCATGATTTTATAATATTCCTTACGCCATCGCCCTATCGCCAAAATGTTCGAAGGACCCGATGCCATCAGCCATATTATTTTAGGGGTGATGGCATCCTATTCCGTATAATCGGATTTAAAAAATTTAAAAGAAAAAAATCAACTAAACTATAAAGCCAAAAGAAAATCCCTCCTAAACCCACTTGCATTTTTTCCTACCCTTTCTAATGATGCAAGTTTGACTCAAAATAATGCTCTTATACCTTCATACTTCTAATATGATGAAATTTCTGTTATCTACCTAATGGAAGTAGATGCAACGAATTACCCGTAATCGTGCTTTTACCACTGCACCTCCTGTACTCATGTTATATCATCACACTTATCTCAAATTTGGAATTCTAGAGCCCAATTCTCTAATTCAGGAAATAGTAATTCCCAAATAAAAATAAAAATCCTATTTAAGCCTAAAATTTCTATTCAAATCACACGATTTGGCTAAATTTTTAAAATTTACATAATTTTAGTTCATGATCTCCAAAAATCCATTGTTGATTTCATTGGATCATGATCTTATCTTGTTTCTTTTGACATATTATACATGTTTTCCTTTTTTTTGCCAAGAATCACATTTTTGATGTTATATCTCCATTCTTGAACTCATGACATCTATCCATGGGCCCCTAACTAGGTGATTTATGTCTTATTTTACTTATGATCCTCTAGTGTTTCTTTTAAATGTTTCTTGTCTAGAGTTCTAGCAGCTTGATTGTGCCCATACGTGGTAGGATGATTGACACTATCGTGTACTCATTGGTAGGGATATTTCATTTCAATTAGTCCTTTATTTATTTTTGGCATATACTTCTAGTTTCGGTGTTATGTGTATCATTATTTCCGTTGACTACCCCATGTTTTGATATTGCGACATGCGGTAATCAACGACCAGGGCATATGTATACACCTAAATTTTCACACTTTCTATTTTCATACATATTACTAACCATTTCTCTTCCACGTTAGAGGTCCCTAATTCATCTATTTATGGGAACAAGTGCTTTAAAGGGCTTGTTCCAAGATCATACATGGAGAGAGAATAAATTTTGGTCCTATCTATTCACTTATTTTCCCTTGTCCCCTTATTTTACTTTGTACCCTTTTCCGACACCTTACATGAATATCAACATATTATTTTTCCATTTCCTTTGTTCTTGATAACACATTGCACACACCACTTATCATTTCATTTGACTAATCGACGCCATCTCCCGTGGGGATTGCATGGTCAGTGCATTCAAATTCCCTGATTGATGCCTTCACCCGTGGGTGATTGCAACAATATAAATACCAAAAAAAAATTCATCATAGAGGATATATATAATTACACATATAAACTCATGATTTCTCTTCTCTTTTAAGGCCAACTTGCATCTTTTCACTCAACACTTGGATTTCTTGCATCGTGGCTCTTGGATGAGATCTCTTTCTTGTTGGATTGTTTTGATTGCACTCTTGGGTCACCTATAGTGAGTTAGGATAGGATTGTTTCCCCTTATCTACCCAAAATATATTCTCTCTTGGTGTATGGTCCTTTGGGAAATAGATGCATCGGGTCGAATGCCCCCACCAAGTAAGTTCTTTAACTCAACTTGTTGGTTTCATAGAATAGTCTCATATCTTTTCTTATTACTTTATGTTAGCTTAGTATTTTATGCACATGATAGGTTAGCATATTATATTTAGTTATTTATATTACGTTACATGCCTTACTTTGGTTAGCATAGATCTTGAATATTTTCTTTATTCTTAATCACCCCCATAATGTTGATACCCCAATAGAGCTACTTCCATTTGGGTATGCAATATTTTTGGTCCCTATACCCTCTTTGAATTCTATCTATTGTGTTTCAAGTATTGGTGTGTATCTTTCTCGTTGCATCGATACCCTTGTTAAACGAATGATAAGCGTGCATATTATACGACACAATTTATCCTTTGGCCATACACTAAGCTCGCACGGGAGGGGGTTACACCTCATACTTAGTGAACCATAATGGAACGTGGCCAAATACATGGTTAAAATAATGGTGACATTTTATTTTAAAGCCTCAAAATAGCCTTTCCCGAACAATGTGGGATTTTATACACAACCCACATGTTAAACAAATTTATTTGGTGGAGATTTGAACCCTTGCACTTATGCTTACCCAAATTAAACATTTCCAATGTGACATACAATGTTGAAATTTGTATACGTAGGTTAACTTGGTTTTTATTAAGGGTTTGTCCATGATTGTGTATAGCCGTTAAGATTACGGTTTGTAAACATGGTTGATTTTAGCCCTCAAGATGGCATTTTAAGGATTTTTACAGAATCAAGAGTTTTAAGAATTTCTAGATGCTCTACTCCGAACCTTTTATTTTCTCAATTGGTTTTCATTTTACATTTTCTTGGAATATTTTCTACCTATTTTGGCATATAACATGGGGAAATAGATCACATAAGTGAGGAAATTATTGAATGATTTTAGAGTCCCTCAAAGGTCTCGTTAAGCACTTTTTGCAGATTCTAGGATTCATTAACATTTATATGATTTAAATTGTACTTTAAATTTTGATTTTTAATGGATTAGATTATGTTTTAGTAATCTTAGAGACGTAGCTTGATGAACAATGAACTCCATTATCAATTTCGGTGTAATGGTTAAATTTTACATTATTTTTTCCACACTAATAATTCAATAGTTAATCACTTTGAACACATTTTAAATGTTTTTGAAATTAATGAAAAATTATGTATATTTTTGAATCAATGATTTAAATGAACGGGGATTTGGATGAGTTTACAATGGTAAAAAATTCGGTTTCAATTTAGTTTTTAAACATTTACCTTCAGTTATTTAATCAATTCATATTTATTGAATTTAGGAAAAATGATCATTGTTAAAGGATATTTTTGTAAAATATTTATACGTGGTCAATGTTAGTTTACATATTAGATGTTTAACCTACAAAATTCCATATAAGCAAGTCTAGTTCACTTAAGAGTTCACCTAGCATTATCAAGATCATACATTAAAATTACATTCTTAAGTACTAACGCCTCTTTAAAGTCTTCCCAAAGAAGTGGAATATGTCCTAGAAAAGCCACCGAGACATTTCAAAATCACTCAAACCAATTTCATGAGTCTATATTCCCATTCAAAATCGCTCAAATTCCCCAAAGTCAAGTCTTCACAAGATAAAATTGACAGGATAGGATCAGAATAATCAAATAATATATTGATCTTCTGCAATTAACATACACAATACATGGCTAATAAATAGCCAAACAAATAGTAAAAACAACCTCCTATAATTTAGGAGTGGTTGCAAACAATAAGCTAAATACGTGAAGTTGTTTACAACAACTTCACATATAATTCCAGGTAATAGTATCTCAACAACTCATAATGTTTACACTATAATATTCCCAACATACACCCCCTTAGTGTGAACATGGGGTGAAGTGTAGTTGAAACCAGAATCATATGCCTACACATATTTTTAGGTCTGCATACTGCTCCTCTCCTCTGGACACCAGCTGCCCTCCTATACAACTATTTCACTGACTGACACCTTCCACACCACATCACAACACTTCAAGAGAACATATAGGAATACTCGCATGTACCAAGCAAACATACACAAACTGTTGCTCTTTATTCTGCACACTAGATAAAATAAACACACAACTGGAAATAAATATGTCACCACCACAAAATACGACCTCGTCATTGGCGACTGACGAGAGGTGCTGAGTAGCCTCCATCCTCCATTTCCTCCTACCTCCAGTTTGGTTATTTTCAGAAGAGATAATCTTCATCGCTAGGGCAAGAAAGTTCTTCATCAGTTGCATAATCTTCCCAGTCAGTTTCTTCTTCAACAATATAAGCCTTTTGATCAATCTTATCATCCAGTAGATCTTGTGCCCACTTTTTACAATTTAAAATGACATGCCCCACTTCTTTACAATAGTAACATTTGATTTGTCCCTTTGTAGGAATGTGCTTTGAATTGTACTTACCCTTCTTTGATGATGTACTAGCTTTATTGTGTACATATAAGACCTCTTCTTCTGGTTCTGAAGGTTCATTATGATCAAGAAGAGTAGAAACTACTCCTTCTAAACCAATTTTAATCTTTCTCAAAGTAAAAACCATATGAGACATTTTTTTAGGAAAACTATTCAAAAGAATTGCTTTGGCATCATCATCTTTTACCTTCTCATTAATACCTGCAAGCTGATTGAGAAGAGAGCGGAACTTGCTGATGTGTTCTGCCATTTTTATACTTTCATCCATCTTTAACCCGTATAATTTTTGCTTCAGTGTTGTCTTTGCACTTTCTGCTTTAGATCCGAATAGTTTATTTAATGTCTCCCAGATTTCCTTTGTAGACTTTGTGAAGTCTACGTGGTGCAGGTACACTTTAGACAAACCGAGACCAATAGTTCCCAAGGCCTTTTGATCCTTGATATTCCACTTCGCAAGATCTATTGGATTTGTTGGTGTTGTCACATTTGGTTTGACCACATCCCACAAATCTTTTTCAATCAAAGTCAGCTGCATTTGGATTCGCCAAGTGTGAAAATCACGTCCTTCGAACTTCTCAACGAGACTCAATTTCTCCATTTTCACAACTATTGTATTTGTAAACAAAACGACTCCAGTTGATGGATATAATACGTTTTACAAGAAGACTATATCAATAAATCACTATTTAAAAAGTAATAAAGAGAAATTACTTTTTAAATACTCTAAACAATTTAATCAATCTTAAAAAATTCAATTTGCTGTATACAACCGTTTGTTGTGTGAAGGATCCCTTCTTCACGCCCTTACTAGGATCTGGCTTCGGCCGATAGAGGAAAGACAGCCAACTCGGAATCCAATGCACTGTTAATTGGTCTGGGACGTTTTTGTGCTGAGTGGAGGATCAAACTTGCAGGAAATAAACCAAGAAAATGTAGATAACCCTGACAAAATATTGATGGGGCCGTGAATACAAATAAACTTAATAGGACTATGTAAATCAATTTCCAAATTCCTTATCTTGCATTGGCTGCAGGCTAGATGTTTATCTTCACGGCTTTCCAAACTGAGTGGACTGCTCCAACTGCACTCCAATACAGGCTGCACGCTTAATAAAGGTTGCACGTTCAAACTGCAATGCGTGGACTACCAAAATGGCTTGCAATGCGTGGACTGCTCAAAACGTTCAGATCTGCTGCAATGCATGGACTGCTCTAATACACGTTGGATCAATGCCAAAACTGATCTCAATTTTCTTATAACTTTTCACGTCATTCAAGTATCAAACAATTATGCTTCCATTTTGATGCACATCCGCAGGAGAAATGGAGAATAATAACTACGTTCTCCACCTGCGTGGACACGGCACTGCCATCACATGGGGCAATATCATCGACTGCCCCTTCAAACCTCGTATAGATCAACCTGGCTCTGATAGCATATGACAGGATAGGATCAGAATAATCAAATAATATATTGATCTTCTGCAATTAACATACACAATACATGGCTAATAAATAGCCAAACAAATAGTAAAAACAACCTCCTATAATTTAGGAGTGGTTGTAAACAATAAGCTAAATACGTGAAGCGTTTTACAACAACTTCACATATAATTCTAGGTAATAGTATCTCAACAACTCATAATGTTTACACTATAATATTCCCAACAAAAATCACACTCAACTTTACAAATGATTTATTGAAAAATGGAATTAAGTTAGCATTTAAAGCACATGAAACTATATCAATTCCATGTATAATACCTCTCTTTTATATTTATAGTTTTTTTCACTACTTGTTATGTCTTCTACTTGCCATGGAATGTAATGTAGTTCCTAGATTAGTTTAACAAAGGTTAAGCATAAGGGTGAGACTAAATACACAAAAAAATAGTAATCGTTTTTTAAATTTAATTGTTTTCATGAAGTGATAGAGAAGGTAATGATATTCACATGTCTAGCTTCCATATCCATAATTCTCAAAACACCCCAAATCTAATTCATTGAAATATAAATACACACACAACATTACAAATGCCTTCAAGAACAAAGTGAATTAATTTAGGATTTGAAGTGTTAACATGTGGTCCTAATAGGTGTTATCATTGATACAAAACCACATTAATAACAAAGTAAATGGTGCATTGAGGTCATATGATGTTTTTCATGGTGCTACCATTATGTTTCAGATGTACATCAACTTATATAGTGGGATTCAAAGGTGAGGTGTATTTTCTCTAGAAGCATATACAGGTGCCTAGGAGATGTAGCTTGGTAGTGTGTACAAGAATTAGTTAGCCATGTTAGTGAAATTGAAACTAACACCAAGTAGCTTCAAAACAATGCTAAACTAACATCTATGCACCATCATGCTAAGAGCTAAACAAGTAATAAACATCAACACTATATATTAAAACCTTGAAAACAAACTTCAAGATAAACATGCTAACATTTATTGCTCTACTCTTTAGAAAGATAAATCAATGAAATGGACCTAGGTAGATCCTTTAGCTATCAAAGGGTTGATAGTTGTTGCTTGATCCAAGAGGCTTGAGGATGGAGGTTCATCAAGTCATGGAAACAAGGCCTTTCTTGATTAACTCCATTGATCTTCACAAAATAGCTTGGATGATTGAATGACAATGGATGATCCTTATCTCCACTCTAATGGAGAATGCTCTAAGATGATGAAAATGGCTATAGCTTAGTCTCTATTCTTATTTTAGGTATGTAGGTGTAAATATAAAGGTAGGAGGAGGGCTCCTTATATATCCCAATGGATAAAAGAATATCTACATCCCTTTACATGTGGGATAATAGCTAGGTTGAGTTAGTTGTGGATAAGGATGGTTGAAAGGGGGTTGAGTCAACCTTAGGAGAGTTTATTTTTCTTTTAGTGACTCATGGGGTTTGAGGGGATTTATTAATTAACCCAAGTGATTAATTAATAGGTGTGCAAGCTTATAGAAGATTTTTAGAGGAATAATTAGTATGATTTATGTTATGAGAGGATTTTAAGCAAATAAATGACGATTTATTGATTAAATAGAAGAGATAATTAATTAATTAAGAATAATTAATTAATCTATATAGAAAAAGGAGTTGATTAATAGAAGGTCGTTAATTGTCATCATTTTTGGATAGAAGAGTTAATTAACTAATGTAATGTAATTAATTAACGATGATAGCAGAGAAAATGTGCCATATTGACTATATGTCGTCAATTTACGGGAAAGGGGATAATTAGCACAATTTGAGTAATTAAATTCCTGGAGCTAAATTACAGTGTTTACATTTGCACCTCTTTGGGGTGGCGTAAGTGGCACCACTTCAAAGATAGTAGACAAAGTAAAGTTTTGAAGGGTAGAAGAAAAATTAGTAGAAGTGAGAGATGCCTCTGGAGTGTCGATGGGGTGATGAAATAAGGTGATCAATGATGAAAAAGATGAGAGAAATGGATAGAAGAATGGGGAGGGGTAGGATGCCCATGGGTGAAGTAGAAGAATAAGGTTGATAGGATAATGATCGAGAAGAAAGAGAGGAAGAGGGCCAGGGAAGAACTAGTCTTGCATCCAATGTAGAACTCTCTTTTAGACAACTTTCTTATCATCATTTTGCCAAGGATCTACATCATCGGTCCTTATTAAAAATGTAAGCATACGACAAAAGTAGAATGGCATGTAAATCCATACTACAAATAATTGTCCATTGCTGAAAACACCAACTCAATGCAACATACAAAATGCAATGCAATACGAAAGTAAATAAACTAACCTAAATGAGAAACATAATGTAATATTTTTGTTATCAAGCTTTGATTCAGACTTGTCCAAATTAACGATAAGGGTTAAAAGATGGTGCCCTAAGCAAGAATACATGTAAGGGGAATAACGAAGGACATTTGGGTCTTATGAAAATAAATCATGCACTATGAAACAATACCAAACAACTCATTGTGCCCCATAGTAAATAAATAGTAATAAAAACCAACTTTATTAATGGAGTTAGATCAAGATGATCCGTGAGTCGCACACAGAACAAACGAGAACCAAAGAGTGACATTTTGTAGGATGATTTTAATTGTTTTTTATTTTTCTTCAAACATGTTTGAATGTTTTTGTGATTTTATATAAGTTTTCTGAAGCTATGTACATGAAGACAAAGAAGCATGGATGACCCTAGTGATAGATAGGATGTACAAGGTAAAAATGCCTCGCATAATAGAAAGTGAAGATGCGACATGCCCCATTGATTAGGTGAGAGTATTCAAAGATAAAGTCTTCAAACATGAAGGGAGATCATGACCAATATAAAATAGGTTCAATCATGAGGGAGCAAGGCTGCCCTTAGGCATAAGTTGGCCAAGAAACACATGATAGAAAGGAAGTAAAAATATCTTATTAAAAGGGGAAAAAGTTTCTACAAACATGGTAAAGAGGCCATCTTATACACATATATGTTCTTAATGAGTTTTGAAGAACAGAGGATGCTATGAAAAGATTTAGAAGGCAAAGTTGATGAAAAATTTATTAGCCCAAGGCACAAATCTTAAGACAAAACATGTGCTAAAGAAAGTGTTTGAAAAAGGTCCAAAAGTAACACTTGGTAACATACTAATATTGTTTACTCATCGAGATCTAGTGTGTGTATGTGGAAATGAATTACCTTTTGAAAGAAATATTTTATAGACAAAGAAGTGAAGACACTAGCCAATGTGTAGGAATGATTTAGTTTGAAAGGTGATTTGTGAATGGATTATGGAATGAGAGTTGTACATTGCTCTATTATCAGCTAGCGTCCATAGCCCCGACATATATTTATTTTATTCTAATCACAACATTGCTCTACTTCATCAAACATCTATAGCCCCAGTAGAGATTATTAGAAATAACCCAAGAGAGAGTTATATATCAATTTGCTTTTTCTTTTAGCTTTTTCTTTTTGATTGATTGATTTTGATTCTTTTATTTTCTGAAAAATTATTTTAGCTCTCTTGTTTGACAAGGGGTTAAGAACCACTAATGCCTTGATGGAAGGATGTGGATGTGATTGTGATGATGACATTGGCTAGTGTCAACAAATACACAAAAAATTCTTCACAATTTTTTTATTAGATTTAGATAGTGATAGGATCTCTAAGAGGTCAGTTGTTCTTTAATTTACCAAGGTGATAAAGGACAAGGGTTAAACATGATACCACAAATATAAATGTTGCAAAATGTGTGTGAATAGGCTAACCACAAGAACATCAAAGGCATGAAAATGGTGGATGACTTGAGAGGAATATGAAAGAAGGGGAAGAAAGAACAACCACTTGTAACGTAATACAGTGCAATGTTTGATCTTTATATCTTTGATTTTTGTTTTGTAATGTTTTAATGTTTTCTCATTTTTTTGCATTTTGAATTGTTTTATGATTTTTTGATATTTTTATGGTTATCGGAATGAAACATGTCACTCTATGTGATAGGATCCAACAACAATGTTCACAATTTATTTGATAAGAGAGACTAAGTGTGTTTTCTTATCAAGTGTAATATTATCGATCTCAATAATCATGTGATCTCACAATCAATAAATGATTTTGCTTTGTTTTGAAGCATGGGTTTCTGTATGTGTGAGATGTTGAGCTCCCTATCCATAGGTTTTTTCACTTTGTGCCATACTTGATGGGTACATTGGTGTGCATTATGGAATCACGTTTGATTTTGAATTTATAATCATTTGAGTTGTTGGGAGATTTGAAGCTCTTCGGTGTTTTGGTCTTAGATTGGTAAAAAGTTTCCTAGGTTTATTATAAGCTAATGCTTGACTTGTTTGATCCCAAGAACTGGGGAAGAACATGGAGGTTTAGAATTGATGTGAGAAATGATGGTGGGCTTGCCAAAATATTTTGTAGAAGAATAATGTGATGGATGAAAAGGATATTGTCCAATAATTGGGGAAGATAGGCTACCTGAGAGGTGAGCCATAGAAAAAAAGACAAAGGGATACTAGGATGTGGCCCCAAAATAGACGGATAAGGGATGTTGGGGCATGACCCATAGCTGCAAGATGATGGGCTACTAGGATGTGGCACAAGAATAGAAGATGATGGACTATCTAGGCATGGCCCATACATAGAAGACAAGGGCTAGTTGGATGTGCCCTAAGAATAGAAGATAGTGGAATACTCAAAAATTTCCCACAAATAGCAGAGAGAGGGCTACTAGAAGGTGACCCAAACCTAGATGAAGATGAAGGGATACTTGGTGTTGACCCCATAAGAGATTGTGATTGAGGAATTGTGATAGACAAAGAGTGATTGGGTGATTAGAAGATATGCCATGGATCAATGCAAGACCCATGAGTTTCATCACGTAATGAATAATTTGAAAATGAAAGAATAAGAGGAGGATCAAGTTGCATGATTTGAGGCCCTTCATTCATTTCTTGATATAAGGAATCAACCTTTTCCTCACAATACGTGGATATATCAAATTATAAAGAGAATCCTTGCTCGTAATTTGTTAAAGGGATATCTTCATGTTCCCTTATAAAGGCCATGATTTCTCCATCATTAGAAAGAAATCAATTGGTATGGGTTGTTGATCAACCATAGGGGTTTGATTGGAAGAAAAAGGTCCAAAAGGTGTGGAAGACTTGCAATATTTTTTATGACGATTGATAAAAGAAGATGACTCAAGAGGTGAAGTAGAATTAAGGCTAGATGTCTCATGAGTAGAAGAAGGTGGTGTGGACCTACCTATATGATGGTATATCATCCGTAAACTAGTAGGATTAAGTAAAAAAATTGTAGATTACAATGAATGTGTTGATTCATGCATTTGAATAGAAGGAATTTGAGTCACACGAATCTTCAAAGAAGGAAGACTTCGTGGAGGTGATTTATGAAGAAGGTCATGTGAAGAAAGGGAGGATCGTGATTCAAGAATTGCATTGGAAGAAAAATAACAAGGATCCTGTGAAGAAAGAGAGGACCACGATTCAAGAATTGTATTAGAGTTTTGATTGGTGGGATTTCGAGTCGTGTGTATCTTCAAAGGAAGAATATTTCATTGAGGAAACCGATAAAAGGGTCCTGCGAAGAAAGGGAGGACCATGACATAGGAGTCATATTAAATGCATGATGAAGAGGGTCTTGCCAAGATAGGGAGGAACACGACATAGAGTTCAGACTAGATGAATAACAAAGATAATTTGCGGAAACAAAAAATTGTAGAGAAGGAGAACATTGTTTAGGTGACTGATAATAGAGGTCTTGAAAAGAATGAGAGGACCATGACTTAGGAGTAAAATTAGATGAATCCGAATAGTAGTTTGGATCTAAATCATCAAAAGAATCAAAGGAAATATTTGGATTGGAATCCTTAGAAGAAGAGGAAATGTTTGGATTAGAATCAGAAGAAGAGTGGGGTGAATATGAATAATAATTTGGATCAGAAGCATCCAAACCATACCACCGTCTATGAGATGAAGATGGGAAACGAGTTACCTAGATGGGTTCTCTAGCGTGAAGAACCAAACGAGGTTTGGTCATGATGGGTGTCTTTTGATGTGAACTCCAAAAATTTGATTCCTTATTGTTGTATGTATAAGAGACCTTATGATAATCATTCATTTTCAGCATGTGTTGGGTTCAAAGGTCTAGATCTAGATTGATGATCAAACTTCTTCAAAATGAAGAAGGTATCATGTTGATTTGGGAAACATAACGAAAACCAACTAGACATTTTGTAAAGATGGGGATGCTTATGTGATTTTCTAAAAGGTAAGATAAGGAAAAAATACCTTGTGATGAATCAAGATTGATAATCCAACAAGGTTTGGAGGCGTAAATGTTAAAGGATTGATCAAAATTTTAGAAACATAAAGGATACAATGGAAAGATTTTCAATGTTCAATTGATGCAAAATTTGCTTGATAGGAAATGTTTTTTCCAAGGTTTGAAATCTATGTCCAAAACTGATCATAAATTTAGGAAAAACAAGAAAATCAAGAGGATCAAAGACCCAAAGGATTGTCCTAGAAATGAGTTTATAAGGTGCATAAACATAAGGAACAATCACATGAGTTCAAAACACAAAGAAAAATTAATGACCAAAGAATAATGAATGATAAATAATCAATGAATCAAAGTGATTGTCAAAAATGGATAAGTCAAAATGATGAATAATCACAAGACACGATCACACAAGGTTTGTTTTAAACCAATCAATCAATGAATTACTTCCTAATTTTTTGTCCAAATGATAGTTGGTGTTTCAATATGATTAAAAAAATATCACCACTTATGTCAAGTTCAAATAAATGAACAAGGTGTAGGTAATAACAAGAAGTTAATGCAATCCCCAAACAAAGTATACTAAAAGCGAGCTTGAATCCAATCAAGACCTATATCCCAAAAAGTGGTTGTTCAATTGTGAACGACACAACAATACCGCCAAGATATGTTAACCAAAATTTACGAAAAAGTAAGGTATTAATATCAAGATGATATTGATATAATGCACACAAATGGTAACACTCATCACTTTTCAAAATATAGGTAGTAATTGAAATCAAACACTAAAGATAAAGTATACCTAGGAATTGTTAAAGTGTATATAACGTAACATCACAATATAGATATTTAGGTCAAGTTTACAAGAAACAAGATGTAAATACCAAAATTTTAGTGACACGATATAAACAAGATAATAGTTCAAATGAGATTTAAGGTGATGAATCAATCCTAACTACGATGACGATCTTGACTTGGGTATCAAGATCAAAAAGGCTACCAATGATATGAAAATGTCTCCACACACTTTAGACATTTAACAACTCAGCCGTAAACATGGATGAGCGTAAATGGACACAAAAGTGGCAAATATAATCAATTAGAAACACAAGGGTAGTCACTCTTCTTCTAATCAACAAAGTGTCAAAATAAAGTGAAGGAAGTATATCAATTGGGGGTGAAAAATTTTGGCCTCACTTCGACAAAGTTTCACCTCACCTTAGGGAGAGTGGAAAATTAAGCAAAAGTAATGCTTCACATGTTTCGTGATAAAAATGGCTCTAAACTCAATTTGGTTTTGAAATGGTCGAATTTGGCTCCTAGTCAAAGATATCTTCCTAGGTGGCTCACTCAATTAGGTGGCATAAGTTATCTAGATGTGAGCTCAATTTTCCAAGAAAAGTCACATTGACTAGTTCTTAGAGTATCTTGGCTTTAATTTACCCCCTTCAAGTATAGTAGGCAATAAATGCATCCAAAGTGTGTACTCTCACCGGGGTCACGATACGGAAAAATTTAACGCTAAATCTCACAAATGGTAAAAATAGTCAAGTAGGTTGTGCGAAGCACTTACAATTTCATCCACAAGGTTCCCTCTTGCGTAGACTACTTTACGGTTCCTAGAACCACCCCATTTTGTAGCTTAAGGAGTTATACCAAATGGGTTATGTTCTAGTTGAGTGGATAGGGACGTACCCTTTTCTAAAACACGAGAATACAAAGTGTGATGTTTGTGGTGTGTTTTTATCTTTTTAATTTAATGTGGTTTCGCATGAACACCTCTTAAGAACCTACACAAAACTATATTAGTAGTTTTGTTTTGTTTTGATTCCTCCTTTCATTGATAAGCATTTTTTTTTTTCATAATGGATTAGTAATTTTCCATACACAAAGAGGAAAAATTTCATTTCTGATTCTTAAGATCATCTTAGATGCAAGAGAAGAGCATACGCGATGCAACATCCAATTAAGAAATCAACAAATGAAAAATAATTAATTCAAATGCAAAATACATACATCTTGACCCGATTTGAACATTCTAAACATATTTCAAAGCAATGAAAAAAAATTATTTCTGATTCCCAAGATCACCCCAAAGGACACGAGGGAAGAGCATACGTGACCTTACTCTTATGATTAAGCATGCAAGGTTTATCCAAGCCTAATATAAATTTAACAAAAGCATGTAAAAATATCCTGCAAAATAAAAATTAATAAGATTAAACCTATAATGATGTTAGTGTTTAATGACACAAGCATTTGTAAACACGAAATTTATATGCAAGTTCGAATGAGGTACTTGCACATAGGCTATGGTGTGTGTGTGGGGGTTCCGTGCCTCGCGTGCCTCTGTGTAAACTTAGCAGGTCTATAGAGTGCCCGTGTTACTTGAGAGATGCTTGCGCATGTATCAGTGCATTCACTGCTACCATGGCATAAATGCCTACGTGTGGGAAGTGAAACAAAAGGTAAAATAAGCTATGACAAAGGTGTGTGCACCTTTGGTAGAAGGATGTGCGCTAGCATAATGTCAGTATATGCTACCTTTAGGGTGTCTCTAAGGCTTAGTCTAATAGGTTTCGAGCGAAACAAGGTACAATACTACAACAAGTGTGTGTGTATGTCGGAATTAGTGCTGCGGATGGTTTTGTGTTCCTACACATGGTTTTGTGTACTGCGTGATCCCGCAAAATTGTACTTGGAAATGATGTCAAAATACGTTCCAATGACATAAACAAGTTCAAAAAACTCCAAATTTTAACATGTTAGCTCAAAATTGACAATAACCCATCAATATTAAACCTCTAAATAAGACTTAAAACATGCAAGGTTAGCAAAATCATAAGAATTTTAACATTTTTTCACACATGTGCATATTAAGGGTTAGCCAAATATTGAAATAACAACATAATTTTAACTACAATGCTAAGGGACTAAGGACCCCATCCCACCAAAGTGTAAATGTGTGCAAGAATTAGTTAGGCATGTTAGAGAAATTGAAACCAACACCTAGAGCTTCAAAACAATGTTAAACTAACATTTATGTACCATCATGCTAATGAGATAAACAAGAAATAAACATCAACAACATGGATTAAAACTTTGAAAATAAACCTCAAGCTAACATGCTAACATTTATTTATCTACTCTTTAGAAAGCTAAATCAATGAAATGAATCTAGGTAGATCCTTTAGCTATTAAAGGGTTGATAGTTTTTACTTGATCCAAGAGTCTTGAGGATGGAGGTTCATCAAGTCATGGAAACAAGGCCTTTCTTGATTAACTCCTTTGATCTTCACAAAATAGCTTGGATGATTGAATACAAAGGGATGATGCTGAGCTCCACTCTAATGGAGAATGCTCTAAGGTAGTGAAAATGGCTATAGATTAGGATCTATGCTCATTTTAGGTATATAGGTGTAAATAGAAAGGTAGGAGGAGGGCTCCTTTTAGCCCAATGGATAAAAGAATCTCTCCATCCCTTTACATATCGATAATAGCTAGGTTGAGTTAGTTGTGGATAAGGATGGTTGAAAGGGGGTTGAGTCAACCTTAGAAGAATTTATTTTGTCTTTTAGTGACTCTTGGGGTTTGAGGGGATTTATTAATTAACCTAGGTGTTTAATTAATAGGTGTATGTGCTTATAGAATCTTTTAAAGGAATAGTCACTATGATTTATGTTATGAGAGGATTTTAATCAAATAAATGATGATTTATTGATTAAATAAAAGAGAGAATTAATTGATTAAGAATAATCAATTAATCTAGATAAAAGGAGCTTAATTAATTAGAAATAATTAATTTATCTAGATAGAAGGGGAACTTAATTAATTATAAATAAATAATTAATCGAGATAAAAAGGGGAGGTGATTAATGCAAGGTCATTAATTGGCATCATTGTTGGATATAAGAGTTCATTAAATAATGTAATGTATTTAATTAACAATGATAATGAGAGAAAATGTGTCATATTGACGATATATCGTCAATCTTACTTGAAAGGGGATAATTAGCACAATTTAAGTATTTAAATTATTGGAGCTAAATTATAGGTGTCTATAGGAAATACTGAGCTTCTTGGTTTCTTAGGAATCATTTTGACATGATTTATAACATTTTTGTAGGGTGTTTGGGCATTCAAAATAGTGGCATGGTGCAGTGCACAGTGGTTCACTTTGTTACTGTGTGCTCATTAGGAAATAGTATAGTAGTTTGGAGGTGTGAGAGTGTGGTTTAGAGCCATATGAGATCATGGAAGTATGAATTTAGGTGTATCATGGCATAAAAGGTATGTTTGGGTAATTTTCAAAGGTTTCTTGATGAGTTATTGCATTATTTATGTTGACCCTAGCTTCTATAGTGAGAATCCCTAAGGTGAAGCTGTGAAAATGAGATATGCTAGAGAGATTAAGGTATGGAATTGACATTATGATGATTATAAATGTTAGAGGGATGATTAATTATGATTTTAGAAAAATTTCAAGTGCACGTGATGTGTATTTTTCATGGTATGATTGATTTTACGAAACATGGTCAAAATCAAGTGTATTTCAAAGCTCGAAGAGTAACTTTAGATGCTCGTTGTGAACAATGTGATTTTCATGGGACATTTTTCCTTTCAAGGAATATTCTATGGTGAGTTTATAAGGTTTCAAAAAATAATGAGGTTGTTTTATAGTCTTTTTTATGAATGAATGTTAAGAAGGTAAAGAGGTCTAAAACCCTAGTTAAACCCTAGATAGAGAAGTCATGTAAAGAGAAGTATATTGACCCGGTTTTGAATGTTTCATAAAAATTGATGATTGCACGTTGTATAAGAATATGTAATATTTCCATAAAGGTATTGTTGAGGTCATGGTGATAAGTGGGCCCCACTAATAAATAGTAGTTTCTGAAAATGAAAGTTTTAGGACAAGGTTTTCCAAGAGTAAAGTAGCATGAAAACATTATGGTAAATGATGTATGGGAGTTTTTACTGATGTACATGGAGGTTTCAGAGAATTTTATGCAATTTCATGGTGTTTTTAGGTCCATATAGGTTGACTTGTCAAAGGGCAGTTTTGGGATCTCAAATAACAGTCTTCAGTAAAATGGTCATAACTTGAGCTACATGTGGAGTTTGAAGGTGATTCAAGTTGTGTTGGAAATAAGATTCAGAGATATTTATAGTGAGATGAGGTTTTAATCACTATGAGGTCATTTGATATAGTTTCCATAGCATTCTTTGGACAAGAACATTTTGTGATTCAAGACAACATGTGTTTTGGTTAACTTTTGATGTTGTTTGAAGCATGATATGGATTGGGTGATGATTCATATAACCTCGAATGTTAAGAGGGATAAATTAGGCATCAAATTAATCCATTTAGATTTCTTGAACATATGTATAAATTTTTTTATGAGGTAACCTTTGGAAACATATTTTTTGGCGGAGTTGTTTTGGTGAAGGCAAACGTAGTTGTGGTTTGAAGAGGTGGATGTTTCATAACTTATAAATTACTTAGAAGTGTTCTAAATGTTATTAAATTTCCATAAATTTGTCACATTTCATGTTTTTCTATTGTTTAAGTGATTTTATGGTCTTATGAAGTTTCCATGGTGATAAAGGTTGCAAGAAATAACTTTTTGGGAATTGAAAAGGGAACTACACCCAGTAAATAAGATAATTTGATTGGTTGATCAAATGTACAAAAATGTATGAATTTTATACAATGTTTTAATCATATTTAAGGGTTTTGGTTCATGACTATGTATACATTTAATGTAAGGGAATTTTTAAGAATGTGCTCTGTGTAAGAGAATCACAACATCCTTGAATGGCCAGAGTGTGGAGTGGGGCATCGGTGTGATTACACAACATGGGACCATCTCTCAATTTGTAGGACTTGAAAAATTGATATGGACCTCTCGAAGAAAGTTGGTTTTGCTTCCTAATCTACCCACCACAAGATACTCTAGTGCATGTAGAATCTAATCTAACCTTTTCAAGGGGACATAGAGAAGGAGAGAGGGTGAAAGAGCCTACACTCAAGCGAGAGATACACCGAGAAAAGGAATTGGTTTAATCACAGATTTGACTCGCTTGAAGTGGAGAGAGGTGAGCAGAGGAGAGGGTGGGACAGAATGCACCACATACAGAGATAGATTTCACATAGAACAC
This sequence comes from Taxus wallichiana var. yunnanensis, assembly GCA_018340775.1. Classification (NCBI taxonomy): domain Eukaryota; kingdom Viridiplantae; phylum Streptophyta; class Pinopsida; order Cupressales; family Taxaceae; genus Taxus; species Taxus wallichiana. The sequence goes on along the minus strand of CM031236.1, from coordinate 515,700,990 downwards.
CACTTTAAAACCCATTAAGCACAACTCCCGTGAACTGCAACAAGCATCAGTATGCACATTATGCCTTGCAATGATGAGAGGTAAGAAGAGACAAAAAAATAAGTCAAGGATGGACGGATGCATCAAGAAATAGATTTTATTGCTCCAAAAAGTTATGTGGTACATCATCGGTGGGCAAGAGGTAAGAAAACACCATTACAGAGCCACTGGAAGGAGGATTAGACTCGTGCGTTCTACCCTAAGGAAGAAAGAGAGGGGGCAGAGGAGAAACACCGACCAACCATTTGAATATGCCCCTCCTTTAAAATATATAGGAAGAATAAGAGAGAGAGGAGGGAAAAATTTGAATCCTGCTTCAACCACCTTGAGATATGCGTTGAATCCTACTTTGAAATCTCAACCACCATCAATCAATGCCCCTCTCAAATCCACCCCAAATCTGTCATGTTTGCATCGATTACTTGTTTGACACATTAAAGGAGGAAGAATGACATATCAGATAAAATCTAATCTGGTAGTTGAAGAAATCCAATTCTGTATTAATGGCCTGGAAGAAATTTTACCATTTTTCACCCACTAAATCCTATTAAGAATGATATTTTATGTTTCCATGGCGTAGAGGGTGTCGAGACATTTCCAAAAAGTCTTCTCCCGCCCAAATATGAGTTTTCAGTCAAAAGATATGGCCATCTGAAGATTAGGGTCGCAGTGAGCAATATTTGAAAGAGTTTGTCTATACCAGGTCCATGTGGGAGCCTCACACACCTTAAAGATTCAGCCCCTTCCTTTCGCTTCTAAAATTGCACTAGATTGACATGTGGTGCCTTCCGTGAGTTCTTTGGGATTCTTTGCATTTTCCACGAGTCTTTTTGCTTAGCAGGCCAAAAGTCTTGACCATGGACACATGGAGGCTTAGCGCTTATTTGGAAACCCACCCCAAATTTTACTTTTGAAGTAGTGTCATGTTGAAACTTGGCTCCTTCCATTGGCCTGCCTCTGCTTTGACTATTCAACCCCCCAACTCTATCCCTTTTTTGGACTTGGGACACGTGGCGAGCCCGCTCGTTTGGGGACTACCTCTAGACTTTCCTTTTGAAATTACACCGTTGAGACACATGGAGGATTCTACTGGTTCTCAACACCCCCCCAAATGTACATGGGAAAACCTATTCTATAATACTTAGTCATTTTGGGCCCCTCTATCCCATATTTTTTAATTTAGACTACGTGGTAAGACTGCTCTCATTTGGGTCTCCGCTCTTTGGATTTATCTTTGAAGTAGCGTCGTTTGGACACTTGGCACCTTCCGCTGAGTCGAAGAATTTTCAACGGCCAGTGTAACTTTTGGGGTTTTGGACACGTGGAGGCATGAGGCTCGTTTGGGTCTTCGGCTTGGGATTTAATCTTTGGAGGTCCACCATTTGGAAACTTGGTAGATTTCACTACCTCCTCTATACTTAGTCATTTTTGGTGCTCATTTTGAATCATTTGCAAAGCCGAAGACTTGAGTCTCTCCGTTTCTTTTCCTTTGAGCCTCTAGTTTCTTTAACATTGTTTTCTTCTTCCCTACCTGTTATTCCATTGTATATCTCGCTAGCAACCTATTTTTGGATTTGAAACATGGGCTCGCACAACGGAACCGTCCCTTAGATTTCTTCCGCATGAGGTCATGTTTGATTAGTTTTTAGGGGGCAAAAGCGGGATAACGGTTGCTATGGTGTTTTGAGCCATTTTGGCACATGAAATGATGGTTTGAGCTAGGACAACCTAATTGGGTAACTTGTGACTATTTTTTTCAAATTGTAATTGTTTCCTTGATGTATTAGTCTAACCAAAAGGAGGTAAAAGGTTGTGCCTAAGTTTGAAAAGTGGAGTAGCATATAAAAACATGTTTTTGGTGTTTTTGGAACTAGTTGAGAGTGTACATGTGGAGTGACCTAGGTGAGAGTTGATTACAAGTGTTTGAGAATGATTTGAAGGTGATCAATTGTGTTTAAAGTGAATAAAAATCATAGTACATGAGAGAAATAGTTTGATGAATTTTAGAGTGATTTAGGAGCTTCTTTAGTGATGTGTGATCACCTAGGTTTGATTGAAGAAGTGTGAGTTGAATAAGAGGCATTCATCATTTGTGGCGAGAAAAATTAGAGATCCGAACATCATATGGTGGTTGAGTTGGTGATTTATAATCTTTAGGGGTATTAGCCTCCCTCATGGATTTGGTGCTTCACTAAAATTAGGGGTTGGTGCTCCTTATGGGGTTGGTGCCTCACTAAATTAAGAAACATATCAATATAAGATTGTGTTTCAGTGAGTTTTCTTCCCCTTGATGGTTTCCCACTTATATTTTGTGTTCTTGTTTTACTTTCATGGTTATATGTTTCATTGGTGGTTTATAGTGTGCGCACATAAAGTTTTGAATAAGTGGATATTGTGATTGAATGTGTATGAGATTTCGAGTTTTATATTTGAAATATAATTTAAGGACTGATTCACCCCCCTCTCATTCCATTTTGTTTCTAACAATTTATATAAGATTTGGTCCTTTTTAGAGAAGTTTGACAACTTGAAAGGAGATCCTTGAAGCAAAATATAATTAGTAGGACTATGATTGGTAAGGCACCAATGTTTGATGGTGTGAACTATAGTTTCTAGAGAATGAGGATTAATTCCTATATCATCGCTCAAGGGTTTGATATCTGAAATACTATTAAGAATGGTTATACTCTACAACTTCCTCACTCACTAATGATGAAAAGAATGAATATAACAATAAGTCAAATGTCTTCAATGCAATCATAAGTGGTATTAGAGAATCGAAATGGGAAAAGTGATGCATTCAAGTAAGTCTGAAAAGGAAGAACGAGAATAACTCCAAGTACTCTATAAATTAGACTCAAAGCTAAGGATTTCTAAGATTTAAAATTTTAGAAATCAGTTTGAATCTCTCAAGATGAATGTTGATGAGTGTATTATAGCCTATCTTCTTAGAGTTGATAAGATTGTTTCAGTGTGAAATGATTAGGATAATATCTAAAAGAGGAAGTTATTGTTCAAAAAGTGTTAAGGTCCTTAACTCCAAATTTTGATTCAAAATTATCAACTATAGAGGAAGCAAAGGATGTTACTAAGCTAAATATGGATGAGCTACATGGTACCCTAACAACCTATGAAATGAGGGTAATGGATTCCAAGCCTACTAAGAAGGAGATATCCTTCAAGATGGAGAAGGTGGAAAAGAAAATAAGGAAAATATGAAGATACTACTTTAGAGCTTGATGATGAGGAGCTATTTGCTATGGTTCTAGGAGAATGACACTTGGGACTGGTAAGTACAAAGGTAAGCTTCCTTTCAAAAAAATTCATGTGGTAAATTTGGTCATTTTTCTCCAAGTAACCTCATATACATGATAAGAAAAAGAATGATGATCATGATAGTGATAATGAGAAGAAAAATTAGAAATTTGATAAGAAGAAGAAAGGGTTAAAGAAGAATGAATCTATGAACAAGAACAAGAAGAGTCTCTACACTAAGAAGGAATAATCTAAGAGTGAAGAAGAAATATCTAAATTAGAAGTAGAATCTGATCACAATGATGTTGGTGATGAATTTCTCTTTATGAAAAAGAGGCCATGAGATCCTCTAGTGGTGGATCTATTCCTTGGGGTGATATTTCACCTGATTCTTGCAAGGTAGAAGAAGGAGAAGATGATGTTTTAAGGATTGAATTAGCATGTGTGCAATTTAAACTTGAACATGTTGAGAAGAACAACAAAAATTGGCAGCTCAAGTCAAATAATATGAGACAAAAATACAAGAACTTGAGGGCAAACATTGGGCAATCTCTGAAAAACTAGAAGAATCAGTAAGAAGGCTAGAATTGCAGATGAGCAACATGACCCTAAGCCTTCAATCTAAAGAAGAGGAAGTGACGTTCTTAAGAGAGAAATTATAGATGCTACAAGCAAGGTTAAGACCTATCAAAAGTTTCAAGAAATTAGTAGAGCTCTTGATGATATCTTGAGCAATCAAAAGGTTGCTAGTGATAGGATTGGTTTAGGATTCAAATATGAAGTCAAGAGAAACAAAGAGGTGAAAGTAGATCTGATTTCATGTAAATAAGTGGGAGAATCAAGCACCAAGGAAGGAAAGAAGGATCCTTAAGTCAAGGACATGGAGAAAAGAAAGCAAATTAGGAAACCTAATGCCTCAAGGTATGAAAGGTCTTTCAATGGTTTTTGTTATACATGTAATGATTTTTTTCATAGGGCTAAGGAGTGTAGGAGAGATCTTAGAGACACTTAACCATGGAGAAACATTAGGAATGATTATGAAAATGTTTTTTTATTTCAAGTGCAACCAAATAGGTCACATTGCTAGTGATTGTATGAATGAATCATCTAGGCATTCTCATGAGCTAAACAAAACAAACACAATGGTATGTTACAACTATAACAAGGTTGGTCATGTGGAAAATAATTATTTTCAAGCTTACTCAGGTCAAATGAGAAGCCATTTAGGTATTATGCAAATGTAAGACTATGGTGTTTAAAGAACTAGAGTGTATGAAGGTGGTCAATAAGCACATGGGAACCTAACTGAGGAGACTATGGTGTGCCTTAAAGTGCAGATTTTCATGAAAGAAGATGCGATTCTCGGTGCTCAGATTAGAAAAAAAGAGGTTGAAGGAGTTTTGTAGGTGCACGAGAAGGCTTGCGACCTTTCAAGACCTTATTTTAGGTCTCCTAGAACATATATACCTTCACTAGGATTCTTAAAGGTATATCATTGCGGATGAAGCATCTAGGAGAGGGGACTTGTCTAAGTCATTTTGTGAGTCCTCCATAACGTCAAGGTATGTGTGTGTATACTTTTCATACTCTTGTATTGGATAATTTTGTTGGTTCTTGTGTAATGGTATTGTTAATCTATATTATATCTCAAAGTTGCTCTTGTAAGAAGCTCATATTATCGTTCATGTGATCTCATGGTGTGTAGTCCATATATGGTTGGTCATTTATGTTTTTAGTGTCAACTTGATACGTCAAAATGTATGTTTTAAAGGTTTATGTGGTCTTGAACATCATGATCATTGTATATTTTTCCTAATTTGGTTTGTGTGGCATCATTGAGTACCATGAATAATTGTAGTGTCTTGTCGATTCCTTAAGATGTCATAAGGGGTTATCATGAAGTATAAATGGTCTTGATTAGTGCATCACATTTTCATCTATATGTGTGAAGCCATAAGTGTGGTCAAAGCATTAAAAAGGGTGTCTTGTTTACAATTCAAGTGTTTTGTAAGTCCAGGGGTGTCATGTTGTAGTCTAGAATTTGTGAAGGTCTCTTGTGTCTTATTATAAGTCCTAAATGCATTTAAATTTCTCTCTTATAAATATGAAGTATCTTTGAGTAGATGATGGATGTGATCAAGTGATAACTTGATCATTTTTATAGATAAAATGGTATTTAATGACCTAAGTACCTAAAAATCGGGGTATCTCCAAGAAATGAAGTTAGTTTTAGGTATGACTTGGGTTTTATGCTTCTTTTTCATCAATTGAAAGTTCTCAAATTTTGATGTCATGATTGATATTTTGGTTAATTTGAGGTTTCTCTGTCATAGATTGTGTTCTCAAAGTGTTTTCTTAAGAAATAGAGATGGAAACTTTCTTTTGGAGGTCAAGATGGAAGAATTTGAGGCCAAAATTTTGAGAAAATTCTCTAGTCTCATGATGCTAAAATATGCAATTTGTTTTAGGTCTTAACCATTTGTGTTTTTCCTATAATTTATGAGAGTGTTGAGAAGTTTTCTCATAATGATCGGTGAGAAGGTTTTTCTCATTAAAACCCCAACTATTGGATTTCGTAAAGGATTGACAAAGAAATTTATTTGTTTGACATAGTAAAAATAGTGTTCTAATGCATATAAAAAGAGTCTCATAAGGATAAAAATAGTTGAGAAGGATATTTGGTTGCTCTTCTTCATGATTTGTGCTTGAAATTGCACGCTATAGTACAGGCGAGTTGATGGTGTCTTAGGCATGAATTATGGTTTCTCTTCATTCTTGGTATGTTTCTTCGGTTGATTATACTATTGAAGTGTTTGGAATACCTTTTAATATTAATTTCAAATAGCGTGTACTTGAGGGAGCCTCTTGTTTCTAATATTAATTTTTCGTGTTCAATCCCATCTCATATATCTTTTTGGAGGGTAGTTTATCAAAGTTTAAAATGTTATTCAGTATATTATGGTCTAGAAATATGAGGATAAACATACTTGAGTAAAATCTGGTGTTATATGGTCTAATGCAGAATGTTCCATACTCTAACGCTACAAGCGAGTGAGTTATGATCCGAGACAGAGATGTAGGTATTTGGTTTTGCATTCTTTGAGTATACATTAAGCTTGAGAAAGTGAATTTATCATAATGGATGTGGTCAAGGTGGTAAATAGGATGGAACTCACATGTTTCTCTCTTAAGGATAAAATTATAAGTAAGAAAGGATGTGAAGATAAGGGCCCAAGATGTTATAGGGTCTAATTTATGCATCTCTAGGTGTTGGAGTGATGGGATACATGCTCAAAGGAATAATAGGTCCATCTACGAATGTCAAACGGTGGTTTGATTCACTTTGGTATTATTTCTTATTCTTAGCCTATGTGTTTGACCTAAAAGGTGAATGTTTGCCAACTCCTTGGTTATGAGAAGACAATATTATAGTATGGTGTATGACGCTAATATGTTCTCAAGTTATTTTCATATATTTTAGAGAATCTTGGAGAGAAAAAGATTATGTTCCATTCCTTTACAAATATGCTTAGTGCCTCAAGTGTTGTCTATCATGACCTAGTGGAAGAATGACTTGATATATTGACGAGCATGTTGAATGATACATTGCTCTTACAGGTTTGAAGGTATTGAACAAGCTATGTACAAGAGTGTCTATTCCTTGGGGAGAATGGTGTTTGCATGCCTAAAATGAAGGCAAGAATCAAGTTTTGTGCAAAAATAAAGAGATGGAGCTTGGTTGAGACCTTTCATTGATGTTTCTATTGGAACATAATGATTAAGTGGTATGGCCAACCCTTAATGTATATGAGTCCATCACTAATATATATGTTAATATTTAATAATATGAAATATTTATATTTCTATTATTAAATATGCTAACCAGTATATACTTTAGGTTAAATATTTAATATCATGAAATGATTATATTTCTAATATTAAATATTATAAACCTAGGTGTATGTGTCAACCATTTTAGGTTGAAAAGGTGGGTTGGGAGACATACCGATCACCTTATATAAAAAGAACTTTAGGTCCTTATTTGATATATTAGAAATATATCAAAAGTGTGCAAATCAAGTGATTTGGGTTTACCCTTAGTAAATAGGGTTTTAAAGGAGGAGGTGATCGTCTTGGATGTAAAATAAGTTCTCTAAAGTAAAATGTTATTTTAAAAGTATTTTTTAACCCTATTGGAATTTTCCACTATAAATATTGTCTCACATGTGTTATTTATTTCCTTTAAGTGTTTCGTATTTACTTATGTTATGATGTAATATTTATTTAAATATTTATTATAACATTATATAATATGTAAGTTGATTAAATCCGTATTTATTAGAATCCTCAAATTCTAACATGGTAATAGAGCGAGGTAAATTAAATAAATTAAGATAAAATATTTTGTATTTTATTTATTTAATTTGTACGGTTTTTTCAACCAACCCAAAAGGGTATTTAAAATTATTTGGTCCCCTTCCTTTTTCCCAATTTATTTTGGCACTACATTTGTGCAATTAAACTCTCGGTAAAATTTTAGGGTTTTTCAATTTTAAATCCCTAATTTTGGGGGAGGGGGAAGATGTAATATGATATGATTCTTACTTTCATTTACATTTTGTAAATTATATGGAATTAATATTTGTTTTAAGATTGATGTCCGCCTTGACCACTCAATACACCACTCACATCTATTTCCATTCCCTCACATGATATCTTATCACTCATGCATGTTTTTTTTCCAATTACAATCTCAAGTCAAATCTCTCACTCTTAAAAGCAAGGCTTATTATGCTTCTATTTATAACATTTCTTTACATGGCAATCCCATTCCAAAAATATTCACAATTTAGCATTTTCTAAGGATTTTATCATGCCTAACTTTTCATGCTTCGATAGTATTGGAAATCCATATCTACATCTCAAGGATTATATGTTAGCTATGGATTATTACTCCAATGATCAATTATTACTTAAATATTTTCTTCATATTCTTATTGATGATGCTCTCCAATGGAACACGCATCTAAAGTTTGGATATATTAGTACCTATTGTGAGATGGAAGAATTATTTCTTCAATGATTTATACTTAATATTGGTCCTAGAGTTACACATGATCACTTAATTGGCTTACATATATTAAAACCTGGTCATTAGTGTTGTCATTGATGACAAAGCAGTGTGTGGTGAAGTGAAGCTCAGTCAGAGGCATGAAGGTTGATTAGCAAGTGCCTTATCACTCAGGAAGGTTTTAGATTTATTTCAGGGTGCCGCAAGCCCAAAAAGTGAGTTGGATATTCACTAAAGGTAGAGTACATGTTTGATTTCTAGTTTCAGGTGGTATACATGTCAATAAAGATGTTGTAATCATGAGAAAGAGGTATCAGGTCATCTAGAGGAAGGCACGGTTGAAACTAGCCCATTCAGGCCCATTTCTAGTGCCTGATGAGGAGTGAGAAGTTGGTAAAGGTCATGGAATGGCCATGTAATCATGGGAGAAGCCTAGGAATAGTGTCTAAAACATGTGTGAGTAACAACAAGGCTTATGTTATCTCCTGGAGGAAAAATTAAAAAGTTCATCAAAGTTGCCTTTGAGAACTGGGCGATTAAGTGGTTATTGAGGTAAATGGGATGGGTCTGAGCTGCACAGGAAAACCCATGGATAATAAATATATGGAATGTGTAGAGGTGTGTCTTGTAGTGATTCATTCCAAATTTCATCATATTTTTAAATAGGGATTTAAATTTATTCAAGATTTTCTAAAACTACGTCTTTGAGAAGTGCAAAATTAGCAATCTGAATTTTTAGCACCAAAGAAATTTTTTTGAGATTTTTTGGATAAATCATAGAAGTATTTTTTGAAACCAACTTCGATCATGAAATTTTACAAAAACTTTGAGGAATATTGGTTGAGAAACAAGTAAGTTATGAATGTTTTTCTAACAACATTTTTCTCTCTCCTGGTATTCTTCTTGTAGCGGTAGGCACAAGTTAAGTTGTTTTGACTCAAATTGTCTTGTGCAAGATAGTGGAACATTCCAAGTACATATAATACTCTCTCTAGGTCCTTGGTGATAGTTGTGTTATTAAAAATTTGAAGGTACAGTACGAATCGTATTAATTTGTCTTGCAAATTAGGGTAAAAAAATTCCGTTTTAGTGTGAGGCAAGTTTTTGAAGGATGAATAAGTGCATTAGTGGTGGAAAATTTCTTCTCCAGATCAATTTTGATATGTTATGGATTTTGTATGATCTTGGAAGGTGATTTTTAAGCTTAAATGTGCATCATTCCTTCACTACCTTGAATTGTACTCAACAAAAGTTTGATCTCTAGTTTCATTTCGAACTATATTCAGATTTAGGTGGATAAAGGTGAGGTATAATATTTCTTAGTTTAATCTTTAACAATATGTCTATATGTTTTGAAAGAGAATTGACAAGTAGTCCACAATATATATGAAACGAAGAACTAAAATGAGTAATTTCATGAAATAATGTAATCAAAATATTTGAATGCTCACTCCTCATAGCTCCTTTACAATGAATTAGTGATTGGAATCAATATGATAAGATTATAAAAGTATTTTTATTCTCAATATTATTTCTATACATCCATGACAATACCCTTCCTTACAAATTGAATCTTTAGAGAGCAACATACTGTGGTTTTTCACAATCATAAATGTTGTTCTTGTTATTTTTTCTCAATTTCCTCTATACCATATAAATAAATAATTTTAAATTATGGTAGTTCTTTATATTTTTAGGAATCAAAGATTTGATATTGTTCATGAGATAATATTATATTGCTTCAAGCATTGTATCAATGTATAGGGTTTTGAAACTTGAAACCCCAATTTCACAGAAGTGTGAAAACATATTGAATGTGTTTGATTGAGAAGTTATGATAAAAATATTCCTAGATATTTGAAGGAAACAAAAGATACGTCATTCATGAAAGATGACTTCATAGTATTACTTGACTGAGTGTGCACATGTTTTCATCAAATACTATCTATGTTGCAGGTCTAGATGAGTCGGGTTGTATTTTGATCATTTGAAAGAGCATATTCTTGAAGAAATTTGATACTGCACTTGTTTCTTGGTGTTCATTCTTGTCTCAAATCACACACATAGAATTAAGTGGATTAAGTATGTAAATATCAAGCTAAGGTTAAGTTTTTAAAACCCTTATTGTGCATAGTAACAAAAACTGATCTAAGTTGCTACTACTAGCAAGATATGAGGTTGAGTATAAGTCTAGGTGTTGTGGGCAACATGTCTCTATCTTGTATAGTAACTATTTAAGTCATGCATCATGAGAAAATGTGTAAATCAACTAGAACTTTGTAAATTCAACTATTTCATGCACAACACCATACTCTTTTGACAAAAGGATAAAGTGTGAAGAAGAAGGTGAATACAGTTAAAGAGGGTAAACAAAGTTAGAAAGGTGTTGTAATGATTCATCAAGACATGAAGAGGAGATAAAAATAGTTTGTAACGCACCACCTCATATTAACACCCTGAAATAGTTCTCTACTTGCCAAACAATAAAGCAATGTCAGTTATGTCAGACTAAAGATGATGTCGCAGAAGAAAAAATTAGGGTATAATATTAGGCTAGATTAAGATCAATAAGTTACTGAAGAATTCAAGAATAGAAATTGATTGATATGCAACCTAAATTATCTTCTTTGCATAAATTAGAAGTTATACACTTAAGTGAAGGAATTTATTTTTGTTTGTTAAGGTTGTTCATCTCTCTAGATCTATAAAACCTCGTAGCAAATGGGTGAAAAGATTAGAATATGAAGAGACGGTGTATATATTTCTCTTAGCTAGAACAAATTAAAAGAGGATTTGAGGAATTTAAATTGTTGGATAGAAGTGTTACATGTTACAGAAGATAAAAGTGATGTGGACATAATATATATTATATACACATAAATGTTGAGACATGAATGCAAAAGAAAGAAGTTTGTCATATAGTAGATTGTAATGAGTGTAAAATGAAAAAGATGTTAGTATAACTATGGCTCATGCTTGAGGATTGAGAATACTAATTTTCTATGCATAACTTAGGTTTGAAACGATGATGAAGAAAACACATTCAAGCCAAATAAAACATATGAATATCATCCCTTGAAAAATATTAAGATGAATTAGTTGACCAACATGACAAAGTGTAAATGTATGTAAGGTGTAGGACACAAATAAAAACTTATTCAAGAGTAAAAGTAACACTAAATAAGTTTATGGACATTAAAGCCTTGAAGACAATAATTTGAACAAAGAAGTGAGAATAGGATTTGAGGGTATTGATCTAGATAAATAAATTACATTGAATGAATTAGGTTTTGATAAGTATATCAAACATGATTATAACATGCAAATATAATACATAGATTTAAAGGGTTGAAAATTCTACAAGGATTAGAATTTGAAAGAGATAGTGAACAACCTATAGGGATTAGAAGCATAAGTATGAAGGAGGTGTATAATATTTTTATCAATCGATAAAATAAGTGTGGACATAGAGTGTTCAATTTTTCTTGAAAGAGTGTGATAAAGTACAAAACAATGAGAGTGTTTCAATTGGAAGGAATTTATTATTGGGCCAAAATAGTGATATAATATCCTTTAGAACCGAAAGTGCACTAATATACTAATGACCTAAATGAAAGGTAGTGTTGAGTTGAATAAGAAATATTGTGACCTACATATAAATTTAGAGTGATAATAAAGGTACATGCAATAGATTGAAAGAAAGGGGAAATAGGAGTAGAATAAGCAAATAGAGAAAATATAGAGGTCATTATCAACTGTTCAAGACACTAAATCAAGAGTGACCAAATTAATTAAACAAGTCTAGGTGGTAGCTTAATAGTTTGCAAGTAGAGGTTTCAGGATTTGAATCTCAGTATAGATCAGTTTAAGCATGTTGAATTACAAGGAATTGAAGCAATCGGTGAATAACAAGTTGGTCAAACCTAGGATTTGCAGCTCCATGTCGAGTTTAAGCTCAACCATAAAACCATTGTAATAGAAAATAGGAAAAGTTAGTCCTAAGCATAGTTCATGGTTTTAGTGGGGTTTTTCCCATCTTGAGTTTTCCACATTAAATCTATCTCATTGTGTGATTTCTCATTATGTTTCTTGTGATTTCTAATCTAGAGTAAATGGTGAAAATTAAATGAACCAACTTATGAGGTAAAAATTTTAATAGACACTGATTCACCCCCATCTCAGTTTCATAGTTTCCAACAATTGGTATCAGAGTGTGGTCATCCTCAATCAAGACTAACAACTTGGAGGTGATACTAAGGACACAAGTATGGTTACATCAGTAGAGTTAGTGTTGAAGAAGAGGTATGAAATTTATAGATCTCTTATAAATTAGTTAAAGGAAGAAGTCAAGCTCAAGGAAGTTAACCATGGTCAATAACTAAATGAAATGGCCTCATTTGCTAAGAAAGTGTCAAAGGCCTTGAAAGATAAATAAAGTGTCAAAACCTTAAAAGCAAATAAGGACATTCTAGTGAAGTAGAGCATGAGACATGTTAGGAAGTTATTCAAGCCAAGAGTGAAGAATGTGAAAAATTAAATGCAGAAGTAAAGACCCTAAAAGAGGAGCTGGAAAAAACAAAGAAAAAGATTTGAGAGCTGAATCAAGTCATAATTTTTGTCAAGGATGTTCTCAGCCCAAAAAGAAAAACAAATAGAACAAGAGGATATTTAGGAATCCAGCTGCAAGGATATTATCAAGTAATTTTTATGGAGTTTTTTTTTCATGTAACATCTTTGGACATAGAGCTAGAGATTGTAGGAGAAAGGTATATGAAGTTTATCCATGGAGAGATTGGAAAGATTGCATATTTGATTATGAGAACAACATAATGTGTTTTAACTGCAAAGGAAAAGGTCACACAACCAAGTATTGTATAGAAGATCAAGTAAGTTAGTTTTGATACAAGAATAAGGTTGTTTGATTTAACTTCCATGAGCTAGGGAATTTTGCCAAACATTGTTATCAATCACCTATATTTAGCTATAAGATGAATGTTTTCAAGAGACAAGACAAAAGGATATTAAGATAAAATGTAAACTCTAAAATTAAGATCAAATCAGTCATGGTTGAGAGAGATGCTGAGAAGAAGAAATAAAAATGGATATGTAAGGTCAAGAAAGAAAAATCAGAAGTTGAGGAAGTAGAGGATGATAAGAAGATAGTAAGGATAGATGCTGAAGGGACACAACAATCTAAGATAGTCACAAGAGAAGAAAGTAAAAAGAGTCATCATCAGGTAATGGAAAAGGAAAAAGAAGGAAGACAATCCCAATACAAATAATGAAGAATTCTTCCTCAAGTATTTTTAAAGCGAGGTATATAATCTTCAACATGTGTGGTTATAAGGTACTCAAGTAGAAGATGAAAGCTCAAGTGATGTGGTTATCATATCAAAGAATGAAACTAAGAAGATTAACATGGTCTTGAGGATAAGAAAAGAAAATATTGAGTCATGAAGTTGTTTTGATGACTTCTTATTGTTTTAAGATGATACATGACTCATGGTATGCCTTCTCTAGGATTCTAGAAGGTGTACACTAGTTAAAGGAAGCACAAGATAAGGCTAACTATTGCATCTATCAAATTGTCAAGGTATGTCAGATTTTAAATTGTTTGTCTTTTTCCATGTTGAAAGTTATGTATATGTTGAAATTATTGAGTGTCTTTGAGTGGTATTAAAGATAAAAAAATTTCAATAGGTGTTAAGGAATTATGTTAGACTATATTATGCTGACAAGTTTGAGAGTGTAAATGCGTCTTATCTCCCAAGGTTTTTTCCTTGAAAAATTTGAGTTGTGATAAGTATGTCCAAGTCATTTAGTATGTGTGTTGATCATAAATCAATCCTTTAAATGATCTATAGGGTCATATCATCTATGCAAAGTATAATTTTGTTGTCAAAATCAGTGAATAACTATTTTGTAAAATTTATTGATCAATGGTGTATCAAAGAGTCAAATGGTGTGTCACGAGTCAATCGTGAGCTTCACGTGCACGAGTCAATTGTGTCCAAATTTGTGTGATGTGGGTGAAACTATCAAAGTACTTCAGAAATATATTGGAGATGATTAAGAGTTCTTCTTAGGAAGTCTTTTGTGTTCATCCTGACCTATCTAGATGTCTATAGTAGTTTGTGTGTCTCTATGTTGTTTTTCAAGATTTTAAAAAGTGTATTAGACTCTTTTAGAAGGTTTGAAGATAATAGCTTCCATCAATGATGATAACTTAAGAAAATCACTATGCAAAAGAACTATGGCAGTTTTCTTGACAATAGATAAGGCCAAAATTAAGATGTTTTCCTTCATAAAAGTGGAACTTATGGTTTTCATTAAAGAACTTTTAGACTCGGGACCTTATGAGGATGTTAACATAGTTAATCTATCAAAATGCGAGATCTTGAAAATCAAAACTATGTGCATCTTTGTGGTTTATATCCAAATTTGGTTCAAGGTGCTCTCTAGCAGCAATATGAAGAGAATGATGAATTTGAAAGTGTAAATGGTGGATTTGAAATATGAAATTTTGTACTATTAATCTAGATAACACGTGCTTTAGGAATCAAGAGATTTCAAACCATAAAAATCCTAATCTCTTTGATATTTCTAATTTGAAAAAGGAGGTTCTAGAGATCGAATTTGAGATGTATGAAATTATTCTAATAATATTTCAAGGGTGTTGTAGCAAAGTTTTTGATGACCTCAAAAGGTGTATGAAGTTTTTAGATTCAAGGATTGTGTGAAGTGAAATAGATGTCTTACATTTATATGGAATATGTCTAAAGGTTGAAAAGATATATTAAGACTGAGTGTGCTGAATTGACATCTAATCAAGTACATATGGATATTGGCTTGACTATAACTCACAAAATCGGTATATCAGAGAAATTTTAGTTGTGTAATTATTGTTGACAATTTTTGCACTTGTGCAAAAATGGGCAACTCAAAACTTCGTTATGATGGATAGCATTGGTGAAGTGAACCTAAGCTAGGGGAGTTTCTTTTAGTTCAATGTTGTTTCGTTGAATTAATTAATGATTACATGAAATCTACAACTATGTGTGCTATTACAAAACATAACAGATCACATAGTTTGTAATTTCATGACTATCTTCAACAAAAGAACACAAATCCCCAAAGGACAAATGTGTTATCTTGATGAAGACATCGAATTGCAGAATAGATGAAGTGTTAAGTTTTGAACAACAATCATAATTGCATATTACAATAATCAGAATTCATTACTAAATGTTACATGTATTTTTAAGGTTCTTTCCTTCATGATTAAAACATTCAATTATATTATTGAGTTGTTTAATTCATCATACAATCCATTTAGAAAGCTAAAATGTAGAAAGAAATACACAATTCAATTTTAGAATTCAATGTTTTATTCATAAGGAATTTCAAATGTTCCCACACAAGCCATGGGATGTAACTAAAGAGTAAATTACAGCTACTAAAGTAAGAGGTACATATGCATGAAAGAGAAAATAGAGGAGTATGAATGAACCCATCATTTCCTTGGGGGTTTCTTTTGTTGTGGTTGATGTATCTCCAACTCCATCTTTATTCCATCTTCATTTGGCACGCTTATGTACCTGAAAACAGAAAATGAGAAAACTACCAGTTATTGAGCTCAGGGTTAATCCATATTCCTATACTATCCAAATTCGTGTAGGTGGATCTCTTAACAATAGGAGATATAAATTACATAAGGATCAAAGGCACAACTGATAAAAGTACTTTTCTGTAACAACATACATGAGTTATTCACTCTAGAAATAAGGAGAGAGAGAAGAAAAGAAAATTATGGAGCATAAGAGAGGCTAAAAAGCCTAAATATTTTGTAACTATTTTCCTAAGTGTATAGGTATATGTTGCAGTGAAGAAGAAAATAAAATCATGTCTTACAAAGTCCTCACTGTTAGATAAAGATTGCAAAGTTCAATAAATTATATCCTATGGTACATCAAGTTTGGAATAAATCACAAGTACATACTGGTGAAGCAGAGAATCAGAATATAAAGGCTGAAGTTAACTGCTAAAGATATGATTACAGATAAAACAAAATAAAAGAAGGAAATCTGGGAAAATTTTGACAGGGCTTCGCCATGTAAAATTGACATTTTATATTTTCTAGCATGCATACTAAAGTTGTAATAATGATGAAATTCAAGTATTTAAGCAGAAAAGAAATGGGACTACAACATCTCAACAAAACTTCAATGTTCAAAGATGCAGAATTGTGAACAGAAAATTCCGAAATAACATGTCCTGTCCAAGTTCTCAAATAAGAAGTAAATGATTAACTTCTACAGTTTTCGTTTTTAGAATCAAATATTCAAATTTATTCACAACTAAAAATGAAGAATGATGGCCGACTTATGACTAAGGGAACAAAGAGTTCAAGTTGAAATATCAGGTCATGGCTGAGCCATTCAAAGTTTTTCAGCAAGTATAGAGAAAATGGAATGCAAAACATAACCAAGAATATCCAGGGTTTCCATAAAAGGCTCAAGGATTGACCGAGAACAAGCTTCGAATCAGAGACACATGCATACCTAGGTCCAATAGTCATAAACCCTCAAAATATCATCAAGAAAGAGAGCTTTTCTGCAACATAAAAGTATAACAGTCTAGATCAAGGGAAAATTTTTATAAGGACTGAAAGCAAGTAGCAAGTACACAGATATTGAAATTGTATTCAGAACACAAAACTCAAGTGGAAGAGCTTTGAATCAGAAAATGCATGCATATCCAAGTCAAAGAAATATTCAAGTATTTTAGAAATTTGTCATTCCCATTGAAATCAGATTCAAGTTGCGATCGTCGAGTAAAAAGGGCAGATCCCGCCATTGATCAAAAAAACCCATTAATGGGTATCAAGAAATCAGAGAAACGAGCAAGAACTCACCAATTAAATCAAATCTTTCAAATCCTCAAAAGATCAACATCTTCAGAAGCATCAAAGGAAAAATGATGACCCAGTTACATTTGAGAGCTCGGGAGTCAAGCAAGATCAAGAAATCACAGAACCCACAAATATTTTCAAAAGTTTCAGTAACATATCCAAGGAAGAAAATGAAAATGGAAGTGTACATGTGCAAGAGAAAAATTAGCTCACCTATAACCACTCATGGTGGCCAACATCAAACTATGATTCACTCAGAAAACTTGAAAATAGATCATAATTATCGTAGAAAGAAACTCGAATGATCAAGGAAAGGAGATCATTCTACAACCATGAAGAAACTCAAATAAGTCGAGCTTAGAACTCCGAAACAGAGGCCAAATAGAAAACTCAAGACAACAAAAGATACAAGTGTTCGAGCCCTTATGGCCATAAGACATCACAGAACCAACACAAAGCTTGAATAATCATAAAATGGTGGCCATAAGACCCTACAGAGAGCTCAATAGTAGCAAGGAATGACAGAAAACCATTCTTGTAGAAGAACCGAGCTCAAAAGATCAACAATGGTGTCGAGTAAAAAAATTTCCAGGGCTCTGCCCTAAAATTTTCCAAATGCGAATAAGCAGAATGATGGGGTTTGAGTTGATTTAACTCACCCAACTTAACCATAGCTCAACCAAACTCACTCCTGAGTTAGCATCGACGATCAACATTCAACCAAGTACCAAAATCAACGATCAAGGATCAATACAAAGTTCAAAGAAAACCACCATGGTTATAAAGTGTCAGCTACTACATTAAATAAACCCTAATCGAGGGTCAAAATCAACAGCTACAGATAAAAAAGGACACCAATCAATGACCTGAATCAATCACCAAATTTCAAAGAAAACTCGACCTAAGTTAGATGCCACTAACAATTCAAAATGGAAGGGGTGAGTCATCATGGAGAGGGGGCCGGCCCCATGTCTTTTAAATTATTCGCATTGACTTATCAAAAGGGATTCCAAACTATAGTCCAACACCATGATGGAATGCTGACAACAATGATCACTCAAAAGGTAAGGTTTAACCTATAGTCATCAAGTACTATTCAAAATACAAAAGCCGACAAGTAAATTACAAGGCAGTGAAAATTGAAAAGGTGGCAGACTATTATAGTATGGCCATATGTTATGCAAAGGTGGTCAAATATCCCAATCAAGCCTAATGAAGCCCATGATCATGGTGATAATGCTATATTCTATGTCGAATAATCAAAGGTGGCCGAGTATAGTGTGATAAATTTTCACAAAGTGACCCCTTGTTTTATTTTTAAAACATAATAATGTGCTAAGTCCACAAGGGTGGTCAAATTCATGAGGAGGACAAGTATGCACATCAAAGGTGGTCCCCACTGATGTGATGGTTTGAAAATGACTTAGAATGCAATTATTCATGTGATCACAAGGAGATAGAGAAGAGGTCAACATCAGAATGAAAACAACCTTTTGAAGACTTGTTACCTTATTTTTCACAAATAAGAGTTGATTATGATTGCACATGTGCTCACAAATTGGTCCCCACGGTGGATTGGATTTATTCTTGCTAAGTATTAGAGATCAAAGGTATTATTTTCACTTGCACAGGAATTAATTTTGCATCCAAAGGGCAAGTCAGAGATGTCACATCAGCACAAGAAGATAGAAATTGCATGCACAAATAAGGAGACTTGCTCATCAAGCAAGATTTATTATTAGCAAATTATTCACCCATGTTTTTTCTTTAAAATAGAATACCAATCAGTTTGAGTAAATGATATTTTTGTAACCAAAGGCTATCAATGCCTCTTTGTATTAGCTTCCTTATTTTTATTCCCTTATTTATTAATAAATAAAGGGTAAAAATAGGATGCATGGGCAGTACAATTTTAGCCTATTTTTAGGAGGGGTGGGATGAATTAAATTGCTATATATTGTGTGCCTTGGCAAAGCACAAAGGGAGGAATTTTTAGATATAGGAGTGTTGAAGCATATTTTTCCAGTTTTGCCCTCTGAATGAGAAGTATATTTTTCCCTTTCTAATTATTTGTAGTCTTGTGTATGTTCCATTAATCTTGTGAATGTTGAATTCCCTGATTAATCATCTTACCCTATTGCAAATTCAGTAATTTCTGCATGATATTAATGTGTATGTGTAAATTTAAAAGTATTGTTGTGATACTTTCCCTCAATACATCAAAGTTTTTTCCTTTAATATTCTACATAAAATTGTTGGCTTGTGCATCAAGAATCCATTCTCATATCAATTGTGCACATGCTCATCAAAGCCCTCATACAAGTTTGGTGTATCACCCTAGTTTTGAATCCATTTACAATCAATTTTTTACCCTCAAACCCCCCGAAAATTAGTATAGGATACATCAATAAGGAAATGACCTCGATACCGAGACTCACCTCAAAATAGGTATACCCACGTGCATCCGAGGTGTTTCCATCAGATATCTACGAAAGAGAGAGATAAATTTTTCAATCTTAGAACACTCTGCAGCCATCTCTCACAGTGGTACACTTTTGAGAGATAACAAGTATCCTAGAGGATGAATTAGGGTCACAGGTTTGTACATGATCGTGTGATGAACAATGATAAATGTGCAGGTAGTATACCCACTAATTAGCTTTAAAAACAAGTGAAAATGTAATATTGTGCTACACACTTCTAATTGCTTAATGGGATTTTGTGTATGGTCTCCGAGTCTTGATAAATTATGCCTCTAAAATAGCTATGTCATGTAAATGTTCTAGATGGACCAGAAATTCTTAGTGATGTTAATTCATAAAGTTGAAAGAAAAGTCAATACAATGTCTTGTATCTCCATAGGTAGATATGATGTTTCAAGGATATTGATAGTTTGAATGATGAGCCTTAAAGCTATAGGTTTGTGAATTTTCAGCAATCAAGTCTTAAGAAAGAAATGTAATATGCATGTGAGAAGGGGAGAGTCCTTATGACAAGGGTATTATTGTCTCTTTTCCTAAAAGGTGATCTAAATGCTTTGAATGGATGTAAGTGATGTTAAGAGAAATTTTTGTGTTTCCAATAAGATAAGTGATCGTATAAGCTCAAAGGGAGTGAAGATAAGAGTGCTAGTGTTCAGGGGGAGCTTGGCTTAGTCAAGAAAATGTCAAAAGAGAAAACACCATCCAAGGGGGAGCTTGTGGACAAGTAAGTTCATTTACTCATGCATATTTGTTTTTGGTTGTCACTGTTTCATGCCAAGTGGCCACGAACCCTTTTTCATAGATGTCAAAGGGGGAGAAAATATTGTCATAAACCAAGAAGGGTGATGTGAGTTTGTGTTTTCCATCAAAGGTTTCAACGTGTGTTACCATCAATGATAAAGGGGGAGATTATTGAACCCTGGTCATTGGTGTTGTCATTGATGTTAAGTGGAATTAATGGAAAAGTAGTGTGTGGTGACGTGAAGCTCAGTTAGAGACATGAAGGTTGATTGGTAGTGCCTTATCAATAAGGATGGTTTCAAATCAGTTTTAGGGTGCCACAAGCCCAAACAATGAGGTGGATCTTCACTAAAGTCAGAGTACAGGATGGATTTCTAGTTTTAGGTTGTCTACAACTCAATAATGATGTTGCAAGCATGAGAAATAGGTCTCAAAGGGTGTATCATGTCATCTGGTGGAAGGTGTAGTTGAAACTGGCCCATTCAGGCCTATTTCTAGTGCCTGATGAGGTGTGAGAAGTTGGTACAGGTCATGGCATGGCCATGTGAGTATGGGAGAAGCCTAGGAATAGTGTTTACAACATGTGTGAGTAATAAACATGCTTAGTTTAGCTCCGGAGAAAAAATTCAAAAGTTCATCAAAGTTACCTTTGAGAACTAATAATGGTTACTAAGTTAAATGGGATGGGTATGAGATACATAGTTAAACCCATGGATAAACAATATTTGGAATGTGTAGAGGGGTGTCTTATAGTGCTTTGAATGCCAAATTTTCTCAGATTTTGAAATGGGGATTTAAAGTTATTCAAGTTTTTTAAACACTTTGGGTCTTTGAGAAGTGCAAAATCAGCGATGAATTCTTAAGACCAAGAAAAATTGTCGAGCCTTCTTTGGATAATTCATAGAATTAATTTTTTAATAGAACTTTGAGCATGAAATTTTGCAATTTTTTTAAGGAAGATTGGTTAAGAAACAAGAAAGTTATGAATGTTTTTCTAACAAGTGTTTTCTCTCTCCTGGTCTTATTCTTGTAGTTGTAGACACAAATTAAGTTGTTTTGACTCAAATTGTCTTGTGCAAGATAGTGGAACATTCCAAGTCCCTATAATACTCTCTCCAAGTCCTTGGTGGTAGTTGTGTCATTCAAAATTTGAAGGTACAATACAATTTGTACTCTGTCTTGCAAATTGGGTACAAAAATAGTCCCATTTTGGCATGTCACAAGTTTTTAAAGGATGAAAAAGTGCATTAGTGTTTGAAAATGTCTTCTGTAGATAAATTTTGATATGCTAGAGCTTTTGGCATGATCTTGAAAGGTTCTTTTCAAGCTTAAATGTGTATCATGTCTTCACTGCCTTGAATTGTACTCAACAAAAGTATGATCTCTAGTTTCATTTGCAGAAATATCTTCACAATCCATACATTTAGGTGGATAAAAGTGAGGTATGAGATTGTTTAAATTATTCTTTAACAATATTCCTATGTGTTTTGAAATAGCATTGACAAGTAGTCTACAATACATATGAAACAAAGACCTAAACTGAGCAACTTCATGAAACAATGTAATTAGAATCTTGAATGCTCAATCCTCATAGATCCTTTACATTGAATTGGTGATTAGAATCAATATGATAAGATGCTCAAAGTATTTGTCTTTTCAATCTTCTTTCTAGGAATCCCGGATAGTACTCTTCATTACAAACCGAATATTTGGAAAGCATCATACTGTGGTTTTTCATGTCATATCAATGAATGACCAGATCTTTGTCAAATTTTTACTCAAATTCCTCTGTACTATATAAATAAATGATTTGAAATTATGGTAGTTTTAATAATTGAATGAATCAAAGAGTTTATCTTGTTCAAGAGATAATATTAGGTTCGTTTCAAGCATCAGATTAATGCTTAGGGTTTCAAACTTGAAACCCGGTTTCTGAAGTGTGAAAACAGATTGAATGTATTTGATTGAGAAATTACAAGACAAATATTCATGGGTTTTTAAGGGAAAAAAATATGCCTCGTTCATGAAATATGAATTCACAATCTTATTTTACCAATTTTACACATGTTTTCCTCAAATATTATCTCGTATTTGCGGTATAGATGAGTTAGGTTGTATTTGGATCATGTGAAAGAGAATATTCTTCGAGAAATTTGATACTGCACTTGTTTTCATGCGTTCATGCTTATCTCAAAGCACACATAAATAATTTAGTGAATTAAGTATGCCAAGATCAAGCTAGGATTAAGTTTTGAAACCATTGTTGTGTCAATGATAGAAAAATTATCTAAGTCGATACTTCGGAAAGATATGAGGTTGAGTATAGGTCTAGGTGTTGTGAAAAAGATGGATCTATCTTGTATAGTAACTCTTGAAGTCATGACACTGAGAGAAGGTGTAAATCAGTTGGAACTTTGTAAATTCAAATATTTCATGCATAACAACATACTATGTTGAGAAAAGGATAAAGTGTGAAGAAGAAGAAGAATAATGCAATTAAAGAGGGTAAAGAATGTTAGAAAGGTGTTGTAACGCTTCATCAAGACATGAAGAGGCACCAAAAATAGTTTGTAACATACCACCTAATATTAACACCCCTCAAGCAGTTCCCTACTTGTGAAACAATAAGGAAGTGTTAGTTATGTCAAACTAAAGATGTCATTTGTTTGAGAAGAAAAAATCAGTGGTACAAGATCATGTTAGACAAAGATCAACAAGGTAATGAAGAAGTTAGGAATAGACATTGATTGATATACAAGCTAAATTATCTTATTTAAGAATTACTTAAGCTATAAATTCAAGTGAAGGAAATTTTGTTTGTTTGTTAAGGTTGTTCATCTCTAAAGACATGTAAAAATGTAGCAAACAAGTGAAAAGATTAGAATATAAAAAGATAGTGTATTTATTGCTCTTAGCTCGAACAAATTAAAAGATGGTTTGAGGAATTTAGAGTGTTGGAAAGAAGTGTTATAGGTTGCAGAAGATAAAAGTGACATGGAAGGAATATATATTAGATACACCTAGATGTTGAGATAGGAATGTAGAAGAAATAATTTTGTTATATAGTAAATTGTAATGAGGAGTGTTAAATGAAGAGGATGTTAGTATAACTATGGCTCATGCTTGAGGATTGAGAATAATTCTTTTGTATGTAGAACTTAGGGTTGAAAAATGATGAAACAACTACATTCAATCCAAATAAGACATATGAATATCATCACTTGAGAAATATTAAGATGAGTTAGTTGATCAACATGACATTGTAAAGGTATGTAGGGTGTGGGACACAAAACAATTCTTATTCAAGAGTAAGAGTAACACTAAATAAGTTTATGGACATCAAGCCTTCAAGACAATAATTTGAACAAAGAATTGAGAATAGGAGATGAGGGTATTGATCTAGGTAAAGATAGTACATTGATTGAATTAGGTTGTTGATAAGTATATTAAACATGATTGTAACATGCAAATGAAATACATAGAGTTAAAGGGTGAAAGTTTTACAAGGATCGGGAAGCTAAAAGAGACAGTGAAGCGCCTATAGGGGTCAAGAAAAAGTATGAAGGAGGTGTAAAAGATGTTTCTAAATGTGATAAAAAAACTATGGACATGAAGTGTTCAAGTTTTCTTAAAAGAGTGTGATAAAGTACATGATCCGTAAAAACAAGTTCAAAATTTTGTAATACCTATGGAACCTATAGGCATTGTAATATTTTATACTCCAAAGATGCTATTAAATTCAAATGAATGATGCAATAGAAAGTGAAACACATACACATTGCACAGAAATTGATAACGGAGTTCAGAATTGCCTACGTCTTCGGGTTCATATGAACCGATTCATTACGTTTTTAAATGTAAAGTAGTACAATGAAGTAATTAATCTAAATGCGAGATACCGATGAACAATTATATATGATACCCAAATGATAGTGGTATAGGGATTCTTCCCTCTATGATCACATAACCAGCCGATTGCACATGAATCTGAACTAGATAAATAAAAGTGACATGATCTAGTAGATTACTCTAAACTGGATATATGAAGACATGTTGCTCCATTCACTGAGAAGTAGAATCTTAGCGATGATGAGTGTCGTAGAAGTATATGACTTCAATAATATTCCATGGATGAGAGTCACATTTGATGATGACTCTTGATTGACGCCAAATGATGATATGAATTCCATTAATTAAAATGGTGTCAAAACGCCTCCATAATGGGAAGATGAATATATCACTAGGAGCGTAGGAAATTTGAAGAATTTCGTCTTTTTACATCAAAGGCTAGTTTTTGTCCTAACTTGCTTCTATAAAGTGATATATAAAGTTGCTCTTCTATGGCCTATGGCCTTACATAAACTTAGAGAAACTAGTGAAGCACTCCTTATGCCTTGTGGCCTTACAAGAGAAGACTATACTCCGACGAGGCTCAATTTCAACTTCGCTCTGAGCATACCCCTATAATCCTTTATATAGGCTTAAATGCACTTGTTGCCATAATAACACGACTATTTTGGTGGTCATTTGATTGGGGTTTTAATTGCCATACAATCGTGGCATTACAAATTTACATGTAATAATAATGAATATTCCACTACTACACTCGGGAGTTTAAATTACCCATAACCGTGGAATTATAAATAGCACTAGGTTATTTAAAATTCTTAATATAGCCACCGTTATGGCCAAACCTTATTAATATTTCATGCTAAAAATCCGCTTCCCACTTCATACACGTGGGTACTTGCCAACGAGCCTCCCTATCTTCCACGTTGACCTCCATTTGACGGTGCGATTCCCACTATCTCTGCGTGGCCCACATGATGGCTATTTGAACGGTCCACTTTAAATCCTGCATCCCCCACTTCCACGTGGTCTTTCACATTATGGTGGGCGCCTCCAAATCATGACATGGGTCACGCCTTAACACTTTTCCACGTATATGTGGCTTCCTCGCTCGTTGATGGAGTATAAAGTGAGCGAAATATGGCCACGTGGGTGGCTGCTATAGATGGGCCAAACCATATCCATTCGTCGGTGAAATAAAACATGGGCCGCATGGAATATGTGCCTCGTAGTTGGAAATATGAACTCGTCCAATGTAGATATGAGCTTTCCGAGGAATAATAAAACTTACTGACTCGAGATAAAAATTGAGCTCGCCAAGATATTAAATGAACTCGCCCAATATAATAGTCGAAGCTTAGTAGTTAGGGAGTTGAAGCTTCCCTATGAGTCGAATCTCACTAAAGATCAATTGAAGCTGGTTGAATTAGAGGGGGTCGAATCCTCCAGACTGAGTAGCATCTTGGTCAAAACTAGGAGTTGCAGCTCTAGGTTGAGTTGAAGCTCAACCATAAAACCATTGTAACGAAAAATAGGACAAGTTAGTCCTAATAATAGTTCATGGTTTCAGTAGTTTTTTTCCCAGCTTGGGTTTCCCATATTAAATCTATCTCAATGCGTGCTTTCTCCTCTTGTTTCTTGTGATTGTTAATCTAGAGTTGATGATGAAAATTGAATGGACCAACTTATGAGGTAAAAATTTGAATAGAAAACAATTCACCCCCTCTAAGTTTCCTAGTTTCCAACAACATCAAGACAAAAATGAACCTATTATTGATTATGTTATGTGTTTCAATGCTTGCATAAATCAACTAGTCTTTCAACCCATTGATTTAGAAAACAAATTCATCTTTTGTCGTGGTTTGATTCCTACTTTAAAGCAACTCTTACAATATGACACATGCAAATCATTTACACTATTATACTATAAATTCATTGATCTAGAACAAGATCTCATTGCTACACATATTATAGATCCTCCTCCTATTTCTACTATTGTTGCATTATCTAGTTCTCCTCCTCTTCCATCTATTAAGTGTCCTCCAAGATTTCCATCTCCTCCACCTCGTAAGAAAGTTTAGTCTTCTCCATCACATTTAAGTG
Organism: Taxus wallichiana var. yunnanensis; assembly: GCA_018340775.1. Lineage (NCBI taxonomy): Eukaryota > Viridiplantae > Streptophyta > Pinopsida > Cupressales > Taxaceae > Taxus > Taxus wallichiana. Next base: position 515,674,538 of record CM031236.1, on the reverse strand, counting down.
TCCTTCATCTCCTCCACTATCCATTTAAGACTTCTACATCTCCTACTCGAGAACCATTGCACTTTTCACATGTTGCTAAGCCTCATGATATGTTGTGTGATTTTCTTGATAAGCGTTTGATTCACTTTACTTCTAATCAACATCATCCTTTAATCAATTGTTATGTCAATGTGATCATTCTTATTGCAATTATCATCGCATCGATGGCCATCGTGAAAATGACTATTGTGTTCTTCATGAAAATTTATAACAATTCGAAGACAAGGGTCTCATTGCTTTTGTATGTCACTCTCATCAGTGATCTATGTATCCAATTCCAAGTAGGTGCATTGTTATGGCAGTTCACTTATCTCCTTCACTTGCTTCTAACATCATTATTCGTCTATCACCATATGTCATTATCCATGCACGCTCTCCATCTCATTCATCCACCTCTGCACCATCTAATTTGCCACATAATGATCCTACTACACATTGGATTCCTAAGCCGTTATAATCTATGCTTCCCACGGCTACATATCCCATCATCATCACCATCTCATCAGCATTGGTTTGGCTCATACACTCATGTTGCTCCCACTCCACATGCTTCTACCGCTCCATGCCCTCTTGGTCTTTAGTAGGTGATTTTTCCCATCTCACCACCCGATGATGCACTCATGTTCTTATGATTCTTACATTATTGTTGAGGGATATGCTATAATAAGAAGCCCACTCCACATTTGCACTACATGCTTTCCACTTGTGCATTTTAAATCCCACCAAGAGAAAAATCATAGAAATGTCATAAGAAAAACTACCTTGGTTGGTATAATTCCAAATGCACCTAAGGATCTATGCCCCAACTACAAAAGAGATTTAAGGTGAGAAGACATGTTTAAGGTAGACAACCTTCATGAAAGACCAAGGTGATATGTTGTTAGTAACTAGGGTGACACATTTAACTAAGAGGGACTAAAGAGTTCATTAACAAGAGTTTAAGTCATAGAACAACTATTTCACTATCTCCATTTGTGTCATCTGGATCCCACAAGGAATTCATTTTGATCTTCGTAAGACTAAGTAGTCCACGAGGATACTAAGGAAGTCCTAGATCTGCTTATACCAGAAATAGTTGGACCATGTCTTTCCTAACTATCGGGTTTAAGACGATGTTGCTAAACATACCAACCATGATGATAAACTCAAACTAGGGGTTTTATTTACCTAAACTAGGAGGTTCCATCGAGTGCAAAGTTTAAGTTCATTCTACGGTTTCGATTTCTTCTATGGTAACAAGAATCACACATGAAGACATGTTATGCACAAATCTTATACTAGGGTTGAGTGTTTCGATTACATCTCTTTATTACATTTACAAGGTAAGAATATACCACACTAATTGATTAATCATCTATGACACACTAAAAACACACTACAAGGTAATTGATTCAAATATATATATATATATATATATATATATATATATATTTTTTACTAAAAGTAACCTATGAATCACATTGCACCTATGATTAAATGCATGCTTCCCAAGGTATCCCTAAAACTAGCATCTCAAACATATTAGAAATTTCAAACACAACCTTTCTGTAACATGGGACTACATTATACATATATACATTTTACAAGGATCTATATAAATTACAAAAATACTTAATAAATTACACAACGCCTTTTCACTATCTTTCTTGCATCCTGCAAAACCATGCGAGCATGAAATCAGTGATAAATTGCTGGCATGGAATCCACCCTAATCTAACATAATTAATGTCTTTAGTTTCCCATTTACATATAATAATAATTATATTTTTTATTCAAAAGAAAAGGTTTAGAAAACATGTATTCATTTCATTTCACTTCATTTCGTAACCAAGGAGAGAGAAAGAGAAAGGAAGAGAGAGAAACACCATTTTTCAAAAGTTTTATTTCACACAACAAGTTACACTATAGAGTTTCAAACAATTATTTACATGTGTCAAAAGTTTCCACGGTGGTTTGGCATTCGACAGGGGTCTTACCACTCTCTTTTTACATTTTCCTGCTAGCTACAAAAACGTTCAAATCAGGCTTAGAGGCTAAGAAACCAATTTCAAAAGTTGTCTTCCGATGAGCAAACACACCATGGTTAAATTTATACATGTTCACTTATATACCAAGATTTCATAGGAACTGACATAATTTAGAACTGGCGAATGCTTTACGATTAGCAGACTGATTTTTTGGGGCCATCGGTCATAAATGAGCTAGTTGTTAATGATAAAAAATGAGCTCGAGGGCTCAGAAAACCACTTCCAAAATTGACGTTCGATGGATGAACACGCAACTACAAACTTCCTACAAGTTCCCCTATATATTGAGAGTTCATCAGAGTCAACAGGAATGAGAACTAGACAATAGTTTTGAATGACAACATGTTTTCTGGAGTGAAAAGTCATAATTGGTCCAGTTTGACCTCGTCAAACTGTGACCGGAGGCCTACAAAATGCCTTTGCCAAACTAACCTGAAATGTGATTTTTCCGAACGAAGGTTTCAGGTAATTATCTAGTAAAAGTACTAGAGGTTTGCGAAGGCGGATAATAATTTCTCTATCCAGGTTTCAAATGGCGGTTCAAAATGAAAGCCAACTTTTTAGATTTAGCAGCTTCCGTCACGCTGCAAAATATTGTAACAAGACTCTTATAAGGGTGTCAAAAGGTCACAAAAGTTCATTCGGGGTCGATCCAAGGATTGAAATGACACCTCACATAACAAGGTACATGAAGGAAGCTTAACCTCCCTTTTCTGGAGTTACGAAGGTTACTTTGCGAGTCCCCAGAAATTGTAGTTTATCTAATTAAACCAGAGATGGTCAACATATTTATTGGGAAGTCAACTTCAACTTGTCGATAAAACAATATTGTAGTGATCTAGTTTGGTCAAGAATTTTTCTTGAATCACCTCAAAATGAGGGTTGAAGTTCATGGTTGACTACAAAATGGTTATTTTGATTGTGTGAGTTACGATACAACATTTTTTTTTGCAACAAGTAATTATAGAACAATTAAATATATGATAATCCTAAGCTCTTAAAATTATATTTCATTGCAAAAGAAAACTGAAGTACAAGAATTATGAAAGATAAGGAGAGATGAACCATGCCTGGAAAGAACTGGTGAGGCAGAAGTTGGGGAGTGACATCGCACCCATCGATTGCACTTGCTTGCAGCCATCTGGGGTATATCCAATGCTCCAACCCGAGTGTGCCTTGCAACTATTGAAGCCCACAGAGTATATCTCTTGGAGGCATCCAATTGAATGGTTCAATTTATTTGTTTACATGTCCACAAACCTGAATGTGGTATGACCATATGCAACAAGTAGAGAACCTCCATGATTTAGGGATAAGAACAATGAGTGGAGACTATCTGGTGGCCTCATTAAACCCAGAGCCCAAATCACACTCATATTATCAGTGGCATTCAAGGAGACGTCAAAAATTACATCTGCACTTTGAAGAGGCCTTTGGTAATGGATTAAAGACACACCATCTTGCCTCTAACCATAAACAAGTCTTGTATTATTGACCTCGTTATTTCCATCAAAATATGCATAAACAAAATCAGGAAGACACCCATTTTATTTATTTATTTAATTATTTGATTTACGGTGGAGACTATTTTTATAGACACTTATGCCAACATCAAAGAAGTCAGGTAGTAATCAATATTCTTGATGAATGTCCATTCCCTATTCTAAATCCCTCCATTTTTATAGGGTGGAGGATGCTGGCAAAGGTAGTGAAGCCTGGGTTTGCATTAACTAGAAGGTTCCAAAGCCTTTTCAACAAACCCATTTTGTATGTATCTTGCTATCATAGTCATCCATGAGGCCACATTACAGAAATTTATTCGAACAACTCACATGCCAAGCGCATGCTTCCACATTTTACATACATATCCACCAAAGTGCTTACAACTACAACACCTGACAAAAATTCCTCCATCTTTTATGCTCTTTTAGATGTCTAAACCGAGTTCAAGAGTTCCATTTAGATGCAGGCTGGGATTATGTGGCAAAGGGAAGGAGGCTCTACACTTGCGAATGCATTTACTTAAAGTTTCAAACCCATTTTTCAGCTAAACCCGATTTAAGCATAACCCATTATCATTGTAGACCACGAGACACATTTCTTTTAGGCATTTTGGGTGAAACAACCTATAAGTCAAGTGCTTGCTTCCATGTTTTTTTCCAGGATACCTACCAGAGCACTTCCAACTCTGCCATCTGAAAGGTCCTTTACCTATTATGCATTGATGGGCATCCATGCTCTTCCACATGCCTCCCTCCTGACAAAACCTGCCACACTCAACCCCCTACACTCATCCAACACGCAACCTCCTTCACCAACAATCTCCACCAACTCTCCTGCCTCCAATAACACCCACCGCCACTCCATTACTCCCCTCAACATTTTCAACCACTCTTATTAAATTTCTTCCCCAAAGCTTTCTCCCTCCACTTTTTTATAATTACATTTTATTTAAAATTTGTAGTGACACTACACACTACTCTAGACTATGACATTATTGACACATTTTACTATTCTTTTTATTAATAATATACAAATGTGTTCTTTCATGTTGTGTGTTTCAAGTTTCTTTCTCTTTGCATCATGTCTTACACCATGCATAACCCCATTTATAGGTAATGGTTTTTGCTTGTGGCCACCATTATTGCCTTATACATCATCCTACACAAATTATGAGAATTATTATATATGGGTACACATCTTTTCATTTGATTTGTGATCTCAAATGCTTTATCATATGTGCCTCAAAAGAGGGGGATTCATTAGGATATTTTCTACGTCTATACATAGAATATGAAATACAGGATCATATTTTTGCATGGTTTAGATCCTAAAAATAGGTACAGATGCTAATAAGTGGTAGAATCTAAGTCATGTAAAGCCCATATAGTACACTCAAGACCATGGTATGGTCTTGAACAAGAAAATGTTCCTAGATAGGGGACATATTTTCTATAATTTTCAATCTCCAATTCTATAAGATATCTAAAGAATTTTCATATTGTTTGAAATAAAAGTGACTCATTTTAGAGAATGATCCATCGGGTGTAAATACTTGAATTTTGTAGTTTACCCTTTTAACATTTATTATTAGAATTGTGCTTCTTGGCTAAGACAAACAACTATATCCTATCTCCACTTAGTTCATGTTTCTTTCTCTTTTTAAATTGTTAGTTTTCATATAATCCTGCAATTTCAAATTAAATTAAATTAAAAATCGTGAAATCAAATTAAAAATTGTGAAATGATTACACGTGAAATCCAACAATTTCATCATATGATGTGTGAATTTAATATGAAAATGTTAGAACTTGAGAATTTTTTAGTAACTTTTATCACTTGAGTGTACTATCAACCATATGTAGTAGTTGAGGACACTATTAATCATACGTAGAAATTCATCTTGGTATCAACCAAATTTGGACATGATTTCAATGTATATGGATAAATGCTTCGAGATGGGGGGCCAAAAGTGGGTTTTAAGTGAACGTTTTATTCTGAAAAATGAGAAAATTTAATTTGTATGAGTTATTTGAGATGAATGCACTCAAAATTTGAAGATGTTCTGAGAACATAAATTTTAACATTTTGAGTCTCGTTTCTAAACTACTAATTTTTACATAAAATGGTTAAGTATAAGTGGATGAAAGATTTAAAATGATAAGAGTTGTTCATGAGTTTTCAAAAAACATAGTAGATAAATGTACATGTCCCCCGCCCAACATTTTTGAGCATTGCCAAGTATTATTTAAAACCCATTGGTGGAAATTTAGATATGATCATCTGGTGTGGGATACACTTTTTATTTTATTTTTTATCCAATGCTTATTTTTTTATGATTTTCCTTGTAAAAGACTTTGATAATTGAAAAAAAGGATGGTCAACCGTGCCCACTAACTATCTCAAAAAAGATCAAATTTTAGAATTGTTTAGGAATGAGTATAGAGTTAGTTCTATTTTGGGACTATATAACTTTTATTAAATTTTGAGGAGAATAACATAATATACACAAAGAAATATATACATGTAGAAATACAAAAAAAGTATATAAAAATACATAGTTAGAAACTTATATGGATGAAAACCTTATCCTGGTCAATTTTTTTGAAAGATCATATATTTAGAAAGATGAAAGTTCCATTGATGTATTATTCATATTTAAAGAAATTTATTGATATTTTTTTAGGATTTATGGTTGTGGAAGAAACATTTTAGCATTTGGGACTATATAACTTTTTATTAAATTTTGAGGAGAATAACATAATATACATGAAGAAAGATATACATGTAGAAATACAAAAACAAGTATATAAAAAGACATAGTTAGCAAATTATATGGATGAAAACCTTATATTGGTCAATTTTTTTAAAGATCATATATTTAGAAAGATGGAAGTTCCATTGATGTATTATTCATATTTTTAAAAAATTATTGATATTTTTGTAGGATTTATGGTTGTGGAAGAAACATTTTAGCATATTAAGTGTAAAACACAATGTTCACTATGTTTTAGCATGTCCAAGCCTTAGGCTCAGGTTTCCAAATGAGTTCAAATCTTGGGGCCTTCCATTATGTGTGTGTGTGTGTGTGTGTGTGTGTGTGTGTGTGTGTGTGTGTGTGTGTGTGTGTGTGTGTGTGTGTGTGTGTGTGTGTGTGTGTGTGTGTGTGTGTGTGTGTGTTAAAAAACTTTGTGAGTGAGTGTGAGTGAGTGTGTGTGAGTGTGTGTGTGAGTGTGTGTGTGTGTGAAAACCTTCTCCTTCCAACATCCTTTTCTAGATTTTCATGAGAATTCTATCACCAGGTTTCAGAATCTACTCTATTTTATTATTTATATATATTATGATTTTATATATATTAAATTTGTCCCTATGTGTGTTACTATATATATTTTAGTAATTATAAGATAAAAATTGACATAAGGATGCGAAAATCCTTGGGGGCCTTCCATGTGTGTGTGTGTGTGTGTGTGTGTGTGTGTGTGTGTGTGTGTGTGTGTGTGAGAGAGAGTGTGTGTGTGTGTGTGTGTGTGTGTGTGTGTGTGTGTGTGTGTGTGTGTGTGTGTGTGTGTGTGTGTGTGTGTGTGTGTAAGTGATGTATTATGTTCATATTTTGTGCATGTTGATGGCGTGGTGTGTGCGAATGAATTGCGTGCGTGCATTTTAAGTCTATAAATATGCGTATGTGCATGTATGTGCGTAATGTGCGCCTTAGGCGTGTGTGTGTGTGTGTGTGTGTGTGTGTGTGTGTGTGTGTGTGTGTGTGTGTGTGTGTGTGTGTGTGTGTGTGTGTGTGTGTGTGTGTATGCCTTCATGTTTGAAAAACCTTCTCCTTCCAACATCCTTTTCTAGATTTTCATGAGAATTCTATCACCATATTGTCTACTCTATTTTATTATTTATATTGTTGCGTAATTTTTATATGATTAAATTTGTCCCTAACCCCACTATATATATTTTAGTAATTATGGGAGATAAAATTGACATAAGGATGTGAAAATTATTAATAAAAAACACCGAGAGAAATTAGAAGCAATTAGAATAAATAATTTACAGTGGATGTAAAATATTTTTTTGAGGGAAAGGTACATCTACTATCTCCAATGTAGCAAATGTTGTATATAATGATGCATATATAAGTAATGATGATGAAATACATAATGTAATGAAGAGAATAATTATATTTACATGAGTATTGATAATTAATAAAATGGCAATGTTGATACAAATAAAAACATTAATATGAATAATGATATTGAACCTTTACGCAAGAATCCCAATGTTAATTCCAAAAATTAAATCGAAAAAACAAATGAGGAAAGTGACCTTGATAATGAATATTTACCTCTTATAACACCTCCTTCCATTTTATATAGAATACCTATTCACTTAATTGAAATTTATGAGAAACATTTTAAAACCAAATTGTAGCAAAATGTCTAACAGAAATTTGAAAATAAAATTTATGGGAATTTGAATAATTAGTTTCATAAAATAAATGATACTTAAAGATGTCAATTATTTTCTATGTTAATGAAATTAATTAAGATTACGCCTTAAATGAAGACCCTAGGACTAAGAACATCTAATATTGATGGTTAAAATAATGCAATTGTTGAAAATATAAGTAAAGCATACCATATTGTAGTTGTAAAAAAATGCACCAAATATATAAATCCTACTCAACATGCACTTAATAATTTAATAGTAAGTGATAAAAATGTGAACAAACACTTGATTATAAAAATAAGTATACATTTGCAAGTAAACAATAAAAACTAATGAAAGCAATTGGGATATAAAAAAGTCTTGAATCATCCAATAACGTTGAATAATGGGAATTATATGACTACTGACTTCTCACTTCCATTTCTTCTATAGAGGGGAATATATTGATATCACCATCTCCTACCCTTACTTGGGAGTCTTATTTACCGGGCCCCAATTCAGGGTTCATCCTGCTCTTCAGCCCTCCATCAACAAGGGGTATGGCTCTTTGGTAATCTCTGAGAGATAGTGCTTCCACCACCACTTCCAGGACATCTTATTAAAGATGTCTCTCTTGGATTCTCTTTTGATGCCCATAGTTCTCTATGGCTCCAAGGTTTGGGGGCCATCCCTTCTTAATTATTATAGGGATATAGTTGAGTGAGTCTAAATCCTCATGCTTAGACACATCATCAGGTGTAAAGAGACAATTTCACACAATATCCTCTTACCTAAGTTAAGAGCTTGCCCTTTTAGAATGGAGACTATATTTTGCCTTCTTTCACTTTTTCATCACATGCAGGGAATTTCATATTCCTTATTAGGAAGGAACATGTATCTCTACTTTTCCTACCATTCCTCTGAGTTTGTTACTCTTTCTAACCATAGTGGTCATTCCCTCTACTAGTATGCTAGAGTCTCGCGTTTTCTTGGCTCTTTCAAGATTCAAATGGACCTCCTCCCACCATACAGATACTCCCTCGATGATCCTACCCATCTCCTATTGAGTAAGTAGAATATGTACAAAATTATCAGAGATGATATTTATAGGTAATTCATCCAACACACTTTGATCAGCCCTCCGTGTGAATTACATCCTAGGATGGATTTCTATGCTACACATTTTCTTGAGGTAAATGATGGGCTTATCAACCAACCTATGTATATCTCTTGACATTAGTTGCAGGCACTCCACATATTCCTAGACCATTCAGAGTGGGATCTTACAAAAATTTTGTGGATGACCACTAGTTGGACCACTCAGAGAGCATATTCTAGATTCTTTATCTCTCTAGGTGGTTGAGACCGAGGAACAATTCATTTTTAGGTTCCCCATCTACTTTGAGACTAGAGGTAAACTACATTTCCTATTCTAGGAACATCCATCATTTTTGGATTTCTTTAGGTATTGTGATTAGTGGTGTCTTGCTCTCTACCTATAAGAGGCTCCCACGATTCGAAATGAAACCCTTCAGTCTCCCCCCAAAAAGGTTTTTACTTGACAAATCAAAAATTTCTTTATAGTGGTCCCACTAGAGAGGGGCACTAAGAGGAATATTGACACCAATATGGATCCCCAGAAAAGATCTATCAGGACTGGGATTTCACCTCCCAATCCAAAGGCTTCCATGATCACACTTGGTTTAGGGAATGAGCCCCCACGGATCACAATATTTTAGGAGGATACATAGGGATCGTCTTTCTCATCCTTCTCCCAGAAACATACATTCTAGACTCTCCAAAATTTTAGAAACTGGACAAAGGCATATAACCAGCTACTTCCAGTCTACCTTAGATGCTAGATGATAGGGTGAAAGATGGGGTTTTCCTACCCCCTCTTCTTCAGCTCCATCCATCCTCATTCTTGTGGTCATTATTTTCATTTCTTTTCCTTCTTCTTTCCTTTCTCTTCTCTCCTTTCTTATTGTTTGGGTGACCCTTTTAAGGTCTCCCTACTGGTTCTTTTCACATTGTATTATGTAGTCCCATTGACGTACTTTTGTGGTCATTAGTTGGACATTAATAGAATTATCTTATCTTATCTATCTTATCTAGTAGACTCCCATGGAAATAGAATAATATATTTGATACTCTAAAATAATTACTTATAAAGTTTTGGAATGAGAACACAAGGGTTTCAAGAAATAGAAGAGATATAGTAATAACAAGAATTAGTTAGCGTAGTCATGAACCACATATAAAATATTTCTTGAAAATCATTCAAACATAATTGTTCTCTAAGTTTAAGAAGGAAATTAAAGAAATTGATATTAGCTAAAGTTTTTTATTTGAAATGAATCAATCACCTACAACTTGTTGAAGGCATCATGTTGAATTTTTAATGCATTACAAATTTTTTCCTCATGTACAATGTGTTTTACATATTGATGTCATGTTACAGGAGTGAAAATTAATTGTTCCATCAAAATCTAGAAGGGATTTATTCCAACCATATTTTGTGATTGATCAATTGGACAATTTTTTTTTATAACAAAGCACATGTTTAGATGGAACATGTGACATATGTGGTGCCTTTCAAAAATTGAAAATTAATCTCCACGAGGAGAGTACGTATGCAATATGAAATTAATTAGTTGGTATGATAAAATAAAAGTATATGTCAAATCGATTAAAATATTGAAAATATGCTAAAATGTGTGAGCTTGTTACAAAATAATTACATGTATTAAAATATATGGTCAAATTGAAAGAGGATATTGTATATAGATATGCAAGGCAAAAGCATAGATCTCAATGGTAAGATGAACGACTCAATTTAAGAAAGGGCACATTTCAAATTCATACTAATGTTTCAGTAGTTGACTTAATAGACAATTAATCATTGCATCATAAAATGGATGTTCAATTATAGTATTATAACACAATGCAAGTTACTATTTTCATGCATATAACATTCATGCAATACATTGAAATCACTAAGCAATACCAAAAAAATAAACAGAGTATAATTTCACTATCATTTTTATAAATTAACTATATTTATATGACTAAACATACATTAAGATTTTTATCATGAAAATACCTATATATTTATTTAGAAAAAATAATAATTACAATAAAAATAATAAAATAATAATTCTAAAAGTAGTACTAAAAACGAATCATGAGAATTAACCCAAGAAAAAGAAAAAGCAAGTGTCTTATTTTCACATCACTTTCTCGAAGAGAGCTCCTTCACCTAACTTAAGAAAAACCAAATGGTGCTAACAGGGGTTAAATTTGATGCCCGTTTAGACGTTTTTTCACTTTTTAACCCTAAAAAATGAGTAACTTTACTTTTACATCATAACGAAGGATGGGCAAATATTTTAGAAAACAGTCATATTGATGTGCACTTAATAAAATCAACTGTTTCCAAATTTCACAATATAAGTAAACTTATAACCAATGTATTGTTATGGCTGACTTGACAGGGTTGGATGTCTCGTGTCAATTATCCCCGATTATGAGTCATTGTCATAATACTTCTTTCCTCGATATAATGAAACAAGAGTCGTATTAAATGGATTTAAAAATTTATAGTCTTATCAACTTTCTGAGGTCACTCTGATATTTTGAATTCGTAACACTCAATAAAAATGTGAAAAAGTGATATACATAGCACTGCTATATATAACCAGCAATCGATACATGGAGTGTACGATGAAAACGCCAAGAGGATGGGACGCAGATTTGAAAATTAAGGGAGCGAAAAAGGGAGAGGACGAGGAACGACCCACACGATGAGTCATAACTGGTTGAATTCTTGGATGCATGTACCGGTTATGCCATTGTCGGGTAAAAGGGAAGAGTGAGAGTTGTGCGAGGCATGAGAAATGGAATATTTTGATCGAGGCCTAGGATTCCTTCACAACAATGAGATTTGTCCCTGCATAAAGCTTTTGGATAACAAGTATATGAATGTCCTGTGCTTGACATCAAGGTTAAGATCTTAACTTCAATGGAGATTCTGTTGATCGTCATGTTCTGATTCTCTATTTCCTTTTCTTGATAAATAAATTGATTGTATGCAACACTTAGAAACATGTGCTCAAGACATGGAAATGTTGTGTATATATATAGTGAGAGACGATAGGGCAGAAATTATTTGGACAAGCACAAAAAAACTGACACAGCTTACAACAATGTAGAACAAGATAACAATTATTATGGATTCATAATGGAATTATTATAATGGAAGATATTAATCTCTAATCATCAACATTATATAATGAACTTTTGTACCAAAAAACAACTTCAGGGGAATATATAAAATGGCACAACAAATAGACAATAAGTTGTACTTGTATTTGTCGACACTTTGTTATGAAATTAGACACTCTACATTGTTGAAGCATTCATCTTGCCCACTCACTCGTTAAATGAATATAACAGATTAAATTGTGAATGATGTAATATTTAACTGTTTATCTCGGATCCCACATCGAGATCAATATGAGCAAGCTCTATATTAAATTTTGTTTGATGACTCTTAAATCCAATTTGGCTTCGCTATATATTCTATATGGAAAAGGCACCATCTTCAAGGTTTTCCACCGTAGTGCTATCCATTTAGGAAAGAAAGTAATAAAGGACCTTCTATTTACTTTCAAACTCTTGCTATGTATACTATTTGTGAGAGAGTAAGAAAGAAAGGAGGGACGAAGAAAGTAACACAGAGGAAGTGGCGAGAGGTAGAGAGGAAAGGAGGAGGGGGAGGGATGGAGAACAGAGGGATGGGGGAGGGATGGAGGGTGAAGGGAGGGTTGGTGGCCGTGTGCCGAAAGGGAGGAAGAGTGCGAATGAAGGGAAGAAATGAGGAAATAAATTCTAATAATAGCGAGAATTGATCAAACAAGGTCATTGGGACTCAAAAAGTGAACCCAAATAGTGATGCAATGATAATGCTATGCTTGATTACTATTTAATTGTCTTTAATGGAAAAAGTAAAATTGAAATCTTAATCAATGGCAATACTCTCCATGCTCGCGATCAACAAAAAAGTGAACGATGTCACTTTGTACATTGGAAACAAAATAGGACCAGTCACTTCGACAAACTCAAATTCACTCGAATCTAAGGTGTCTAAAAGCAGAAAACATATTAAGCTTGGAATTGAAACCAATAAACATAATGGTGAAAGAAATAAACACAATGGTGCATATTAGAAAAAATGGTTTTACAAAAATTCCGAATGACCATGAAATTTCTCATCAAGTAGAAAAAGGTTGAGAGAGCGAAAAACAATTTCTCCCATACAATATTCTTCATGCTCACGGTCACCTAAAAAGTGAATGATGTCGGTTTGGATATTGGAAACAAAATAGGACCTGCTCACTTTTGACAAACTAAAATTCACCTTAAACTAAGGTGTCTAAAACAGCAAATATATTAAGCTTGGAATTGAAACCAATATTAAACATGGTGAAAGAAATAAAGGAAATGGTACATATCAAAAAAAAAAATCATGATTTAATACAAAAATTCGAATGACCATGAAACTTCTCATGAGGAGAAAAGGGTTGAGAGAGATAGACAAACAATTTCTTCCATATTTGAGTATTATTGTAAATAACATCAAATTAAAAGCACATGCGAGAAAGAAAGGACGTTGCTCCACTTTAAGGATCACTATAACACGAAGTCCCAAACACCGAATAGAAAAGTGCATGATAATAGAGTTTGAAACCTTGCACTAATATAAGTACTGAATTTCAAGAGGGTGTCCATGAATGTCCATTCGTCGATCAATCATACAAAGAACCATCATTACATTAATAAAGTTGGAAACATATCAAATCCATCGGCTAAGCATAGCTTTAATATCAATTTAATGCCCTGTTTGAACATCTACCCTTTCTTGCAAGGCAAAATCTCTGTTATTCTTCCATATGCTCTCAATAAGATAATCCACGTGAGCCTGTCAAAGCAACATAGTGCTATTTGAAATGTTCTCTTTTGTGCAATAATGTGCATGTACAAAGTAAAAGGATGAGAAACATTCTTATGTTTGTCTGTAAATTTTATTTACTAGGAATTTGGTTTCACTTTGTATCTTACTGATGATTTTTCATCGAAACCAATTAATCCTTACCAGAGTCAACGGGAGCAACACGACCATTGCTGACTCTCAAAGTCGGGATCCAAGACTTCCTCGATTGCTTCATTGTTGCCATTAAGAGGCACCGTCCTAACCTTGAAACTAGGTGGCATCTACCCCCGTCCAGGTTGTAACAATCTGACGGTCTTCTCCTCACTGTCATTACAATGTGAATGAAAACATAAATAAGAAATATTTATCAAGGTCAAGTTCTCAAAACACTATCAATATAAACTTAAACCTTGTCCATTTCAAAGAAATATAGTAATTGAAAACAATGACTTGGGAATTATTAAGATAATAGGGCTAATAGTGCAATAGAACACCACTATATATATAAGATTGTAGAGTGAAACGTTCATTGACATATATCAATGCAATGATATAAACGATGATATAAATCGAGAACATGTTTTCATCACCTCCATAACCAAACCGGGAGATGGACAACTACTAAAACACCACTGAAAAATTTGGAAGATGGACAAACTAATAAAAACGCCCCGAAAAGTTGGAAGATAGACAATTTTTAAAACACCCTCAAAAAGTTAAGACATCTAAAATATGAAGTTCTTATAATGATATAAATGAGAACAAATTCATATATATGTCATAACAAACTCACATGACCTTCATAGAAATAATGCAAGATGGACTTCTTCTAATACACCTGGGAAGAATATACATATGAAATACCAGCAAGATAGGAAGGTGTACAAATCCTAAACCACCCAAGAAGGCAGAAAAAAATAAATAAGAGAAAACAAAGAATATATCTTAGATTTTGACTTACATGGATTTGCAGCCACAGTCGGTAGGACATCTAAAATAAGATGAAAATGCAGTCTCTCAGGATTGTCCTAGATACATAAATATATGATCAAAATTTTCAAGATCTGCCTTACGAACTTACAAATTCTCCAAGTGCATGAATTCTTTGAAACCTAATTTCCACCATGTCCTAGAGAAATATCACCATAAAGAAACTCCAGTTGCCCAACCCTTTAACATGTAACATAGAACACTTTGTTGGTATCATGGCACTCCTTGAGATCACATTTCTTCGAGGTATTCTATCAAACAGTTCACGTGAATTTTCAACAAATTCATATTGTGCATATCCTGCAATCATGGCATTCCATGAGCCCACATTTCTTTGAGGAAACAAACTTATTTACAAAAGTACGTAACATTATTTTATGGTCGAACTTGGATATTACGAAAGTGTTTTTTACAAGGATTATCGCTACACAAGGGTCAAGAAAGGGAATTAGAAATGAGTAATAAAGAACATTCGAATTATAGATGGCAGAATAATTCTTCGTGTATGCGAAGCTTCGAAGGATTTAAGACAAGATCATTTGCGTTGGTTGAATGAGATTAAATTTAAGGACACAAAGTTCCATAAATAACCTTCTTCAGATTTGTTAATCAAGGACACAAAGTTCCTTCTTGGTTGTACAAGATCACTGTATTTGCAAAACTGAACAGTATGCAATCAGAGAGACTAAACGAGTTAGGAACAAAATGATCTTCACAATATTAAAGGAGAACACAGAGACAACAAGAATCAGATAGACAAAGAATGGAAAGCCCTTTTGTATTGATTTCTTTAAGATCTATTTACACTTTCAGCAAATATCCAAGTTCTTCCTCCTCCGTAAAATGGCGTGGAAAGGCCATTATATAGATTACAAATCCGTTACTCCTCGAATCGCTTTCTTTTAATTCAAAGAATAGTTAAGGACCGCCAATTGCAATGCCTTAACTAATTACAAGGAATACGAAAAGAAAGGGAAGAAGAGAAAAGAAAGGAGAAGGAGACAGGTGTCCAGTTCTGAGAAGGACCCACTGTCTTCAGAAACCGCCGCTTGAGTTTTCTTCCACGTCTCAGCCACGTCTTTGCCACGAGGGACACACCAGACGTTTCATCTTGAAGATGTCAATGGATATCTTTGAAAACTGATGTAACCGACGTCTTGAAAGTTTCATCCTTCGTAACTGCTTCTTGAAATTTGATCTTCGGATTGATAAAGATCGTGAGCCGCAACTTAAATTTATTTTTGAAAAACAAAGATATTCGGTCGAGAAAGGAAAACTAAGTGTGAATGACACTTGGTACGCTGGGACAGTGAGACGCGAATGCGCGAAACACGCGGGCTCGGCCGGTTCGGTAAACAGGAGAAGACGCACAAATGTATTTGGGACAAATGGGACGAAAATGTGTGAGGTACGCGATTCGGGTGTTTCGGCCGAAATTGGAACAGCGGGCCCGTTTGGACTTGGGACATTCGGGACAAAAAGTTCCGAAGTACGCGACTCGACCGGCTCGGCCGAAATAGGGAAAGCTCGCACTTTTTTAAATGGGGCAGTTGGGACAAAATTGCGCGAAGGACGCGGTCCGGGCGAACCGGCCGAAAATGGAACAGAGAGCAATTTGGAACTCGGGACAGTTGGGACAAAATCGGGTGAATCGGCCGAAAATGGAACAGCGGGCCCGTTTGGACTTGGGACATTCGGGACGAAAAGTTCCGGAGTACGCGGTTCTGCGTTCGGTTCAAGCGAAATGGAACGACTCGCACTTTTACTGGGACATTCGGGACAGAAAGTGCGAAGTACGCGGAAGGATGATTCGGCCTAAATGGAACAGCTTTGCATTTTTGGCTTTGGGGCACTTGGGACAAAAAACTTCCGACAGCCCGAAAATGGGACAAATTCGGAGGTTTCGGCCGATCGGAGAACAAGACACTTTCGCACTTGGGGGATGATGGGACAAAAAGTTCCGGACAGCCCGAAAATCACACAAAACGACCCAAAAACACGATTTTTTCGATTTCACGACTTAGGCACCTCAGAGAAAAACACTTAAGACTCAAAATTTTGAAATTTTACTCTTATCAGAGCGGGGAATTTTGAGTGGACAACAGCTGGCTCCTTCTGGGGATGACTTGGTATAAATTCATGGAATGAGACAAGGCAAGAACTTAGATAACTCGGTGAAGCAGACCAGTGCCTTATCCATTGGGCAAAGGAGTCAAAAACAAACCAATACAGAGGGCAACACACACAACAGAAGGGAAACACACCAAAAGCAGAAAAGCAAAAACACTGTACATAATATACAAAGGGACTCCCTAGTCACCTAGGACTTGAACAACTTCAAATACTGCCCACTATAAGGAAGTGGGAGGGGAGAACCATCCATGTAATCAAGATAGAAAGAGTCCTTACCAGCAAAGTGTCTTATCTTGAAAGGTCCAAGCCACAGAGAATCAAATTTTCCATGGCTGCCACGAGGTTCATGTCTTTTGTCCCATAACAGCACGGTATCACCAACTTGGAACTCTCTGGACCTAGCTTTCTTATCGAATGTAACCTTCACCTTCGCCGGTGAGCAGATATTCACAAAGAACCTCCAATCTATCCTCGCTCGGGCCTTGTGCAGTACATGATTCTTTTGTCCAGAGCATCACTGAAACTAGTGTCTTCAATGGCCTTCATCAGGTGCAAGGCTGGCAGTTCCACTGTCACTGGCAATTGGGCCTCTACTCCATACACTACTTGAAAGGGGGACATTCCAATGGCTCTTTTAGGTGTGATCCTGTCTGCCCAAAGAGCATCATAAAGCTTCTTATGCCGCCACGAGACTCATCGACCAACTTCCTTATGATAGTCACCGATTTTTGTTGGTGGATTCTCGCTTGTCCATTTCCCCGGGATAATAATCTGAAGAATGAGCCAGAGAGATGCCATACCCGTAGCAGAAATCCATGATCTCAGTTGAGGAGAAGTTTGAAGCATTATCTGTTACAATCTTGTTAGGTACACCATACCTTACCAAGATGTTCTCCTGATGAAGTTGCATACTACTCGTAAGTAGTGCTTTGATCGGGATAGCTTCCACCCATTTGGTGAAGTAGTCAGTGGCAAGCTAGCACATGAGTGTGCCCAAAGACTAGAAACAGGTTGAGTGTACCAATGAAGTCTAGACCCCACCGTTGAAATGGTTCCTCGATCACAACCGGCTTCGAGAGGCAAAGCGCGCTGGGCTTGGGTCTTCCCACAAAAGTCCGACAGCCTCGCATTTATCCACCCACTGATGCATCTCTCAACAAGGAAGGCCAGAATACCTCCCTGAGTATCTTGTGAGTCCGGATCGCTGACGAATAGTGCCCTCCACACGCCCGATCATGGAAAGCCGAGAGCAACTTTCTCTCGTTGTTCCTTATCAACACATTTCAGAATCTCCCATCTAAGCCACGCCAACAAAGCATTTTCCCACAAGACATATCGCTGATCTCAATTTAATAAACCCTCTTTTCCTCGGGTAGCTTAAATGAGAGGGGCATTCCCATAGGTGAGAAAATGGGCGATGTCAGCATACCATTCATCGACCGAACTAAGGAATAGAACAAGAGGAATGTCGGCTTTCTCCTTCAAAGAACTCATGTTTGGCTCCTTCAAAGAATGAGCTCACAAAGACCCTCGCCACGAACCAGCTTTGGTCGGTTTGATATCAATGTCATACTCCTCGACCTTAGCCACCCTGGGGCTTGCCTCTCTTGATCCAAATTCTTGTTGTGTAAGGATTGACTTAACAAATGATCTCGGGAACCAAAGACCATGGAGTGAGAATTGAGGATATAAAAGCGAAACCGCTTAATGAAACTTTTGACTACCGCAAAAGCATGCTTCTCCATCATGGTGTACTTTAGCTCATGATCCTTCGTGATATAGCTCATGAAGGCAATTGGTAGCTCATGTCCATCGTAATCTTCTTGGGTTAAGACAAGAAAGCTGTGGTATTGTCTCAGTAGCGTAGCAATAGATGATGAAATCTTTTCAAGTCGTATGTGCCAAAACTCGGAGTTTTAGCAATGGCTTTTTTGATACCCTCAAAGGATTCCTTTCCTTCGTAAGACCATCCAAATGTTTTCTTCCCTTTCATCATCCGAGAAATATTCAACGTTAATTCAGCAAAATCGTGGATAAATCTTCTTAAGAAATTGATCTTACCAAGAAGGAATGCACGCCTTTTTTACTAAGAGGGAGAGGAATTTATTGGATGGCTCGAACTCGCTCAGATCAATCTTGATGCCATCCTTTCGAGACAATGTGCCCTAATAGCTTTCCTTCAGAATACGTAAGACAGATTTTTTAGGATTTAAAGAAATCCCATGCTCTCGCATCTCTCGCAGTAATCAAGTTTCTGTGTGGTCTAAGTGATCTCGCTTCTTGTCTTTGAAAACACTCACAGTCATCAAGGTATATGACTATACATTTCCCTTTCAAGCTTCCAAAAGCCAAATCCATAGCTCTCGGAAAGTGGCACCAAGATTAATCAGCCCAAAAGGCATTCTCAGAGGCAAAGGTACCCCAAGGAGTGGTGAAGGCTGTCTTGTGTTGATCTGCAGTGTCAACCTCTACCTGATTGTATCCCGAGAATCCATCAAGCATAGATAACATCTCGGATCCTGTTACTGCTTGCAAAATCTGATCCATCATAGGCAGAGGGTAGTTATCTTTCAGAGAGGCCTGATTCAGGTTTCTGAAATCAACACAGATGCGGATCTCTCCATTCTTTTTTCTAACAGGCACAATGTTTGCAATCCATGTTGAATGGTGAATGGGAAAAATAATCTTAGCCTTCAACAACTTCTGGATCTCCTGAAAGATGGTGTCAGCTATTTTTGGATTGTACTGCCTTTGCTTCTGCTTGAAAGGCTTGATTCCTGGTTTGAGAGGAATAGAGTGCTGCATTTCCTTTGGCTTGAAGGCTTTTAGATCTTCATAAGAATATGCAAGAACATCCTTATACTTCCTTAGAAGATCAATTGCTCTTCTCTCTCTCTTCTCATGTGCAACATTTCCCAATATTTACAAATTTGGGTCATCGTAACTCCCAATATCAATTTTATCATACTCACTGATGCACGAGGTCCAAGAGAAGCTTTAGATCTCACGATCTGTCGTGTTTATCAAACAACTCCTCCAAACTCACCAAACCTTTGGGAATCTTGTTTCCTTTGAGCTTAATGCACCCTTCCCGATCGCTTTCTTCTCCTTGGGTGACATTTTTGGTCGAGGACACACTCTCACGAGGCAAAGTTGTCACTTCCTCAAAATATAGTTGTTCAAGTTCCCTTGAGTTCCGTGAAGGAAAGCAGATGCTGGTCATCGTTGAAAACTTGCCGCTTATTAGTATTGTCAGTGACACTAGGCCGATGGACCATTTCAATAGTGAACTTATCCCCGAGAGAATTCAGATGGGGAATCAATAATGACCCCGAGACAACCAAATGAATCAGCCAGCCCCGCTTTCTTTTCTAGGTATTGCTTCAATAGAGAAGGCATCAAGGAATTCAATCAATCCCAAACCCGATTCCGATAATGCTTCACCTTCCATTCTTTACCCGAAAAGGCTTCGACTTGCTTCACAATCAGCTCGCATCACCACGAGCCGTAAGATTTTTACACCTTGTTCTTTGGCTACTGCAGTACCCAAGAAGGAGAGCCTCATACTCGCCGTGTTGTTGGTGTTCTCGAACCGCAACTTAAATGAAAAAGGGCGCAGCAGCCTTCAGTGATACTAGCAAGACGCCAGCTCCGTAACCAGCCGAGGAACAACTTCCATCAAATTCTAAAGTCCAGATGCCGTTAGGATCTTTTGGTGATACTTTGAGGTTGGATTTCATCTGGGGATAAAATCATGTAATTACCATGGCCCCCGCCCTCATAGAGTATTTGTGCCTTAGGATCACTGCTTTTTCGCACAATATACTCTGATCGCTTCTCGTGTAGTAACTTCTTCATTTGTCCATGGACAGTATGAGTGCGTGTGACCAATCCATTTCAATCTCTCCACCCACATCTTTACAAGTTCCTACTTAGCAACATTCCATAGAAGGAGGAATGTCTCGCTACTAGGATGGTAGCCAAGACCTTCTTCTCGTGTAAAGCAAAGAAAAGCCACTTGTGCATCTTTAATCCTTCCAACTAAAGGTACTTCCTTACTTTCCATGGAGTAGCAAGATCCATAAGTGCGAGTAAGGGTCAAGCCTAAAGCATGAGCTACCTTAAGCAGCATCACATTATCTCGAGGCTCCGAATCTATGACACAGCTTATCGAGCCTATGGCCAGCCTATAAGGAGTGTTACATAAAAAGGCTTGATTTTGTCTCCTGTGTGAGGTGACAAAGAAGCTACAAAGCTAGGTGTGGTGCAGAATGAGGTGTGGGCAAAAGGCCTTTAGAGGTGGTCTTGGAATGGGAATTTACAAATTGGATCATCTTGGCAAAAGCTTTAGGGTGGGTTTGGTAGTATTCAGCTTCTGAAATTTGAACTTTAGTCCTTTTAAGATGATCAACAATATCAAAGGATCCAGAGGTGGATGGGCCATCATCATTTGAAATTCTAGGCTTATCAACTTTGGGAGAAAAAGAAGAAGAAGAAGCAACTTTGGGAGCAGGATTGACAGTACTTACCTTTGGTGCAGATGAGGTAGGGATAGGAGATCCTCTTCTGGCAATTACAGGGATAGTTGCCGGCTGCTCCTTAGATTTCTTTAGGGCCGTGGTCACCTTCTCCTTCTCGCCTTGTCTCTTCTCGAGTCATGACAAGCAAATGATTCACTGCTCATGTCTCGCTACCACTTCATCATAGTCATCTCCATCATCAATGCCTTCAGTGGTAAAGAAATTGACTCGAGATCCTTCGAGTTCTTCTGCCTCATCATCGAATTCCTCCAGGAACTCCTCACAAGCTTCATTATCATCTTCTGGCTCTTCAACCTCACAAGTTGCATTCACCGGAACTTTGACAGAGGTCCTTCAAGTGCCGCCTTGTGTGGGGAGCCGGCAAACGGTTTCTCGGGCTGAAAATTTCTTTCTAACGCTCCGCATATGGTGCATGCTGGGCTAATTGTTTCTTTATAGCCACTAGATCATTTGCAAGTTTCTGGACTAATGGATCAGTATTGGGTCCAGAGGTGGAAGAGGAAGAAGCAGCAGATTTAGATTTAGGAGGATCTCTTCTCAACTTCCCTGACATGATCAGTCATCTCGACACTAACAAACAGCTTCTTGATCTAGAATTAACGCTCCGAGATTAGCCCTTCTTAGAGCATAATCGACTTTAGGCGTTTGGGCATTCAAAAAGAAACATTTCTGAATTTGATCAACCGGTCGAGTATTTACAGGAATTTTGTTGATCAATCTGTTGAACCGAGCCACAAATTCTCTCATAGGTTCTGATGGATCTTTCTTTATCTGAGAAATCTGGGCAAGCAGGCATGCACATCTTCCGCCGCTTGAAACGGCTTTCAAATTGAGTTCTCATCAGTATTCCAATCGGTGATGGCACCACCTGGAAGGTGATAGAACCAATCGGCCAAAGAAAGATTATCCCGTAACGCCTCAACGAAACAGCCTTACCGAGACGCCTTCATGTTCAACCCCCAAGACTCCACATGCAACTATGAATGCTGCAATATGTTCATCATGGTGAATTTTGCCATCTCCTTTAAATTTTGGGAAGTTCTTTCTGTTACCTCTAGGTAACTCATGCAAAGGTCAAGAAGAGCCGGGGCCCGACACGTTGACCCCATGGTAATTGTGCCATTCTGGAAATACGGCTTGAGGGGAACCGTAACACCGGCAAGGATCAAAGCTCGAGATTAGGACTAGCAGCTCAAGGAATACCACCCCAGGACTTCTATCTTGGACAGTGGAGTGCTCGCCGAACGAGTTCTTCTATCGAAGGGAAAGGAAAACCCCGTTGCTCCAAAAGTGAAACCGAGAATCTTCGATACCAAGGGCCCTTTCTCCTCTAGTGAAACGGAGTCGCCAGATCAAAGGATGATCGAAAAAAGATGCGAAGATCGGAATGAATGATTTCCTCAATGAGCCGGGAATGCAAATTTCTCCCCAATGAGTCGCCAAAACCGTTGGTTTTCAAATAGGACTTTTTAGAAGAACAACAAATGTGGGACAAGAAGTCCCTCCTCTTTAATGGGAGAGGTTCCTTATTCTCAAACAAACTTATTTACAAAAGTACGTAACATTATTTTATGGTCGAACTTGGATATTACGAAAGTGTTTTTTACAAGGATTATCAGCTACACAAGGGTCAAGAAAGGGAATTAGAAGATGTGCAGTAATAAAGCAACATTCGGAATTATAGATGGCGTAATAATTCTTCGTATGCGAAGCTTCAAGGATTTAAGACAAGATCATTTGCATTGGTTGAATGAGATTAAATTTAAGGACACAAAGTTCCATAAATAACCTTCTTCGATTTGTTAATCAAGGACACAAAGTTCCTTCTGGTTGTACAAGATCACCGTATTTGCAAAACCGAAAAGATGCAATCGAGAGACTAAACGAAAGTTAGGAACAAAATGATCTTCACAATATTAAAGGAAAACACAGAGACAACAAGAATCGATAGACAAAGAATGGAAAGCCCTTTTGTATTGATTTCTTTAAGATCTATTTACACTTTCAAAGAAATATCCAAGTTCTTCCTCCTCGTAAAATGGCGTGGAAAGGCCATTATATAGATTACAAATCACAGTTACTCCTCGTAATCGCTTTTTAATTCAAAGAATAGTTAAGGACCGCCAATCGCAATGCCTTAACTAATTACAAGGAATACGAAAAGAAAGGGAAGAAGAGAAAAGAAAGGAGAAGGAGACAGTGTCCAGCTTCCGAGAAGGACCCACTGCCTTTAAACCGCCGCTGAGTTTTCTTCCACGCCTCAGCCCACGTCTTTGCCACGAGGGACACACTGACGTTTCATCTTCAAGATGTCAATGGATATCTTGAAAACCGATGTAACCGACGCCTTGAAAGTTTCGCCCTTCAGAATCGCTTCTTGAAATTTGATCTTCTGATTGATAAAGATCGAGCCGCAACTTAAATTTATTTTTTTGAAAAACAAAGATATTCGGTCGAAAGGGAAAACTAAGTGTGAATGACACTTGGCACGCTGGGACAGTGAGACGCGAATGCGCGAAACACGCGGCTCTACGGTTGGGCGAAACAGGAGAAGACGCACAAATGTATTTGGGACAAATGGGACGAAAATGTGAGGTACGCGATTCGGTGTTTCGCCGAAATGGAACAATGGGCCTGCTTTGGACTTGGGACATTCGGGACAAAAAGTTCTCGGCACGCGACTGACTGCTCGGCCGAAATAGGGAAAGCTCGCACTTTTTTAAATGGGGCAATTGGGACAAATTACGCTGAAGGACGCGGTCCGCGAACCGGCTACTAAAAATGGACAGAGCAATTTGGAACTCGGGACTTGGGACAAAATCGGGTGAATCGGCTAAAATGGAACAACAGTCCGTTTGGACTTGGGACATTCGGGACGAAAAGTTCTGAGTACGCGGTTCACGGTTCGGGGCGAAAATGGAACGACTCGCACTTTTACTACTGGGACATTCGGGACAGAAAGTGCGAAGTACGCGGAAGGATGATTCACTAAATGGAACAGCTTTGCATTTTTGGCTTTGGGGCACTTGGGACAAAAACTTCCGACAGCCCGAAAATGGGACAAATTCGGAGGTTTCGGCCGATCGGAGAACAAGACACTTTCAGACTTGGGACAAAGATGGGACAAAAAGTTCCGACAGTCTCGAAAATCACACAAAACGACCTTATGCTGCTCTCTCCCTCATCAAACCCAACATCTGCATGTGCCTGTTATCTTGATGGCTCCGACTGTGCTCACCAGCCATCAAAGTGTCATCAGTAATAAAGATATCATAATATTAATGCCAAATGGCTCAAAGATATAGGCAGTTTTAATAAATTTTGATCTATGTTTTTTTAAATAGTTTGTGTTGTATTTACAGATGAGTGTTTAGGTTAGAATATAGTTGTTTTTTGAATATATACTTTAGTTTATTAACATTAGAATGTTTTTTTCTTTAATAAATTGTTTATAAGTGATTTATATTTGTTTTATCATTAAAATAAAGCCCCGGGTCAAAAGGCCTGCCAGATTTAATAAAACTTTTGTTGTGCTTTTTAAGTCTATAGTCCATGCCTTTAAAACTACTTGTGTGGTATAGTCATCCATTGTCCAAATGGAGTCAATTTTGTGTGTACATACGTGTCGTCATCATTAGTTTTGTAAGTCGATGCATTTTCAGTCGAAACTGACATCCATATAAGCTGATTTACATTGTGAGGGGGAAGAATATGAAACTAAACACAATGTCAAAAAAATTGAGCTTCGAGATCGATCTAGTTGAGTGATCCAAGTCTGCAAGAGGTCTGAAGAAATGTAAGGAGGCCCAATCCAATCTCGAGTGCATCACTAACTTCAAGCTCAACAATTGTTTTAGTGGCAAAATAGAATTTGCCAAACCAACTAAAGCCACGAATGGTGTCAAGTGGCAATGGTGACCGTTTTTGTTGTTCCTGATCAGGGGACAGCGAACAAGTACAGTTGTTGCATACGCATGATTCAATGAGGCCAGCACTCATTGAAGATATAGTGAGGACATTGTCCCACTAGTTGATTTGCACCTACTCGATGAGGCCCAACCAACAAAAAGAGCACATTTGAAAAAAGGAATGAAGGCCCATGACACACTTGTAATGAGTAGCAACATGTATGTTGTAAAGTCTAAAGATCGGTAAGGCTTGATCAAACTGACCTCATAAACAATTGTGTCATTGTTCACGGTTCTAGATAGCATGTATCCCTGATAAGAGTTGTAGTGAGACCATTCCACTACCCCTATTGGATTGGTGATATGTTCCCATCCATGGTTATTTGTTTGTTGGATTGGTGATGTGTTCCCATTAATCAAAATTGGTTTTGATCTGTGATTTTTCTCAGTTCTCATGAGTGTGCTTTTGTTCCCTTTCCCTATGTTCAAATTTAGGGGGGGAATGTTGCAAATATTATACGATGGTTAGTACTACATAAGAATATTATTAGTGATAAAGGAGTGCGTGTATGTGTAGTGAGTTGTGATAAACAATTCTCTACTTAGATTCTAGAATAGGGATAAGTTGAGGGTTTATAATGATAAGGTTTGACTCCTTTGTAGGAGATTTCAAACATATATGTAACTCTCACTGTATTAAATAAAATTGAATCATTCAAATTATATAATATCAAACAAGACCAAATCAGAAACCTTTAACCTCCACAAGGCTCCTGATAAAATAGCTCTGTTCCATTGCGTTAGAGATTACATACTTGGAAATGTTATAAATAATTAGTGCCTTTAAACTTCTTCGTTTGTAATAGTCCAGTTTTACCTATATTGTGAACAATGATTAACTAAAACTGAGATCGATAGATAACTCCTTCTTTATGTATATTTATTATTTGTCGGTGACAGGGAAATTGCAAAGATAAATCAGGCAATGCTATAGTTTACTAGCACAAACATATAATATGGAGGACCCCTATTCCCCATTCCGATCAATTGATAAATATTTTATAAACATAAACATAGTAATCCTTCATATTGCTTTCCTTTTGTATTAGTACTAATTTTTGCTTTGATAAGAAAATTGTCTGCTACAAAAGATGTCATAAAATTTCATGCAAAAAATCAGCGAACTACATGCCTGCTAATATTTTTCTTTGGTTCTATTAACTCTCTTTCAATAGTTATTAGCACAAGAGGAAAAATTCCATGTAAATTATGACATTTAAGAAACTTCTATAGGATGTTTTCTGATTATTGAGGAACATTTCCAGGAGAGTTATGAAGACATCAGTTGAAGATTCCTGACACCTAGAGAAGTCCCTATATGCGTCTCCAAGGTGGGGATGATCTTTGACTGGGTATAAGTTTCTAGGAAATTATGCTGTGGACAGTAATGCAAGTATGGACGGTCATGAAGAAAAAAAGGGACAACATGGAGGTTGTACCAACAACGTGATGGTTATAAAAATTTGTGCATGATGGCAGTCGAGCAAAATGTAGAAAGCCACATGTAAGGATGACTGAAGGGCTCAAGCATAGTCTTCTTATTAGAAATGATGGTGAAGTACTTAAAATTAAGGATAATCAGAATTGCTTGTTTGAAGACAACCTGTTAAATCTAAACTTTAACATGATCAGTCTACACCTCAAGGGATAAACAGTTTCCATACAAGTTTAAAAGGTTATTTTGGAAGAGGGCTTAGAGAGTGGAGATAATTTATTGCCAAGATTGAATTACAGATGACGAAAATCACCATTATAACAGCTAACATACATCAAACAAGGACAATCTTTGTTTAAGCGAAGACATCTTTCTGGCATGTCCTAGAAATATCCCTCTAATATAAAATAGGGAGGGAAATAAAATCAACCCTGCAAGGATTCTAGTAATCAATGCACGAATAAACAAGCAAAAGTGTCAGGTTTTTTAAATCTGTAAAGACTATGCATAGTTCATGGCTTTCAAGAAAGGCTACGCATGCACTTAACTTCCAAACTAGGTACAAGTGTCCAGTTTTGAGAAACATTGAGAGGGATTGTTACAAATAACAGTGGTTCGAATAACAGGCATACTTTAGTCTTTGATTGAAGGAAATATTCGGAGACAAGAAAGACTTGTTAAATTTATCTCCTAAAATGGTAAGAATCTGTATTTAGTCACAACAGAAAGACATTCTGACACAAGTTCATATTTTCTATTACCTAATAGAATTTTATAGGTTCTTCAAATATCAATCAAAAATACATTAAAAATAACAACTTCTACAGATAAAACAGTTCTCTGAATAGAAATTTGTGTACCCCTTCATGTTACTAAATGAAATGCAACAGTTCAAATGCTATAGAGGTATAATACTCCAATTTAGTTGCAACTTTTGGATTTCTTTTAAACAGTTTCCTGAATGCCTTGTGCACCAGCACTTACGTGGAATATGCAGGGCGTTAGTGAGAATTTACAATGACTAGCGCAAAGATTAATCTCACCTTTTCTACTAGATTGACATATTTTGAGTCTTGACTTGTTCTCAACCTTTACGGACATAAAATGGATTTTTCAACAAATTCTTGTGAAATATCATGAAATACAACCACAAACCTGGAACTGTGAGCTGTCGAGACAACGTCCAATCTGTCGAAATAGAGGAATCATATAGCGTTGGAATTCTGCAGCTTGCGTAGCGTCTAAAATCTCCTCCAGCTCTCCCAAAAATAAAACTTCCTTTTGACAATTTGTCAAAGGCCAGTATCTCAATAAACCCCTTATAACAGTATCTGCTAATTTGTAGTCTTTTTCAACAAACTGAGTGATACAGTAGGAAAGCTGTTGATGATAAAGAGCAACACATTTGGGCTTGTGTAGGGGAATAAGGGCTCTTACTAAAAAGAGTTTATGCTCCTCTTTCATTGGCAATGCAAAGCCATTAATTATGCTCCCCAAAATTTCTAACAGCTCACCAATGACATTATGTCTTTCTGTTTCCATGATGAAACGATAGAATATATTGTTGATTGCTTTCCGGATGAATGGACGATGCACCATGAACTTACCATAGATGCGATGCAGTATAGTTTTCAAATATTCTCTCTCCCGAGGATCCTCTGAATCAAACAAGTCCAACAATCTTAAGACAAAGGAATGATCAATATACCTCTTTGCAATCTTTGGGTCCGTATCTGTAGAGACTACATACCGCAGCAGCAATTCATATACTATTTGCAAATGTGGCCAAGAAGGTTCCATGCATGGCTCCTCCTCTTCTAGGGTCAAAGCTCTCGGATCCCGTGTTCATGAGAGGCAGGAGGCAAGCCTCGAAAAAGGTTTTCTGTGATCATTTTGGCAAGCTCTTCTTGTGCAGTTTCATTAAGTTTATTTGAACCGACTGAATAAAATCAACAAGCTCAAGCAGGGTCTGTCGCTTAATGTCCTTCTCCCTCGCATTTTTGGTAGGATCTGAGAAATCAAACAGATGGGAACAAAGATTCACCTTCTTTATAAAGAGATTCAGTCTTTCAGATGCAGGAACTTCCCTGAATGCTGGTAGATTTTCAAACGGAGTTGAGACACCATTGACAGCATTAGACCCAGAACCTGGTGGCATTTTGTCTTTACCATATACCATTCGTGTAGCGGTCTGAGAGTGTCCTACTACCATTGAAAGGCTGTTCCTTGGAACATGGTTTACTGTTATTTTTGAGCCTGATAATGCAGAACTGATATTCCGAGAAATTGAGGAGCCTCCTGCAGGGTTGCCCCCTCTGCCTCCAGATGCACCAGCAGCAGAAGGCGGGCCATTTCCTCCAGCCATGGAATTCACCGGTTTGGTACCTATCGTTCAGGGCAAAATGGTTGCGTGTTTGGGTGCCGCAACGACTCCTCCTGCACAGATACGACCTAATCCGACAGGCATAGAAGTACAGGGGGAGATGGTGGCCTGTATGGATAGTGTACAGGAGGACAAGCATGAATGAAACGACCGAAACGAATGATAGTCGCCGATGTCTGGACAGGCACTCTCCCTATTTCTACGACATCCCTGGTGTATGGTTCGTGATTGTCCGTACATCGTCGACCAAACGATCTCGCCATTGCTGTCTTCATCCGTGTCAGAGCCCCTCCCATTTTCTCACAGAGAACACGCCTTTCGGCGTAATAAATGTTGATAATATAAATCATTTTTGGAAAGATGGATATGGATTTTTGCATTTTTATTAAAAATCTGTTGTTTACTAAGATTTGAAAATATTTTAAAGTCTGTGAATTTAATTCATTTAGTTGTGCCATATTTAATGTCCACCGGTCAAGTATTAAGACATTAAAGTTTGAACTTTTGAATCAAAACATTGAAGACATTGAAATTTTGAAGGATAAGTCACAGGCCCAATTCAGATGAATCCAACAGGTGACAAATAGATATGTATACAACTGCCAGTGAAAATCTGATATCTCGAATCTGCCAAAAATGGGAGTTTTGAAACAGAGCATGGAAGAATGTAAAAGCATAATGGAAAGGTTATTTCTATATTTTTTGGTGAGGTTGTTTCTAATATCTGGTTAAAGAGAAGCCATTGTAACACTGTAAATCATTTCACTAGGTGTGGCCGTGTGAGGATTTGTTGATTCAAGAGTTTGGAAGATCAAATTTCAATGTTGAGATCAAATACACCCAACAAGGACTTTGAGAATTTATAGAGCTATACAAATTTGACAAAATCCTTAATTCAATTTCTTCTTCAATCTTTATCCATTTTACAACATATCTGGTAAGAATTTGTGCTTAGTTTTTGTTTGCCCCTATTTTTATTAACATTTATTTGTTCCAAATTTAGATTAATGTATTAGTTTCTTATTTTTCCTTTCTTTTCATATAATGAATGCCATGTTTTGCTCGATTGAGTTGAGTTGCACCATTGCAATTTAGATATAGAAAATAAGGGTTTTATTGAAAAAATTATTCAAATATTATTTTATGAAAAAAAAAATATGTTCTGTCTTCAAGCGTATTTTAAGATCTTTTTTTTTATAGGATTACATATTTTATACAAAACATATCAAGAATACAGTTAAAACATTTAATCCTATTAAAATGTTTGCCTATTTTAAATATAGTTGTGGACCTCTTGTGGACAACATAATTTTTTTATTTTGTTGATATATTAACACATATTTAGAATAGAGTAGGATTTCATTTATGTCAAGATTATCATTATTTTATATGGTTTAATTATATGTTTTTTTCGTATTATGTTAAAATTATGAAAGTCAAAAATGAAAAATAAACGTCATATGCAATTCAAAAACCGTCACAAAAAAATCTTGACGGTTAGGGGTGACCGTCAACTTTAACCCTTGGGTGCCAACCAAAAGATTTATGGAGGTCAATTTATGGTTAAAGGGACATGTCCTAGTCCCCTCAAAAGAATTATGGAATCCTAAATTTTACAAGAATATGTATAGAATGAAGTGGTTAGAAATTAACGCACATGGAGGGGTGATGATACTCATTAAAGGAAAAACAAAACAAAATTATACAAGTAGTGAACAATACATATAGAACTTCATTAATAAAAATGAAATAATAATAATTGATATGAAAACATGCTATCTGCTTTATTATAGCCAAACATATATATGAAAATGAATCAAAATGTTTTACCATATTCAACTTTAAGAAAGGACATCTCAATATAATATGAAATTGGAGAGGCAATGTCAAAGGGCGACTTAAAGAGTGAGATGAAAAATAAGTAACCAAATAGGGTGACTTAAACACCAAGATGAAAAATTACTAACCATGAGAGACAAAAACACACATGACAACCCGATATGGCTAGAGGAAGTTAAAGATAGTGGGTGGAATTGGGAATTAATATATGGATGTTTGAACTATTTTATATGTAAGCATAAAATATTTAAGGGATAACCAAAAGTTGGATTAAATTTTGAGACCATCCTTGACAATATTTGGAGTGAACATTCCTCACAATTCTATTTATATTTTTTCCCATTAAGTTAATTAATAAAAGTTGCACATTCATGTATTGTGAAATTCGTATCGGAGATATAACATATCACAACTTTAGAAGAAATGTTGTATAAAAATAATTTATAAAAAATATTACAAAATGAAAATAAATATTCAATGTATGGAGAGAACTTAACAGAGGAGGAAATACAATTATGTACACAAGATTGCTTATAGGTTCAAATTATCAATATCAATTAGGAAAGTAGCCATTGTTTGGTAGAGAAGGAAAAACACTTTTATAGCTCCCATGGTGTAAATTTTTGGGTCAATAATGGAGTATTTTGGTTTAGGTTTCCATTTTATTTTCATTTTCATTTGCTGATGCCTAATGTATTTAAGGGTTATGCAAATGTTAACCATTGTTTTCAATAAACATGACAAATTATGAGACCTACACAAGATCTATGTGAAAAATGTTCAAGTTTTATTTAAACTAATAAAATTAATTAATTCAATTGCTACACATAACATTCTAATAGGCTTAAGGATGTTAATAGCCAAATATACAATCGTAATAATGTAAGGAAAAACCACTCTAGCTGACTTGTGAAAATATTTAAAAACTAGTGAATCTCGGCTTCTTGTGCCGTAAGAAACAACCTAGGTTGCATAATGCTTAATATTCCATTACCTAAATGTGATATTTCAAGAAGTTGTAAATAACCATGCTAATCATACTTGAATTATTCTAAATGGATAAAATAAATAAAGTCTAATCAATCAAAAGATAGTAAAAACGTACATAGGGATGTGTGATGGAACAATATAACCTAATTCTACCAATATGAGGAAGGAAAACTTAACTCAAGAAATGGAAATAGGCTCATGAGACATTTATCAATAGGTACCATGAATTAAATCTTGTACATATAATGGTCAATTTCATAGATGAAAGTAACCCAGAGCTACAAATTTGTCCATTATTTTATGATCAACCTATAATTTATATTCCATGTTTGCCACAATCCAAACTTAAATATTTTGGTATAATACATTTGCACTTATTTATAATGATATAGAATTTGGATTTTCTTTAGTCAAACCCTAACAAAACATAAACAACAAGACATGCAAAAATATCCTAGTATATTGGAATCAACTTACCTCTGACATGCCCATGATGTGATATTATAACACGAAATACTCGTAAAAGGTTGAATGAAGGCCAATATGGTTCTCCCAAGTCCTATTCTAGATGCATATATAAAAATCAATTAACAACTTAGAATTTTATTTCTATTGGAACAAGATGTTCGATAAAATGCACTTTCATCACCTTTTGAGTGTAATGTTCCTCTTCGTGAGGATCTTATTCGGTATCTCTTATATGCTATTTTCAAAAAAATTTGAATAATCACATAATACAATATTTATAGAAATATGAAATAAGAACCTATTTATGGTTTGATTGGATAGCTTCTATATTATACATGATTTTTGGCATGTTGATTTCATAGATAACATATCTAATTGATACACATGTGTTCAAGAGGTATACTAATCTTAATATGTAAGAGTGATAAAACTTGATACATGATAATAGGTTCCATTTTGGTTCCATACACTGCTCTTTAGGGGCATCCCCACATGCTATATATGATATTTGGTTTCTTTATAGGTTGTTTTACACCTTCCTCATAATGTTTGATTATATACATACTGCTTATTGTTATATTTTGAGCCAATAGTCCTAACACATGTGACTTGTGTAATGTTAACCTATATTGCTATTTCTAATTTTAACATCACTATTTTCTATAGTTCCTAGGTACAATATTGTAATTACTTTCTTATATGGAATTTTTCATTGTTTTACACCTAACTTATGGAGGATTAGTGCCTTGATTGATTACAATATTTTATGATTTTTTAGTTTATATAGCATGAGTTCCATGATTGTCTAGTGACACCATGGATGCTTCATGTTTTTGTCCCTATGCCTATATTTTTTGTATGCACTTGTTTCTCTAAATGTGGCTTAAATTTACTCCTACTATGATTGTCTTGTGACACCATAGGTGTCCCATGTTTGAGGTTGTGTTACTCTATGTGACTATGTATCTATATCTCTGTACTAGTTATTTCTTGTCTCTACACTATTTTTTCTATTTTTATACTATATCTACTCTATTTTATGTCATGTTTGATTTATAGTTTGGTATTTAAATGTTACTACTACTCTATACTATAACATTATTGACACTTTTTTCTATTCTCTTTATTACTAATATCCAAATGTATTCTTGTTTGTTGTGTGTTTCAAGTTGCTTTCTCTTTGCACCATGGCTTCTACCATGTACAATCACATTTGTAGGTAATGGTTCCTTCTTGTGGCCACAATTATATCCTTATACGTCATCCTACCCAACTTATGACAATTATTATATATGGGTACACATCTATTCATTTGATTTTTGAGCTCAAATGCTTTATCACATATGCTTGAGAAGATGCGGATTCATTAGGATATTTTCTACGTCTATACATATATTATGAGATACAAGAATTTTTTTTACATGGTTTAGATCCTTAAAAATAGGTGCAAATACTAATAAGTTGCATAATCTAAATCATGTAAAACCCATATAGTGCACTCAAGACCATGGTATTGTATGGAACAAGACAAGTCTTCCTAGATAGGGGACAAATTTTCTGGAATTGTCAATCTCAAATTCTATAAGCTATGTAAATAATTTTCATATTGTTTCAAATAAAAACGACTCATTATAGAGCATGATACATGAGGTTTAAATACACGAATTTTTTTAATTTACCCTTTTAACATTTCTTATTACAATTGTGCTTCTTGGTTAAGAAAATCAACTATATCCTATCTCCACTTAGTTCATGTTTCCTTCTCTTTCCTAAATTATTAGTTTTCATATACCCATGTGTTGATAAAATTTAAATAGTACAACACAAGGATGATGTAAAAAATCTCTATTCTAGGATGGAAATCTCAAATATCTTTTTTTACATCACTGTCCAATACCATATAGTTAGGTCATGATGTATAATACGGTCTAGATTGACCTATATCATCTTGACCTAGATCATATTCATAACTCTTTTTCAATGCATTATCTCTTGTTCGTTCCTTTTATCCTCTTATGTTGTCCTTTTCATAAAAATTTCCCTTTTGAGTT
Source organism: Taxus wallichiana var. yunnanensis (assembly GCA_018340775.1). Lineage (NCBI taxonomy): Eukaryota > Viridiplantae > Streptophyta > Pinopsida > Cupressales > Taxaceae > Taxus > Taxus wallichiana. The sequence goes on along the minus strand of CM031236.1, from coordinate 515,639,757 downwards.
ATATATTAAAATGTTAACACTACCTCATCTACTTAGTTGGAACTATAATGATATCTTATAAAAATATTAGTCAAAAAGACACTCAAGGAGCCCTAAATCTTCATAAAGCTAATGCACATCAATTAGGGAAGCCACTCCTATAGTTATAAAGTACTTAACAAGGCTAAAGAGCTTTTCTTCCATCACATCCAAGAACAAAATCTATTATCTCCAAGTCTTAGCAAGAGACAAATATAATTAACCATGATTGAAGGTGTTGAAATGTCTAACTAGCTACATCCATACATATATCACATCCTAGGGGGAGAGCTACATGTCATTTGAGGCCTCTTTAGAGTAGTTCCGATATAGGCAGTGCACAAGGTGAAATTCAAGCTAAAAACTAACCATTTGTGAGGGTCTTCTACCCATGGTTAATTTTAGAGTGGTTCAACAAGTTACAAATGCCATTGAGACTTTCCAACAACTAGTATTTTGAAGAAAAACACATTTCCAGACCACTGAAGGACCTAGAAAGTTATAGGACACCATTCTGACAGCATTTAAGAACATACAAAATGTGGAAGAATAGATATTATATCTTTACCAGATCATAGATTCCTACATAAGGACATTTGTAGATCAAAGCTTAAATAGTGAAGCTTTTCCTAGCTCTGCACTTCAAGATTCTCTAGTCTATTTTCACATATTATTCTTGTATTGTTTTATATAGACCCCTCCCTCTCTTTGATATTTATCATGTATTGATTTATTTAAATAAATAATACCTTATTTTTTATTTTGGATAATTTATTTTGGAAGCTAATTTATCATAATAGCTCCTAATATCTAGACATTACATTCCTTTTCTATTTTTTATATTACATAAAAAGCATATTTAAATATAAAAAGGGTGTAACCATTTTGGTGAGCTTGAGTTATAAATATATTTTTTTCTCAAAACCAAGTTACCTTTTTTCTTCTAATATCATTAGTGGATAAATATTTTAAGTCCACACATGTTTATTTACTATGAAATTTCAAGATAACAATCATTTTCACAATCAAACCATTGAGCATGTTAAGCTCTCTCATCCCACTTGCAAGCATCATAGTTACATGGATCTTCTCCATTACATACCACTACCCATCTATGTTCGATCCTCGTTAATGAGATACCATTACATGAAATAGAAATAACATTGAACAATCTTAAGATTCTATCCATGATAAGGTTAACACCGTGGATCAAGAAGAAGTTGACCTTGTATCCTACTTTTGTGCATAAATTTGTGAAAATTCTCATCAAATTGAACCTATTATGTAGACTATTCTTTCTTCCAAGCTTTATATTTATCGAAAACATAATAAAATATCACTTTTGGGACTTTGAATTAAGGTACATTAAATGTTCCTATTTATATTATTCTAATATCTATAGGGGCACCAAGTTCCCTAATGGAAAATGTTTCCATATCTATCCGTACATCCAAAAATATCCCTAATTGGAATTATAGTATTGTTGGCAAGGAAATTTGTTGGGTGGAAAAGCTTGTGAATTCCTTGCCAATGCTATGGGAATCTAAGTACCTCTACTTAACCGGTGTAGCTGCCGTGTATGCATGTGTGAGAAAGTGTGGATTTCTGTAGTGGCCTTTCGGTCGGGGATCCAACAGGGCACTCCACTGACCCTACGGCAAATGCTTGTAGTTATCTCTAAGGGGGAATTTTCTATGAAGGTGGGAAAGGGTGTGAGAAAAGAGGTAGGATACCTAATGTTACAGGTAGAAAATAATTTTCCCGCACGCACTAGTTAGGAACTTCAACACATGCATTTATGAGAAGAAACAACCCTGCAAATGGAAACAAGATGAGATAAGATTATGAACTCAAAGTTTCTAAAATCTCCTCATAAAAGAGGCTAAAAATCCTTCTTTTGTATTGATGCTTAAATAGAAGTTGTACATAATGTGGGAATGGAAGAAATTTAAGAATGGAGGAAAGTAGAAGAAAATGGCTATCTCCTTTGCTTTCTCTAAGTACAATGCACTCGTGAGTTTACAAGATCAATTGCCCTTTACAATGGCGTGAAGAATCCATTAAATATCTTGTAAGAAACGGTTACAACTTCTTCTTTGTTAGCAAGAAACGGTTTACAATATTTTCAAACATTCGTGTCCGTTTAGATTCTTGATTTGCAAAGAAACGCCAATGGCAAGAAAAAACATAATTTTCATAATGCAGCCGTAACACTCAGTTTTGTAAGTTTTAATTTGAACCGTTCATCTTGCCTTTGAAACTTTAAACCAAAGTCATCCATGTGGGAGAAATTTATTAGAGTGGGCATGGAGGATGCCTTTTGCATTTTGTGACTTTATAGAGATTTGGCATTTTTTACATTTTTGGTCCGCCCTTCCACTTTTGGTATAAGCCTAACACGTGGCTTCACTTGATTGGAGAAGTAATTGCGGCTTGCTTTATGAATTTTAGCCCCTTTACAAAAACACTCAAAAACTCAAAGTTCTCCTCCAACCCGCTTCCTCGCTTTGACTCTTTTGATGCGGGCTCAACATTTGACTTTTTCCTCATAGCATGATCGAGGTTGCTGGTCACTTTATGACTTTTAGCCCTTTTTTCAAAAAGGCTCAAAACCTCAAAGTTCGCCACCGACCTGCTTCCCCGCTTTGACTCTTTTGATGCAGGCTCAACATTTGAATTTTTCCTCATAGCATGATTGGGGCTGCGAGTCACTTTATGAATTTTAGCCCTTTTTACAAAAAGGCTCAAAACCTCAAAGTTTTCCACCAACCTGCCTCCCTACTTTGACCTTCGATGCGGACTTAATATTTGACTTTTTCCTTGGCGTGGACGGGGCTGTGGGTCACTTTTCAACTTTAAGCCCCTTTGATGAAAATAAGGCTCAAATTCTAGAATTTCCCCGACGGCCCGCTTTGACTCTTTTGATGTGGGCTCAACATTTGACTTTTTCCCTCTTGGAAACAAGGCTCAAAATATTAAAAGGCTCTAATGATCCACCTCCCCGCTTTGACTCTTTTGATGCGGGCTCAACATTTGAATTTTTCCCTCTTAGCATGATCGGGGTTGCGGGTAACTTTATGAATTTTCACCTTTTATGGAAACAAAGAAAAAATTCCTAAAGTTTTCCGCCGACCCGCCTCTCCATTTTTTACTTTTCAACGCAGGCATCAACACGTAGCATCACCTAGATGCCACGGGGTTGTGCTTCACTTTTACAACTTTTCTCCTTTTCACCACAATGCCTCAAAATGCAAAAAGGACATGTCCTGCTGCATCAAATTAGATATGTCCACGTGCACGAGGATAATGGGGCCAAAATTTGATGGGGAAGAAAACACCCATCATTTATGACTGTGGAAAAATGCAGAGAAGAAGAAAACTCCATCATTTCGTGCCCGATTTTCAAATTTCTTTCACAAACCAAGGAATTGAAAACAATACAAGGTTCGACAATCCATGGCCATAAAAATACTGACAATTTCATTCAAATGAGGAAAACAATAAAATTTTCACACGCCAGAGATAGGAAAATGGAAAATTTATCAAAGCGTCTGATGGAGAGTTTAAACAACTTCAAAGCATGAATTTATCTATCTTTTAGACTTCTAACTTTACTTGAACACTTATGGAGGGCGTGAGCTCAAATTTTTGAATTTGACTTAAAAATGAGGGGGATTTTGAGGGTGAAAACAGCTAGCTCTAGCTTGGGGACATGACATGGACTGAGCATAGTGAAGACATGACATGGGAATCTAGAATCTCAATCTCTAGACCCTATAATTCGTTGACCAGTGCCTTATCCATTGGGCCTTGCAGAGTCATGTACAACTTTGAGAAAGAAAGATCAGAAGAAGGAAACACACAAGCACACAATGGGAAGGAAACACACGACACGTAACAGAAGGGGAAACAAACCCACATAAGGAAATGGGAAACACATGACATGCAACGGAAGGGGAAACAAAACCACACAATAGAAAGGGAAACACACCTATGGTACAAGGCGGGGGAATAACCCGCTTTCACTGATGATACAATTTCAAGTATTGCCCACTCCGAGGAAATTCCAATGGCATTCCATCCAAATATGAGAGAAGAAAATCATTCTCGCCACAAGCTTCATGAATTTGGAATGGGCCGAGCCATAATGAATCAAAATTTCCATGGCTGCCTTTTGGTTCTCTTCTCTTGTCCCATAGCAAGATGAAGTCTCCAACTTTGAATTCTCTTGCCTTGGCCTTCTTATCAAAAATATTATTTACTTTCAATTGGTGCTCCTTAATGCAATCCACCACTTGGAGTCTATTTTCTTCCAGCTTCTCAAGAAAGAGGATCCTCTTGTCAATGGAATCCTTGTACTGACCATCTTCTATTGCCTATAGTAGCTTGAGAGTTGGCATCTCGATCGTGAGAGGAATTTCTGCTTCGACTCCATATAGCAGTTGGAATGGTGACATACCTATTTCTTTCTTGGGAGTGATCCTATTTGCCCACAATGCGCCATACAACCTTTTGTGTCAATTCCTTTGATTCTCATTTACAAACTTGCAGACAATGGTCACAATGTTCTTATTGCTTGACTAGGCCTATCTATTTCCTTATGGATAGTAGTCAGAAGAATGAGATAGGGAGATTCCATAGCTATAGAAAAACATGGTCAGCTCTCTTGAAGAGAAATAGGTAGCATTATCTACTCCAATCTTCTGTGGCACTCCAAAATAGACTATGATATTCTCCTTGATGAAGTTACATATTGTTTCAGTGTTGGCTTGTTTGGTCGGAATGGCTTCCACCCATTTGGTGAAATAGTCTGGTGCTGTGAGAACATAGGCATGCCCTGCGCTTGAGTGAGGGTTCAGAACACCAATGAAGTCCAACCCTCAATGTTGAAATGGTTCTTCAATAACCATAGGCCTGAGTGGTAATCTAGTGAGTTGTGGTCTTCCAACGAACTGTTGGCATGCTTTGCATTTAGAAACCCAATCTTGAGTGTCTACAAAGATGGTGGGCCAATAATACCTTCCTCAGAGGATCTTGTGTGCACTGACCATTGCTGAAAAATGTCCACCACATGCTTGGTCATGGTATTCTTTAAGAAAATTTTCTTGTTGCTTTTTATCTACGCACCTGAGGAAACAACCATCCAGGCCTCTTTTGTAAAGCACATGATTCCAGATTACAAATTTAGCTACCTTCAGCTTGATTGTTCTCCTTTGCTTGTAATCAAGATGGGGAGGGAATTCTCTATAAGTCAGGTAATAGGAAATATCAGCATACCACTCATCAGTAGTGGTGACAAAGAGAACATGTGGGTTGTCTTCTGAACAAGTTGAGCAAGCACAATTTTCTTCGCCATGTTGAACTTTGAGTGTTTCATCTTCAGCAATCAACTTGCACAAGCCATTTCCCCTTACTAGATTGGAGGGTTGAATCTCCAAGTCATATTCTTGATTCTTTGCAATCCAATTTCCTCTTTTAGCTCTGGGATCTGTTGTGTCAAGATGGACTTGATTGGACTGTGGGGACCATCACCACCGTATGGGAATTGAGGATGTAAAACCTAAAGTTTTTTACATCCTTGACCACTACATAGGCATGCTTCTCCAATTGGCTATATTTTAGCTCATGATTTTTCAAAGGACAATTCATGAAAGTAATAGATGTTTCCACACCTTCATCATTTTTTTGAACAAGAACGGTAGAGAGTGTATGTTCTGATGCATAACAATACATGATGAATTATTTTTTAAAATCTAGAGATATAAGAATTGGAGCCTTGGCAATGGATTTCTTGATCTCTTCAAATGTTGCCTTCCCTTCACTATTCCATTTGAAGTTTTCTTGTGGTTTCATCATGGAAGTGATGTGCTTCGTCAACTCAGTAAACTCAAGCACAAAACGATGAAGAAAGTTCACCTTTCTGAAGAATGAATGAACTCCTTTTTTGCTTGTGGGTAGGGCTAATGCTTGAATGGATCTAACCCTCTCAGGATCAATGTGTGCTCCATGTTTTTTCACAATGTGCCCCAATAACTTTCCTTTTGTGACTCCAAAAGTGCACTTTTTTGGATTTAGTGATATGCCATGTTTCTGATAGCTTGCAAGTACCTATTCCAAGTGATAGATATGATCTCCCCTCTTCTTTGAAAATACTATGAGATCATCAAGATATATGAAAATGCAATGCTTCAAATTTTTGAAGGCCAAATCCATCGCCCTTTAGAATGTAGATCCTGTATTGATTAGGCCAAAAGGCATTCTGTTGTAGGCAAAAATGCCCAAAGGTGTTGTAAAGGTTGTGTTGGTGTGGTCCTCCTCTGCCACTCTGATTTTATTATATCCCGAGAATCCATCAAGTAATGAAAGCATTTCAGATTTAGTGAATTCTTGCAGGATATGGTCCATGATAGGAAGAGGATAATTTTCCTTTAGTGATGGCTAGTTCAGGTTGTGAAAATATACACATATCCTTATTTCACCATTCTTCTTCCACACTGGCACAATTTTAGCCACCCATGTTGAATGGTGGATGGGAAAGATGATCCTTGCATTAAGCATCTTTGTTACCTCCACCTTACTTGGTATCAACAATATTTGGGTTGTACGGCCTTTGTTTCTGTCTGAAGGGATTAACACCCTACTTCAAAGGAATTGAGTGATGCATTTCCTTTGGCTGGAAGGATTTGAGTTCATCATAATAGTAGGCCAAGACATCTGAGTATTTGTTGAGTAATGCAACAAATCTTATTTTTTCTTCAGGAGAGAAACATTTTCCAATATTGACCATCCTTGGCTCCTTCGGGGTACCAATGTTTTTTTATCAAGATCATTTGGGCACCAAGAAGATTGCTTTTCTTTCTCTTTAATGAATATGTCATATTTGTCAAAGAGGTCTTCTAAAAAGACTAGGCCTTTGGGAATTTTGTTCCCTTTCAATTTGATTACTCCCTCATCATCAATCCCTTCAATTCCTTCTTTCTCTTCTTTGGGGACTGCTTCTCAATGTGGATTTTCACCTCCTTCAAAGAAGAGATTATTGAAATTATCCCTTTGCTCTAAAAAGGCTAGAATTTGGTTATCATCATTGAAGACTTGCCAATGATTTGCATTGTCTGGTACACTAGGCCTGAATACCATTTCAATGGTCACTTTTTCTTTACCAAAAGAAGGATGAGGTGTCACTAGGGAAGCTGACACTGCAAGAGAATCAGCCTTTTCATTTTGTTCCCTTGGAATAGATTCAATGGTAAATGCATCAAAATATTCAATGCAATCCCACACTCTGTTTTTGTAATGCCAGAGTCTTGGATTCTTCACCTGATATTGTTGGTGGACCTGCTTTACTACAACCTCTACATCACCTCGACATCTCAGTTTCTTGATTCCCATGTCCTCTACTACACTCATGCCTAAGATTAGTGCTTCATACTCTGTAGTGTTATTTATATTATCAAATTACATCTTGTAGGCAAATGGGTACAACTCATTAGAAGGAGAGTAAAATACTACACTAGCTCCCTAGCCCACACTAGAATGAATACCATCAAATTCCATTGTCCAAATTTGATCTTCCTCTTCCTCCATGAGAAGTGGAAATTTCTCCTCTTTTTTTGATGTGAGGAAGTAGTTTCCTATCCCACAATCTTGAAAGAGAATGTTTGATTTCGGATCATCAGACCTTCGTACTATGAACTTCATATTTCTTGTTGGTAGCAAGATCTTCATCTTGCCTTTTACTGGGATAGTTGCAGATGACCAACCCATTTTTATCTCTCCACCAAGGTCTCTGCAGAAACTCGTACTCAATAGCATACCAAAGGATTTTGGGATATCAACTACCAGTATGGTTAGGAGCACCTTCTTTTTTGGAAAATAGGCTAGTGCTACTTGTTCATCTTTGATTCTTCCTACAAATGGCACTTGTTTAGATTCCATTGAGTAGTAGGTGTCATTTACCTGAGTCAAGGTGAGGCCTAGAGCATTTACAACTTTGGCTGGCATCACATTGTCTAAGGCTCTAGAATCTATGATACAATTATTTAGTTGGAAGCCTTTAATGAGGAGTGATAGGTAGAAAGGTTCAACCCTATTGGTTTTGGAGGCATTGAGGGCTAGCATGTTTTGGGAAGGTGGTGTGGATGGTGTGGGTAGTAAGCATTTATAATTAGGACTCAAGGATACATGGTTACCACCATGAACTGCATTAATGAACCTGTTAAGCTGGGCAGGGTGTGTTTGTAGGTATTCTATTTCTGAGAGATGGAATTTGGTTTTGCTTGTATGTTCCAAAAAGTCAAATGGGGTTATGGTGAGCGAAGAAGAGGTTCTAGAAATGGAGGAATATTTACATGGTAGATGATTTTCCACTTTCAACATTGAGTTCTCCTTTTCAGTGTAGTAATTAGCTTGGAAGGGGGTGAGGATGTAGCCTTAGATGTTTTTGCGGGAACAACATTTAAAGGAGAATTGTTCTTAGCAATGTTTGAGGTGGGAGAAGAATTAGATGACTTACTTGGCATAGTAGCATGATCCTGAAAACCAAAGTGAGTCCGATTTTCTTTGGTTGACTCCATAGAAGGTGGTAATGGTGATCCTCTGTTGATGATTTTATTTTGTGTGACCTCTAATTCTTCTTATCCTTTATCATGAGCATTGAGGATGAAGAACCTTTCCGTATTGTGCGTGAGTGAAAATAGCACATGAGAGACTTGGAGCTTCTTTATCATCCTCATCTTCATCATCAATTTACTCAATTAGGCCATTGTGCATATAAACTTCCTCAACCTCAAGATAATTTTCATAATCTTCTATATTTTCTTCTTAGTTTCATCAATTGTTGCTTCCTCCTCTGGCTCTTTGGTGTCACAAATGGCATTGACTGGTGGTGCTTCAAGAGTAAGCTGATGAGGAGGTGGAGAAATCCTTGGCCTATTTGGAGGGTTAGGTTTCCTTGAATCACTCCGCATTGTGATATGAGATATCTTCTTCTTCAAGGCAACCAATTCATTTTCCATTTTTGGAACATCGGATATGTGGTGACAGAGTTTGAATTCTGACCCTTTTGCTTTCCATTAGAGCCTTTCACCTTTTCGGAAAGGATTAGATCATCATCAATTTCTATTGCATAGTCCTTAGCTTGCCTTAATGTTATTGGTTGGGATCTTATGAGGAAGAAACCTACTTCTAATGGTAAAACACTGATGAAAAACCTCTTCAAATTATTTTTAGGAGGCACCACATCTTTAGGGATCCTTCTTATCACTCTATCATATCTTGCTATGAAGTCCCTCATTGACTCGAGGTTTATTTCTTCATTTGTACCAATTGGACCAAAAGATCCTGACAATCTTCTGTGCTCTTGAACCTATGTTTGAATGCACTTATTATATCCTTTCAATAGGTGACGGACCTCGAGGAAGCATATAGAACCATTCGGCAGCTTTCTCTTGAAGTGACTGCACAAAGAGTCGGATTGACACATCTTCATCCTCAACACCCAACACACCATAAGCAGTGATAAATGCTACTACATTCTCTTCAGGGAGTTAAGAACCATCCCCTCTAAAATTTGGGAAGTTTTTTCTTAAGCCTCTCGATAGCTCATGGAGTAGTTGAGCAAGAGCCAGTGGAACGGTGTTTCCTCCCCATGGTACATTAGGCCTACAGGCCTCACAATCATGTTCACGCTCACGATAATGATCCCCCATTCTATTTCTATTTCTAGCTTCCAACCTTATTAAGGCTACACCTTCTGTTGCTGCTCTTTCGTCTGCCTTGGCTTGAAGTCTCTCGATTTCTTCGAGTTGAGCTCTTATTTATTCTTTGGCTCTTTCTTCTCTTTCTCTAGCTTCTTCTTTGGTCTCTATTTTGGTGAAATCTTCAAGGTTCTTGTTGATGTTTGGAAATTCACCATCTAAAGGATTGCAAACTCTTAGGTTCCCAACGTGACTGGTTTCTTGAAAAGGAAGCCTCTGGATTCTGAGTAGCTCTTGTCTCCTTTGAAGTTCCTAAAAAATGGGATTAGTTTTTCCTCCTTGTCTTTGTTGCCGGGTGTATCTTCTATCCACCATATTGAAAATATATGATCTTATTTTTAGTGTTGGAAGTTGTCTTTGCCTCTCTAATTCAGTAGTGCATTCTTCTTCAAGGTCCAGAATTCTCATGGCAATGAAGTAGTGATTGGCACTTTGTCTATTATGCTAGATAGCTTCCCTCAAATCTAAAGCAACGTCTTCTTGGATGTAGAAAAGAAATTCGGGTCTTTCAACAAGATGGTTTCCTGGAATAGCCATGATTTGAATCCATGTGGCTCATATAGCCATTCAAATTCCAGAATTTTTTTCTCTTTTTGAATTTTGAATTTTCTGACCTTGTGGTCACATTCAGGTGTAGATGCTGCTAAATCTGCCCGACGGTGGATGCCAAAAAATTTTGGCGAGGAAATTTATTGGGTGGAAAATTTTTGGATTCCTTGCCGACGCTCTAAGAATCTAAGTCCCTCTACTTAACCAGTGCAGCTGCCATATATGCATGGGCAAGAAATCATGGATTTTTGTAGTGGCCTTTTGGCTAGGGATCCAACAAGGGCACTCCACTGAACCTACGGAAAATGCTTGTAGTTATCTGATAGGGGAATTTTCTATGAAGGTTGGAAATGGAGTGATAAAAGAGGTAGGATAACTAATGTTGTAGGTAGAAAATAAAATTATTACACGCATTAGTTAGAAACTTCAACACATGCATTTATGAGAAGAAACAACCTTGCAAATGGCAACAAGATGAGATAAGATTGTGAACTTAATGTTTCTAAAATATCCTCTTCAAAGAGGCTAAAAATCCTTCTTCTTGTATTGATTCTTAAATGAAGTTGTACATAATGTGGGAATGGAAGAAATTTGATAATGGAGGAAAGTAGAAGAAAATGGCTATCTCCTTGGCTTTCTAAGTACAATGCACTTGTGAATTTACAAGATCAATTTCCCCCTTTACAATGGTGTGAAGAATCCTTTAAATATCTTGCAAGAAATGGTTTCAACTTCTTCTTTGTTAGCAAGAAATAGTTTACAATATTTTCAATCATTTGTATCCGTTCAGATTCTTGAATCCTGAAGAAACACGAATGGTTAGAAAAACCAAACTTTTCATAATATAGCTGTTACACTCATTTTTTAACTTTGAATTCGAACTGTTCATCTTTCCTTTGAAACTTTAAACCAGAGTCATCCACGTGGGAAAAATTTATTGGAGCGGGCATGGCGGATGCCTTTTGCATTTTGTGACTTTATAGAGATTTGGCATTTTTTACATTTTTGGTCCACCCTTCCACTTTTTGATATAAGCTTGACACGTGGCTTCACTTGATTGGAAAATGAATCGTGGCTTGCTTTATGAATTTTAGCCCTTTTTACAAAAAGGCTCAAAACCTTAAAGTTCTCCGCCGACCTGCTTCCCCATTTTGACTCTTTTGATGCGGGCTCAACATTTCACTTTTCCTCGAGCATGATCGAGTGCGGGTCACTTTATGAATTTTATCCCTTTTTACAAAAAGGCTCAAAACCTCAAAGTTCTCTATCGACCCGCTTCCCCACTTTGACTCTTTTGATGTTGGCTCAACATTTGACTTTTTCCTCATAGCATGATCGGGGCTACGGGTCACTTTATGACTTTTAGACCTTTTTACAAAAAGGCTCAAAACCTCAAAGTTCTCTACCAACCTGCCTCCCCACTTTGAGCTTCTATGCGGGCTTAATATTTGACTTATTCCTTGGCGTGGGCATTCCTGTGGGTCACTTTTCAACTTTAAGCCCCTTTGATGAAAACAAGGCTCAAATTCTAGAATTTTCGACGGCCCGCTTTGACTCTTTTGATGCGGGCTTAACATTTGACTTTTTCCCTCTTGGAAACAAGGCTCAAAATCTCAAAATTCTCTAATGATCCACCTCCCTGCTTTGACTCTTTTGATGCGGGGTAAACATTTGACTTTTTCTCTCTTAGCATGATCGAGGTTGTGGGTCACTTTATGACTTTTTGCATGTTATGGAAACAAAGAGAAAATTCCTTAAGTTTTCTGCCGACCCACCTCTTTGTTTTTGAATTTTCAATGCAAGCATCAAAATGTGGCATCTCCTGGACGCCCGTGGGGTTGCACTTCACTTTTACAACTTTTCTCCTTTTCACCATAATGCCTCAAAACACAAAAAAGGACCCGTCCTTCCGCATCCAATTAGATATGTCCATGTACCCATGGATAATGGGGCAAAAATTTAATGGGGGATAAAAATTTGTCATTCACGATTGTGGAAAAATGTAGAGAAGAAGAAAACTCCATTTCGCGCCTGATTTTCAAATTTCTTTTGCGAACCAAGGAATTGAAAACAATACAAGGTTTGATGATCCATGGCCATAGAAAGACTAACAATTTCATTCAAATGAGGACAACAATAAAATTTTCACGTGTCTAGATAGGAAAATGGAAAATTTATCAAAACGTGTAGACTGGAGAGTTTAAACAACTTCAAAGAATGAATTTCTCTATCTTTTCGGACTTCCAACTTTACTTGAACATACGGAGGTCGTGAGCTCAAAATTTTTAATTTGAATTTTAAAATGAGGGGGAGAATTTTTAGGGTGACAACAAGTATTTCTAATGTCTCTTCATCTAGAACATAGGCCCTTGAAACCCTTGATCATACTTTACAAGATCAAATCTTGCAATTATAAAAATTTACACCTTCTACTTCTCATAACATTATTCTACTTAGTTGCTTCATAATCCTCTTGCACCTGAAGTATCATATTATCCATTAGCTCTTAGTTTATTTTCTCATGAGTTACCTATTAATGATGGAAAGAATGATCACTCAAATTACCTTCGATGTTTTTATATGGATTTTTGTGACTATGTTTTTCATGCCATCTTACTCAACAAACTTTTCCCTTAGAGACTTAAGGACGTTCCTTAGTAAATTTTCTATGATCTACAACACATTTTGAGATGACCTTCACCTCTTTTTAGATCAATTTCTTACACAATTCTCTATCAACACTGGTGAGAATTTTTTTATATTTATATGCACTTAAATTTCTTAAATCTTGAAGGGCTTACTAAACACATCATTGACTAGGTTTTATGCTATAACAATATTCTTATTTAAATGAATACTAAAATAGTGGATAACGATATAAAAGATCTCTTCACACAAAGCCTACTAAATCCATTGTAAGAATCATCTATATTTGGAAATATACCCTCACTTGATCATCTATGTCATACTTTCAAGGAATACGATGACAAATGACTCCACATCAATAAGATCAAATATGTTGTTATCTCATCTTCTACATCTAATGCCAAATTTCCAACTAAATCTACATGAAATGAAAAAACTAATGTTAATAAATAAAATCCTAAGGAAATTGTTAGTGGTTTATCCAAATAAACTAAGTTGGACTTACATTATACACAAAGGAAATTCATATATTTACCTTGTTCTCCCCACATTAAATGCTAAACAAATTACTTGAGTGCAATCTTATGACTCTCCCTTCACTGCTTGAGTTAGATGTAAACATGCCTCCTGTAAGAGTTTGGATTATAAATCCTATTTTCATTGACATTTATTTTTGGTCAAGTCACTAATTTATGTATGAAGATAAAACATGTTATAAATGCTCTTATTTATGCCAAACCAATTGAACTTGATGAGATAATTAAATCTTCCAAGCCTACTAATGATAATATAGATCTTAATTTTTTTGATGATAATATAATCTACCTAGCCACTTTAACATATGGGTGTTTTCATTTTGATACCATGAACTTTTGATTATAAAATATTGTGTTTGGTGTCCTAACACACGACATAAATTGAATATTTTGACACAATATCATTATTTGCGATTGTGATAAAACCATAGTGACCAAGGGAGAACCATCACTGGAATTATAGGAGGGTCTGAATTCGTAGGAACAAGTCTAGAAAAGACCTTTCAAAGTATCACAAAGTACGAAAAATCACCTATCCATGTTAGAACGTAGTTTTCTCCCGTGTATTTTAAGGAACTACACTTGAGCGATGTAGTGGGAAGGACCATTATCATTAGGAATTGTTAAAAATACTTATGTAGATTCTATTAGGAAACCTTGACATATTAGTCTAATCTACTCATTTCCACAAGATTTCGATTGTAAAATATTACATTTGGTGTCCTAACACTAACACAAATTGAAGATTACTATTACATTCAATAGGACCATAGTAAAATTATATTTACCTATGTTAAGTGAAAAATGAGTTTGTATAGGTTCTCAAAATTGATGTATAGGTCTAGATAAGACCTTGCCAAGTGTCACAAAGTCCGATAACTCACATGTCGAAGTTATACCCTTTTTTCTCTCGGGGTTCATAAAGAACTACTTCCAACCGATGTAGCTACGAGGGAAAAAGATCATTACCTACAAAGGTGATTCCTACTCTAGTGTCTAACATGCCACATAAATGTATGTTTGTTTTCCATTCAGTTCTGTGAGCTTCCAATTTCAAAATAACTCATTTGGTATAAAAAATATTACACAAATGGAATATTTTGACACGTTTGCATTCACTTAGACCGAGAAAACTAGATTGACCTTGAAAAACTACAAAATTATTTAATATAGGTTCTTATTGATAAGGTATGGGTCTAGATTAGACCTGTTCGAGTGCCATGGAGTATGAGAACTCACCCGTCTAAATTATACCCTTTTTTCTCTTAGGGATCTTAAGGGACTATGCCTAAATGATTTAGCTCGGAAGGACTAAGATCATTGGGAATCAAAATAACACCTCATATAGCATCTATTTAGCCACCTAGACATGAGGATCCATCATTTCAATTTCATGAGCTTCTAATTGTAAGATATTGCACTTGACAGCCTAATGCTATCAGACATTGAATATTTTTGTACCATTGCATTTATTACTACAAGAAAACCATATTTACCTAGGGAAAACTTTTATACGATTTTGCACATGTTGTCTCAATATTGAGTTATAGATTTAAACAAGAGCTTTCCTAGTGTCGTAGAGTTTGAGAAATCGCTCATCAAATTTATGTAGTTTTTCTCTCTAAGGGATCTTAAGGGACTATGCCCAACTAATGTAGCTACGAAGGAATGAGTGTATACACCAAATGTTTCACTTTTCGTCTTTCATACCTATTACTAACAATATCATTTGTACATATAAGGTTGAATGATGCATATTTTTCTGAACATGATCTTTAAAGGGCTTGTCGGGAATGTGGTATGACTATTCACATATTCATTATGTGTTAAATATTTTACACAAAGAGAGTATCGTGATGTGGTCCCACTCATAGTTATTGTTTCATTATTTATCCTTATCCCTTTATATCTCATACACATTGCACTCCCGACACCTTTCTTGTACTTCACTATTTGGTGCCTTATTCATCGATTTCCCATGATCTATGACACCAATTTTAACTTTATATGATATCACTTGTGGGTGATGGTGTGTGAGTTTGGTTTTTTCTATTCGATGACATCACCCATAGGTGATGGAATCGCATATATATACATACCACACTTTGACATTTATGAAGGAAGGAATCCCAAATCGTAAGAAATTCCATATGATCTTATCCTTTTCAACAAATTCACATCTTCTCACTTAGCCCTTGGTTCATCTTGCACTTGTCTTTGTTTGGATTGTACACTCTTCTTCTTAGTTATATTTATTGCATTATTGGTTCATCTATAGTGATTCTAGGACTAGAATGATATTCCCCTTCTCCACCTAATAGTGATTCTCTCTCGATGTGCTACTTCTTTGGGAGATAGACACGTTAGAAACCACCCCATAGATAAGTGATATAAATATATTTTTCATTTTGCATAGATTAGTTCATTTCCCTTCTCCATTTCTCTATGTTATCTTATTGTTATATGTATATTGATGCTAGTTAGCATAGTGCTATTATTTAATCAGCTCATTACCTTTTTGTTATTTACATTTTAGTCATATTGTTTAATACGACCTTATCCATTATCAATCTATACCTCTTATTATCTATTTACTAATATATTAGAAGGGTATTGTCTTCTATATTGTGGGCCTTGTAAACCCTAGGTTGACCTACTATAGGGATAACATACCTAAAGACATGCAACCTTAGCCCTCGGTGTAGCCCCTTTAAATATATCCATTGTATGCAATTTTATGTGTGTCTCTTATTCGTTTCCTCAATAAAATTTTAGAATGGAAGAAATAGGAGTGCAAGCCATTGATACACATTCTTGGCCCACCATAGATATTTAGTGAAACCGACATGAATCCTACAATCCTTCTAATCGAGAAAAACTCATTAACAACATCCATCTCCAAACATGATCTCATTACAATTCTCAAAAGTTAGAAAAATCTCAAAACCGGTCACCACAAACACCATTACCTAAGAAAAATCTGTATTCTTTCAACAAAGATAATTAAAAATGCCATCGACCCCTACACAAACCTGCATGCACAACTAATTCCTTATATACTTTAAAAATTATTTCTAGATGCCATTGGACCCTATGTATACTTTTGTACATGGTTGATTGGTTTCTGCAAGATCCATCTTAGGTCTTTTTATCCTCAAGATCATCACTCCTCCATGGAGGATATGGTTCTAGGGTTTTATGACTCTATTGTGTAGACATTTCCTAAACCTTATCATACTGAAGTTGAATTACCCTTTTGCATGTACTGTTGTGTTGAAGGAGCACCTAGAAACAATCCTTCTACCCACCACAATGCCCCACCTGAGGATGATGAAGAAGAAAAACTAAATGATGATACCTTTGATCATCCTTTGGAGATTTATAACTTTCTCTCTTAGTCTCCCCAATACAAAAATGAATCATAAAAAATTATTAGAAAATTCTTGCTTGAGTTTTTCTCCGAACAACTTGACAATAGGGCGAAAAAGGGAAATGTCCCCAAGTAGGTTCATCGAGATAATTCCTCGATTTTTACCTTATTAATCTCATTCTCCTACTTATTGATAGGATGAGCGAACAAAATTTTTCTACTATGGCTCAAATCCTTCAAATGCAATACAACATGTCTCAATTAGTCAATCGACCTATACCGGGATCTTGGGCACACCACACCCCCATTTTGCAAATGGACCTATTAGGGTTCCTATCACCCAACCCCCTATCGAAAAAAAAGTCTTAAGAGAATCCCAACAAGAGCCTCTAGAACCTTATATTACTAGCATGGATATTGGTGTCATTGTTCCTTCTATCTCCTACAATGGTTCCATTGATCCCACCCTTCACATCAAGGCCTTTGGTAACCTTTTCAAGGAATGGATCAGAACCAATTCATATGTTGCTACCAAACTCATAGCTAAGACTCTCACCAAAGAAGCTTTGAATTGGTATCATAATTTTCCACCTAATTCCATAGTTGATATAGAGTCCTTGGTAAACAAATTTTAATATCACGACCTACCTAAAACTCAATCTCAGTGATTTCATAAATTGCCAACAATCTGAAAATTAATTAGTGCAAGATTTCATCAAGAATTGGAAGACCCTATCTACATGATTAGAACACAATATTCCTAATGATAGCATCTTCCATCTCTTCATACAAGCTCTTGAACCTCATGTTTAATACAAGATAAGGCCATTTTCTCCCATTTCTATATAAGAGGCCTTTGGAAAAGCCAAAAGGAAGGATTATGTCATGATATAATTCAAGAAAGCTCCTCATAAGGCACAAACTGATAAACAAGTCCAAATATTTTAACTTTCTAAGAAAAATAATTCCACACATGATGAAGTCTCTAATACTCTTCCTCTCATCATTTCTTCAAATAGGAATGTTTTTAACATTGATAAAAAAATAACAATAAAAACAATCAAATTAATTATCATCAACCATTGAGTAGGGAATATTTGATACATCACTTAGCTAAGTCGTTTATTGTGATATTAGATCCCACTTGACCTATTCCTCATTCACATGATGAAAGTAAGTTCTATTGGTGGCATGTTAATTGGGGTCACTCTCATGAAAATTATCATGGACAACCAATGGTTGATATAATTTTTTTCCTAGGTCCCCAATTTGACTATGATGCCATCACTCCTAAGTGTTTTACTTCAGTGATCAAATACCATGATGTGGCTTATCAAAAGGATCATCATGAAGCTATCAACCAAGCTAATGAGAAGCTATAAATCTTCTCTAATCCCATGCCTAATCATAATGTTGTTGATAGTTATAAGAAATAAGAACATGTCTTGAATAATGTTTTCGACACAGACTATCCTCCTTAAAATATGGTTATAATTAATGATGTGAAGCATAACATAACTTATATAGAACCTAAATATCATGTAACATTCGAACCTCGACTCACATGGTTATATACCTATATATACCTCAAAACAAGGATTCCCAAAGGAAAAACATGCCTTCTCTAGACACCATCGGCCCATGCGGAATTTATTTTGTAGGGCCGATGATGTTTTAATATGTTTCTCTTCCCACATAAACTATCATACCCTATACAACTTAAACACATAGATTGAATATCATATGAAAAAAGAAAAAACAATTTGATAGGTATCTTTAAACACACCTTCTTTTGGATCAACTTATGAGTACTCCTAACACTTTCAACCTGCTTCCCAGTGAAGTCACGATGAGTGGGATCCTATTTAAGAACTAGCCAAAATTCATGGAAAAGTCCCCTTCTTAGAAATCATGCCTACATCAACTCATCATTGTGAGTCTCTCATGACAACATTGTTCAATATGAACTTTTTTGTTTCCTCTCTCTTTGGGTTAGAGTCCCACATTGAATGGATAAGAGGAAAGTATCTATGAGAAATGTGAGGATCTCTTCATTCATACTGACATCTCTACAAATTCTCATTATTGCATTCATTTTCCTATAGCCTCTATGATCCCAAATGCTCTCTTGCAGTATGAAAATGATATACCAATTTTCATTCCAATTCAGATCTCTCAGACTATGGTTAATTGTTCTCTTTTTCATGAAGGATATAACACTTGTGTGGCATCTCTAGACTCTAAAAAGGCTCTTGTATACTCCATAGATAACTTAAAATATACGCAAACCACCTCTCAAGGATACAATTATGAACATGTGTCTCCTATGGGTTGTATTTCATTACCCATCACCATCCATCCTAGGAATGTCCGCATAAAATTAATGGTATTCAATTTTTTTCTATTTTATACTATTCTTATAGGGTTTCCTTAAAATCATCACATACACACTATCTCTTCTTCTGCATGTTAGTGTGCAAATTTAACTAACCAATGAGCTATTTATAAGATCCAAGAGGACACTAATCCTTGGAACTATGACACACTCTAACAAAAGGGGACATACGAGCTCACAAAACTGGACAAATTATCTCATATTCCCTTTCGAGAATACCAACATTTTAAATATCCTTTAGATTCTCTTCACAAAATTTCGGTCATCCTGAATTGGTCGGGCACATGCATCCTAATCTCTTGGAGTCATATGATGACCAATTAGATGAGTTCATGCTTACAATCAATACTTACTATCTTCTTGATTGTATCATATCCCAACTACCTCCTTCCTTACAACCTTGTTCCCACAATAACTATCCTTTGGTTCTCGCAATCATCTCACATACACCACAACCCCCACTAAAGCATGTAGTATGACTAGAGACCATAGTTGATTTTTTGTGAATGCATCCACATCATATTATGATGAGGATTATCCTTTAGATGAACCTAACATGGCTACTATACCTTGATTCATGATTGGAGAATCTTGCGTTACCAAGAGACTGTTCGCACCAAATTATCTCATGACATGCACATCATCTTAATCCAAGAGGAATCCTTGATCCTAGATGATACTTACTCCTAACTCATGCATGTGACTCATATTAATTCACTAGATACACCTCCACATACTACTAAGATGATGATCTCATGAGTGATGATCCTATCTGTTGTTCCTCGATGACTAATAAACATATTGCTCCATCAACACTATCTTCACTCATTACATCGGTCCCCTACTCTAATTATATTTTTAGCCCTCTACATACTATGAGAATTCTCTCCCTACCTCTTGCCCTTATGGATCCTCAACCTATATGAATGATCCATATTGCACATGACATGAGGCTCTTGAGCATGATGTTTTCGACTTTAAAAGCTATCAATTCCACATCAAGAAGATAAAATCTAAGGTCAAAACTAACAAAACTAGAAAGGCTATATGAATTCCCACTTCAACTCTCTTCATTTTCTCTCATCACGCATATTGTGTGCACACCAAAACCAATTATTGGGTTTTTCATAGTAAAAATCCTCTTCCCAAAACTTCTTCCCACAATTAGAAGCATGTGGACGATCCCTCTTTAAAAAAACACCTTCCTCTCAACCAACTAGACCAAAAGCTACTTACAAACAACCACCTCACCCCAATACTTCTCCCTTAATGAATGAAATTCAGCATATCATTCTCACCTAATTGAATGAATGACTAGGTCGATGACATGTTATTTGCAATGAGATATGAAGTTCTTTGACAAGTCACATGTAAAATAACATGCCATAGAGGATCGATAACTCGTTCTAGAAATAACATCTGAATGAAGTTGATGAATTTTCATTGATACATTGCACTCTTTTGCCCCTCATGGCTAATTACCTATAACAAATTGATTACACCTTATTTTACTTCTTCATCCTCAATCCTTGCTATCGCTTGGTTTATTGCCTCACACTTGGGTTTTTACACACTACCGTTTTCATTTGTTTGTCTCTGGATCCTTCACTTGAGTATTTCACACACTTTTGTATATCTCATTACATCCCTAGATGGTCAATTTATTGCACTCAGATCTATCATCATATACGCCCTAGTTTCTCCTACCATTGGAGCACCTCTGTCCCGATTCGACCTATTTTGGATTTTATTTACCCAGTATTTCCTATTGAGTCTCTATAATATTTTGCATGTCATTACTTAGGACTATGGCCTTGCTTGGGTTTATGTATGCGATTGTACCTAATATCCTATCGTTGGATGTTTTGTCCTATTCCTTCTCTTGACATCTTCATATCGTGTAGATTGGGCTATCCAATCAATCCGCTTCCCACTAGATTTACCTATCTAATCACATTATCATTATTCCTAAGTATCATGGGTATCATTACATACATGCATGAAAAAAGCAAGATAATGATAATAAAATCAACATTTACACAAAAATATCCAACATCCAATATCTCCAAAATATATATATATATATCTTAAATTAATTTTTTATATATCAACCTAGTCATCCTCCACTGTCGCCAAGTACTCATGCCATGTCATCGAAATACACCCAAAATTGGAATGTCAGAGCTTAGTTCTCTCAATTCCAAAAATAAAAATGAGAAAATAATTACCTAAATACTATATAAAACTAAATTTTCGATTCAAATTTGGTCTCGCTAAACCAAATTGTTCAAAAAATTGTTATTTTTTCTCCCCAAATTCAAAAAAGTTGTCATTTGATGCATCTTTATCATAATCTGGAAATATTCATTTTTTCCCATTACATGCATACTTTTGACAACCTTGGAGTTTTTCCTATTTTTGACACCATATCACCATACTATTTCTCAACACTATTACAATATATTTGTCCCTTGGGCCTCTAGCTAGGCAATTTATGTATTATTTTACTGATGATCCTCAAGTGTTTCCTTCCAGTCTTGCTTCTTCAAGGTTCTTATGCGGTGTTGATTGCACCCACATATGAAAATATGAGAGTCACTATCAGGTATGCATTGGTGGGTATATTTCATTTCAGATAGTTTTATTATGACTTTCAGTATGTACTTTTAATTTTGGTGTTACAAACTGTTTCTTTCCATTGACCACCCTATGTTTCGCTATCGCAAGATGTGGTCAATCAATAGCTGGGGAATATGCATACACTTAAATTTTCATATTTCATAGTTCATACATGTTAATAAAAATTTCCTTTGTGCACATTAGGGTCACTAATGCATCTATTTCTGAGCAGGTGCCTTAAGTGGCTTATCATAAATGATATATGATTATTCATGTAATCATTATGGGTTAGAGATAGTACATAAAGAGAGTATCGTTATGTGGTCCTAGCCTTATTTGTCCTTGAACAATTTATCCTTGTCCCTTTATGTCTCATACACATTGCACTCTCGAAAATTTTCTTGCACTAGACTATTAACACATTATTCATCCATTTTCTATGATCCACGGCACCTAGTTTAACTGTACATGACATTTACCATCCTTGGCTAACGTTGTCGCCCCTGGGTGATGGTTTAAGTGTTAGCTTTTTCCCTAGACGATGACATTTCCCACAAGTGATGGTGTCCTATTTATACATACCAAAATTTTACATTTATGAATGAATGAAGCCCAAATCATAGGAACTACCTTCTGCTATGCTATTTTGCACCAAATTTGCATTTTCTCAGTCAACCCTTGGTTCATCTTGCACTTGGCTTAGATTGGATGATACACTCTTCCTCTTGGTTTGGTTGTTTGAACTATTGGGTCATCTATAACAAGTCTAGGATAGGAATGGTGTTATCATTCTCCACCTAATAGAGATTTTATCTCTATGTGATGCTTTTCTAGAGAGATATATGCATCGGTGACTACCCTCAAGGTAACTAATCTAACTCTCTTTTTCATTTTTCATAGATTTGTTCATTTCCCTTCCCCAATTCTCTATGTTTTCTTATTATTATATGTAAATTTATTCTAGTTAGCATAGTGCTCTTATTTTATCAACTCCTTAGCTTTTATTTATTTAATTTAAGTCATATTATGCATGATTTCCTTATCCATTATTGATCTATATCTCTTCTCAGCTATGTACCGGTATCTTACAAGGGTTGCTCTCCTCTATATTGAATGTGGGCCTTCAAAACCATTCATTGACATAGTGTAGAGATTAAATTCCTCTTGATATCTGACATTATCATTCATCGTATCCCATTTAAATATATTTGCCATGTGTGTTTCCTATTCATTTCCTCAATACCCTTATAGAATAGAAGGCTTAGGAGTGGAAGCCATTGAGACACATTTATTCCCTCCATACACTAAGATCATCTGTTCTTAAAACAAATAATCCTCTATTGTCAACCAGGCCACCCCAATTTGTGGTAATTCATTGTTTAGTGCCACGATATTTTAATTGTAAAATATTACATTTGTGAGGATAAGATTGACACAAATTGAATATTTTTTGGCACCGTTGCATTCATTAAGAATGTGTGAAAACTATATTAACAAGGGGGAAAAATGATAGGATTTTTGCAAGGTCTCGATTTTGAGGGGTAGGTCTAGACAAGATTATTCCAAGTGTCATAGAGTTTGAGAATTCACCCATAAAAGTCGGACCTTTTTTCTCCCGGGGTTCTTAAGAGACTATAAATAATTGATATAGATGGGAATGGTGAGGAATATTGGGCACCACACTATTTCCTCATCTACTATATATTAGGCCACCCCAACATGTGGGAAATGTTATTTACATGAGCTTGATTGTAAAATATCATGTTTGATATCCTAACACTTAGATAAATTGAAGATTTTAATACCATCACATTTGCTAGGGCTATAAGAAAATAATATTTTTCTAGGTAAAACCATGACAAATTTTTTTATAAGGTCTCAATACTAAGGCTTAGGTATAGAAAATACTTTTCATATTTCCATAGAGTTTGAGAACTCACCCATTGACGTTAGACCATTTTCTTCTCTCAGGTTTTTTAAGGGACTATAGCCTACCAATGTATCATATAAGGAGAGAATCATTTGGAACTAAAATGACCCATAAAATATTGTGTACTAGGCTACCCCTAAATTTTGTTTTTGTCCATTTAGTGCCATGAGCTTCCAATTTCAAAATGTCGGGTTTGTCATCCTAACATAACACAAATTGAGTATTTCATCATCATTCCATTTTCTAGAATGCAAGAAAATCATATTGAGTTATCACTCGGAGTATTTTTATAGGGCCTCTGATAATGTGTAGGCATAAACAATACTTTTACAATTTCTTCTCATTGATGTTAGACCATTTTCTTCTCTCAGGTTTTTAAGGGACTATTACCAATGTATCATATAAGGAGAGAATCATTTGGAACTAAAATGACCCATAAAATATTGTGTATTAGGCTACCCCTAAATTTTGTTTTGTCCATTTAGTGCCATGAGCTTCCAATTTCAAAATGTCGGGTTTGTCATCCTAACATAACACAAATTGAGTATTTCATCATCATTCCATTTTCTAGAATGCAAGAAAATCATATTGAGTTGGAGGAAATCACGAGTATTTTTATAGGGCCTCAATGATAATGTGTAGGCATAGACAATACTTTTACAATTTCCACAAAGTTTGAGCACTCTCCCTTTTAAGTTAGAAATGTTTTTACTCTAAGTTCTCTTAATGGACTACTCCTAGTTGATGAAACTAAAAAAAGACAAAGATAAATGGGCACAAAAATGACACATAATCTAGTATATATCAAGCCACCCAAAATTTGGGCACTATGAGTTCATTTTCACGAGCTTCTAATTGCAAAATATCACGTTTGGAATCCTAACACGAGACATGAATTTAGGTTTTTAACGCTATTGCATTCAATAAGATTTCAAGAATTCCATATTCCTAGGGAAAAAATTGAAATTTTTTAATTGAGCATATCAATTAATATGAGTACATCTAGATGATACCTTTCTAAGTGCCATAGATTTTAAGAAGTCGCCCATTAAAGTTATACCTTTTTTCCTCTCATGGCTCTTAAGGGATGTGCTAAGCGATGTAGCGAGAAGGACCAAAAATGTTGGGAACAAAATGAAACCTTCTCTATGATCTACTAGCACACCCAAATATTTGGCCACTTTCTATTTAGTTCCACGAGTTTTTGATTAGAAATTATCACATTTTGAATCCTAACAATGACACAAATTGAATCTTTTCGACAACTTTGTTCGATTCACTAGGACTATGATAAAACAATAATAACCTTGAGAAAAACATGATAGTAATTTGTAGAGGCCATCAATTCAATGTTTAAATATAGATGATACCTTACTAAGTGCCACAGAGTCCGAGAACAAACCCATCCATGTTTTCTTTCGGGGATATTAAGGGTATACATCCGAATGATGTATCTTAGAAGGAATGATATAATTAAGAACTAAATTGATGCCTCATCTAGCATCTATCTGGCCACTAAGATGTTTGGGCAGTTTTCTTTCATTCTACAAGCGTCTGGTTGCAAAATATCATGTTTAGCAACCTAAAATTGACACAAATTGATATTTTGACATTGTTGCATTCATTGGGAATGTAAGAAAACCATATTGACATGGGTAAAACTATGATACTATTTCATAAAAGGTCTTAATGTTAAGGTATATGTAGATATACCATACATTACCAAGTGCCACAAAGTCTAATAACTTACCTTTCGAATTTATAACATTTTTTCTCTCAGGGCTCTTAAAGGATTATGTTTGACCAATGTAGATGAGAAGGACCAAGATCATTAAGAACCAAAAATATGCATCCTATAGCATATAAAAGGATACTTTGATGTGTGGGAACTATCCATTTAGTTCAACAAGTATCTGATTGCAAAATATCACATTTGGTAGACTAACACTAATATAAATTTAAAATTTTTGCACATACATTTTTGGGATTAAAATAAAACCATATTGACCTATGGAAAACCATGATATTATTTCATAGTATGAATTAATGAAAAGATGTAGGTATAGACAAGACCTTTCCAAGTTCTATGGAGTCAAAGAACTCACCCATAAAAGTTAGAACTTGTTCATCTCTCAGGATCTTAAGGCATCGCACCTAACCAATGTATCCAGAAGGATTGGGATCATTTGCACTAAAACAAAACCTCCTATAGAATATATTAGGCCAAATTGATGTGTGGGAACTCTTCATTTGGTGCCATAAGATTATAGTTGTAGAATATCACATTTGGGAGTCTAACACTGATTCAAATTTAATATTTTGACACTGTTGCATTTGCAAGAATAAAGCGAGAAAACCATGTTGACCCGAGGAAAATTATGAAATGACATTTTATAGGGTATTAAGGATGAGGCATAAATCTAGATGAGACATTTCAAAGTTCTATGGAGTTTAAGAACTCAACTACTAAAGTATACCCTTTCCTCTCTTAAGCATCTTAGGTGAATACTCTCAACCAATGTAGGTTGAAAGGCATGGTCTCATTAGGGACAAAAAAATGTATAATATAACATATACTAGGCCAAACCTATGTGTAGATGTTTTCCATTTGGTTACATGATATTCTAAGAACAATCCCTATTATAATGCCTATATTGCAAGGAGTATTAAAACATAAAGTTCCTCCTCTCGTGCCTATATTATAAGGACTTTTACTATATTTATGAATTTAAAAACAAATCATATTTGATTGAAATTGATGAAACCAATGAATGAATATGAATAGTGTTCTCATGCAAAATGTCTAACATGAAAAATAAAAAATTTAGCCATGATAACTAAGTACCCACCACGAAAATTCCCCTCATAGTGACTATAAACACTTCTTGTAGCCATCATATCCATAGTTTCATCCTCATTCGGCTAGGAGAAATGTGATAACAATATTTTCAAGTGGTTGTAATGTGCATGGATATTGTCCTAAGGTGATTGATGAATCCAATGAGATTAAAGGAACAACAAGTTCCCTATGAGGCCTAGAAAGGGCCTTTTTGGGCCATTTTGTAACTGGTAAACACCCTCGAGAAGCCTACCATGAATATTCATATCATCTAGGATTTTTTTGGGAGATTAATGAAGTCATCCAAGGAATTTTAGGGAAATTTCGTGGAACAAATTGATGTCGGGACCAACTCGAGAAAGATCACGTAATTTTGGGCACAGGGAATAAAGGCTCCAACAATGAAAGCTAAATTATATAGATGATTTTGGGAGCTCGATAGGATTTTAGAGGAAAAAAATAAACAAAGAAATATCTAAAAATACTATACATTATTAACACTTCAATTTTTTTACGACTTAAAACTCCTTCTGTGAGAATCAAGGACACCGCAAACGTCCCTTCAAGTAAATAATGGAGGGTAAGTACACCAATCTGGGGGGCTTAAAAGTGGACAAAAATATGAAAATAGGAAAAACACGTATGCATTTTATTTTTCTTTGTTTTGTAATCACCGAGCCTAAAACGTGTATGCATTATAGCACATACGCATTGTTATTTATACGAAACGTGTATGCATTTTTCATATTATGGACTATATATGTGTTTGTGGGGGCGTATATGGATTTTGAATGCTTTTTATTTTGGTTCAACTGTGAAATATGGCTTTTGAGCCTTTCTGTACAAGGTTATAGTCCCTTTCAAAAAACTATTTGCCAATAAAAAAATATAAAAAAGATCGCATGGTTAGTCCATAAATTTGAATATAATCCTCACTTTCAAGAGTCCAAAATGTCAACATATAGAAAAATAAAACTAGATAATCATCAAGTATTGAAATATCTATCCATGTCCGCAAGGAGTCCATACAATCCACAATATGAGTCACAACATATTGATAATGAAAATGTCTATGCTTTTTATCATCATGGTAACTAAAATATAATAATAATGTCCATGTCTCTAATAAACAATAATAAGATCATAGTAAAATAAGTGTCAAAGAGGAGTAGGAATTATAGAGTTTATTTACAAAATTTCAACCACCATCAAAATTCTGATGATTAGATATACTCAGCGTGATTCGATCCTTATTATTACAACCATTCTTTTTGGTTTTATTGAAGTGAATCTTTTATTGCTTGATAGATTACTCCTTCACTACCAATGGATTTCCGGATTTACTCACGCATACATACTTGCTACAATATTGTTGTAATGTAATGCTCCATAAATTCTTTATTTGTGTGAAATGATTTTGTTTGATAGGTGAATAATAATTTCCTAGTTCTCTCTTTACACTGTGCAAAATCTTGAAGCAAGACATAAACTTTGAGATAAACAAGTTCAATATTTGCTAAAGCAAAGAATATGTACTAATATTCAAGGAAGACAATATGCTAGAAGCTAAGTCAAATAAATGTACTTTCATTGGATATGGCATCGATGATTTTGGATTCCGGTTGTGGAGTTTGGATGAGAAGAAAATTATTAGGAGTTGGGATATTATTTTTCAATGAAAGGGTTATGTATAGGGAACAACTACAAGATAAGAAGATGGAAAAGTTTGAGTATGTAACACTTGATGAGATAAAAGATAGAGAAGTGCTCAAAGGACTGGAAAATCAACAAGTTGACATCAATCTTGACACAATTGGTGTTGATTCTATAGATCAAAATCAGCAAGAACAACAAGAGCCTCAAAATCCAAAAAATCTTGTAAGACGTTCTACTAGGGTAAGTAAACCTCCTACATGATTAACTTCGTATGAGCTTTACTATTGTTTATAGATAGATGGTGGAGAACCAAAAAGTTTTGAAGAAGCAATGCAAGTAGAAACACGGAAAAAGTTGGAGTAGGGTATGGATGAGGAGATGGACTCCTTGGATCACAATCAAACTTGGGATTTGGTTCAGTTTCTGTAGGAAATAGAGCATTGTAGAACAAGTAGGTTTACGAGGTTGAAAGAAGAAGAGGGTGAAAAAAAGAGGTACAAGGAAAGACTTGTTGTGAACGGATTTGCATAGGAAAAAGGTATAGACTTTGATTAAATTTTCTCTCATGTTGTTAAAATGACTTCTATTAGAACTGTTTTAACTTTGGCACCCATGGAAGATTTTCATCTTGAAATATTAGATGTAAAGACTACTTTTTTCATGGTGATTTGGAGGAAGAAATATATATGGATCATCCATAGAGATACGAAGTCAGGGGGAAAGAGAATTTGGTGTGTAGATTGAAGAAGAGCTTGTATGGCCTTAAGCAAGCTCCAAGGCAGTGGTATTTGAGATTTGACAGGTTCATGATAGAACATAGTTACTCTAGATGTCATTCTGATCACTATTTTTATTTTAAAAGACTAGATAATGACACCTATATTATCTTGTTGTTATATTTGGATGACATGCTTGTGGCATGGTCAAACTTGTAGGATATAAATGAGCTAAAGATATAGTTAGCCAATACATTTTCCATGAAGGATTTAGGTGCAGCAAAGAAAATTCTTGGCATGAGAATCAATAGAGATAGAAAGAGTAAAATACTGACTTCATCTCAAGAAGAGTATGTGAAAAAGGTGTTGGATAGGTTTAGGATGTAGGATGCAAAACCAGTAAGTACACCATTGGCAGGGCACTTCAAGTTGAGTAAAGAGTAGTGTCCTAAAACATATGAAGAGATTGAATATATGTCTAGAATTCCATATGCTTCAGTAGTTGGAAGTTTGATGTATGCTATGGTATGCACAAGACTAGACATTTCCCATGCAGTGGGATTTGTCAATAGCTACATGAGTAATCCAGGAAAGGAGCACTGGAATGTAGTCCAATGGATTCTAGATACTTGAGAGGGACCAATAGTAGGTAGTTGTGTTATGGAGGGTCAGAGGTTTCTTTACATGGATATGTTGTTGTAGACATGGCTAGAGATTTGGATGGTAGGAGGAGCACCACAAGTTATGTATTCACTATTGGTGGCACAACAGTTAGTTTGATTTCTAAACTGTAGAAGATTTTTGCCTTGTCTACTATAGAGGCAGAGTATGTTACTATCACAGAAGTAAGCAAGGAGATGGTGTGGATGTAGTATTTCATGAAAGATTTGGGAAAGAAGAAGGAGGATTACAAGCTAATGAGTGATATCCTGAGTGTAATTCATCTTGCAAAGAACTCAACATTCCATTCAAGAACCAAACATATACAACTCAGGTATCACTTCATTCGATCAGTTTTGGAGGATGGACAATTGATGTTGGAGAAGATCCATATTTGTCTTATTAATAGAAAGGAGTTGTTATTTTTATGTTTATTTATCTTATTTATATGCATGTCTTATTTATAAGCATGTTATATTTAGGTTGTTTGTGGTTGAAGTCTTATTTATAAGGAATATTTTTTTTGACAAGGAAAAGAGGTGCACAAGTTATATATATGTGCATGGATTTACTCTTTAATATGAAAAAGAGAGAATTGTATTGTATTCCTCTGGACTGAATAAAGGAGAAGGTTGGCTTGTTTCTGGTGGATGTAGCCCACATTGGGTGAACCACGTTAAATCTTGGGTTTATCTTGTGATTGCATGCTTATATTATTTTATTTTAATTTTGTTTTATTGCTCATCTGTGTTTCGATCCTAACAACTGGTATCAGAGCAAGGATTTTGTTTTGGTAGAAAAAAAACTCACATGAGGGTTTCTTGTTTGAGTGGGAGCAATGACAAGAAGATAGCAAGTTCAGGGTTGAGAAGTTTAACGGCCAGAACTTTCAGCTATGGAAGATGCAAGTGGAGGACTACCTATATCAGAAGGATCTTTATCTACCATTGAAAGGGAAAGCTTTTGAAGTCATCAAGCTATGAAAGATGAAGAATGGGATGTTCTTGATCGGAAGGCACTGGGAATGATACGGTTGTGCCTAAAAACTATGGTAGCTTTCAATATTTCTACGGAAAAGACAACGGTAGATCTAATGGAAAAATTGGGTAAATTGTATGAAAAACCCTCAGCCTCCAATAAGGTATATCTCATGAAAAGTTTGTTTAATATGAAGATGTCAGATGGTGATTCAAGTAAATGATCATTTGAATGAATTCAACATGGTTACTAATCAATTAAGCTCTATGTAGGAGTAAGTTTTGATGATGAAGTTAGGGCTCTTTTGATTTTGTGCTCATTGCCTGAAAGTTGGAATACTTTGGTTATGGTTGTGAGTAATTTTGTTTCTGGTTCAAACACTTTAAAGTTTGATGATGTTATTGGTGTGATTCTTAGTGAAGAGATGAGAAGAAAAAAGCACAGGTGAGTCATCTGGTAATGCTTTGAGTGTAGAGAATAGGGGAAGACAGAAGGAAAAAAAAAAGGTCTGGACACCATGGAAGGTCTAAGAAGGGAAGATCTAAATCTAGAAGTAGGATGGTATGCTGGAATTGTGGAAAAGTAGGACATGCAAAGAAAGATTGTTGGTCTTTAAAATCAAGGAAAGATCAACAAGAAGGGAGAACAAAGAGGCAAACATAGTAGGTGATGTGTTACAAGATGCTCTTATTCTTTCTTTAGATAGTAAATCAGAATCTTGGGTTTTAGATTTTGGTGCTTCATTTCATGCAACTCCTCATAGACAATATTTTCAAGATTATGTTCAAGGGAATTTTGGGCAGGTATATCTTGGTGATGATGAGCCATGTAACATTGTTGGAAAAGGAAGTGTTCATGTTAAATTGTAGAATGGTAACACTTGGGTGTTGAAGAATGTCAGGCATGTTCCTAGCTTGAGGAGGAATCTAATTTCTATAGGGAAATTAGGAGATGAGGGTTGTATGGTTATATTTATAGCAGATTCTTGGAAAGTTACCAAGGGTTCTCTTGTGGTAGCAAGAGGTAAGAAAGTAGGTACTTTGTATTTATCCACTGTTAGTATTGATCCATCTTCTATTTTAGCT
This sequence comes from Taxus wallichiana var. yunnanensis, assembly GCA_018340775.1. NCBI lineage: Eukaryota > Viridiplantae > Streptophyta > Pinopsida > Cupressales > Taxaceae > Taxus > Taxus wallichiana. Next base: position 515,608,005 of record CM031236.1, on the reverse strand, counting down.
ACTACAGGTATAGACACAACTCTATGGCATCACAGACTTGGCCATATGAGTGAGAAGGGGATGAAGATTTTACATTCACAGGAAAGTTGTCAGATTTGAAAAACATAGACCTGAATTTTTGTGAGCATTGTGTGTATGGGAAACAAAAGTGTGTGAGATTTCTCAAGGTTGGATCAACCAAGAAGGAGCACAAGTTAGAGCTTGTTCATATGGATGTGTGGGGGCCGGCTCAGGTATCTTCTCTTGGTGGTTCATGGTATTATGTTACTTTTATTGATGATGCTACTAGGAAGGTTTGGGTTTACTGTATAAAGAAGAAATATGATGTATTTAATACTTTCAAGAAGTGGAAAGCTTTGGTTGAGAATGAAACAAGTTTGAAGTTGAAGTGTCTCAGATCAGATAATGGTGGAGAGTACTGCAACAATGAATTTAATAACTATTGTTCACATAATGGAATCCGTAGGGTGAAGACAGTTCCTAGAACACCACACAGAATGGTGTGTCAGAAAGAATGAACATGACTATCATGGAGTGTGCAAGGAGCATGAGATTGCATGTTGGATTGCCCTTATAGTAATTTTGGGTGGATGTTGTAGATATTGTTGTTTACTTGATAAACAAGAGGACCTTCAAGTGCTTTGGAAGGTGGAGTACCGAGGAGGCTTGGACCGGTAAGGAGGTAAACTATTCTTTTCTGAAATTTTTTGGTTGTGAAGCATTTGTTGCACATTGATAAAGAGAATAGGACCAAGCTAGAAGCTAAGTCAAAGAAATGTACTTTCATTGGATATGGCACTGATGATTTTGGATTCCGGTTGTGGAGTTTGGATGAGAAGAAAATCATTAGGAGTAGGGATATTATTTTCAATGAAAGGGTTATGTACAGGGAACAACTACAGGATAAGAAGCTGGAAAAGTATGAGTATGTAGCACTTGATGAGATAAAAGATAGAGAAGTGCTCAAAGGACTGGAAAATCAACAAGTTGGCATCAATCTTGGCACATTCGGTGTTGATTATGTAGATCAAAATCAGCAAGAACAACAAGAGCCTCAAAATCTAGAAAATCTTGTGAGACGTTCTACTAGGGTAAGTAAACCTCCTGCACGATTATCTTTGTATGAGATTTACTATTGTTTATTGATAGATGGTGGAGAACCAGAAAGTTTTGAAGAAGCAATGTAGGTAGAAAACATGGAAAAAGTGGGAGCAGGGTATGGATGAGGAGATGGACTCCTTGGATCACAACCAAACTTGGGATTTGGTTCAGTTGCCTGCATAGGAAAGAGAGCATTACAGAACAAGTGGGTTTACAGGTTGAAGGAAGAAGAAGGTGAAAAAAGAGGTACAAGGAAAGACTTGTTGTGAAGGGATTTGCATAGGAAAAAGGTATAGACTTTGATGAAATTTTCTCTCATGTTGTTAAAATGACTTCCATTAGAACTGTTTTAAGTTTGGTAGTTGTGGAAGATTTGCATCTTGAACAATTAGATGTAAAGATTGCTTTTCTTCATGGTGATTTGGAGGAAGAAATATATATATGGAGCAGCCAAGGATATGAAGTCAAGGGAAGGAGGAGAATTTGGTGTGCAGATTGAAGAAGAGCTTGTATGGCCTTAAGCAAGCTCCAAGGCAAAGTGGTATTTGAGATTTGACAGGTTCATGATAGAACAAGGTTACTCTAGATGTCATTCTGATCACTATGTTTATTTTAAAAGACTAGATAATGACACCTATATTATCTTGTTGTTGTATGTGGATGACATGCTTGTGGTAGGGTCAAACTTGCAGGATATAAATGAGCTAAAGAGATAATTAGCCAATACATTTTCCATGAAGGATTTAGGTGCAACAAAGAAAATTCTTGGCATGAGAATCAATAGAGACAGAAAGAGTAAAATATTGACTTTGTCTCAAGAAGAGTATGTGAACAAGGTGTTGGATAGGTTTAGGATGCAGGATGCAAAACCAAGTAAGTACACCATTGGTAGGGCACTTCAAGTTGAGTAAAGAACAATGTCCTAAAACACATGAAGAGATTGAATATATGTCTAGAGTTCCATATGCTTCAATGAGTTGGAAGTTTGATGTATGTTATGGTATGCACAAGACCAGACATTTCCCATGTAGTGGGAGTTGTCACAGAGATACATGAGTAATCTAGGAAAGGAGCATTGGAATGTAGTCCAAGTGGATTCTCAGATACTTGAGAGGGACCATAGTAACAGGCAGTTGTGTTATGGAGGGTAGAGGTTTCTTTACATGGATATGTTGATGCAGACATGGCTGGAGATTTGGATGGTAGGAGGAGCACCACAGGTTATGTATTCATTGTTGGTGGCACATGACAGTTAGTTGGATTTCTAAACTATAGAAGATTGTTGCCTTGTCTACTACAGAGGCAGAGTATGTTGCTACTACAGAAGCAAGCAAGGAGATGATATGGATGCAATGGTTCATGGAAGAGTTGGGAAAGAAGCAGGAGGATTACAGGTTATTCAGTGATAGCCAGAGTGCAATTCATCTTGCAAAGAACTCAACATTCCATTCGAGAACCAAACATATACAACTCAGGTATCACTTCATTAGATCAGTTTTGGAGGATGGACAATTGATGTTGGAGAAGATCCATACAAGTCAGAATCCTGTTGATATGTTGACAAAGGTGGTGACAAAAGAGAAGCTGGAAGGTTGTTCGCTTTGATAGGTCTTCAAGATTGATCTTGAAGAAGAGAAACAAGTTAGAGAAGAGTTCGAGGATGAGTTGTAATAGTGGGTTGCAGCAGTTAGTCTCCAAGTGGGAGATTGTTGAAGATGTGGAGTCTAACTGCAAGATGAAGTGGTAGTTTTCTTTTTCCTTGATTTTGGGAGGAATGCATGGCCATGGATAAAAATAGCATTGTCTTATTAATAGATGGGAGTTGTTATTTTTATGTTTATATTTTATGTTTATTATAATGTCTTATTAATATAGAGTTGTTATTTTTATGTTTTATGCATTGTCTTATTTGAGGAGTTGTTATTTTTATGTTTATCTTATTTATATATGTCTTATTTATAATTTATGCATTTATATATTTAGGTTGCTTGTGGTTGAAGAAAACTTTTACAAAGAGGTGCACAAGTTATATATATGTGCATGGATTTACTCTTTAAGATATGAATAAAGAGAGAAGGCTGGCTTGTTTTGGTGGATGTAGCCCACATTGGGTGAACCACATTGGGTTAAATCTTGGGTTTATCTTGTGATTGCATTACATACACATAAAAAAGTACTATACAAAATTTTCAAGTAAAAACAAACACATGACATATTTTCATCTCATATTATTTTGTTGGTATTGTTACTCATTTTCTAGTGTAACTCCAGATTATGTACGTGCGTACTTTTTAAAAGAAATTTTCATGTATATTTGATAATGCCATTGGCGTAGGTAGTAGAGGAAAGTATAAATGAAGGAAAATGGGCCTTTAAGGGATATATCTCTGCGGTGGCCATTGCTGAAATAATTTTTTTTTTGTTACAATTCAACAAGGAGGAGGAATAACTTAAGGCCATTAATGGGGGTCCCTAGCTTTATGGGAAGAAAATGCTACATCGACAAAGTGGCCTCCTGGTATTGACATGAAAAACTTTGAACCCAACACCTTTCATGTCCGGGTCATGCTCCCAAACTTGGCTCTCGATTTTGGGATGTGGAGGTGTTAAGGGGATTTACAAAGCCATTGGGGATCTTCTAGTTATTGACTCAAAATGCTAGCTAGGACTAGGATGGTCGCTGCGAGAATGTGTGTGAATGTATTGCTAGGTAAAAATCTACCAACCTTTATTCATTTCTTTTCGAGACATGGTGAAAAAATACAAGAGATTGAGTATGAACAATCCCCTGTGTATTGTTCTAAATGTATATTTTGTGTCACGACACTAATTTTGTAAGGGTTTAGTTCAAGAATGGCAGGAGAAGCCTCTGGTTTCCGGCATGGATAGGGAGGTTTTTTTGTCTCCTATTCCACTTATTTCTGGTGGACTGAATCCCATTAGTAGTGATATAATGTTGAATGGGGAAGGCTTATTTTTATACCCATGGAGGTGGTGGTGGTTAGGATTTGGTGTGGAATCCCATAAAGTTGCATCAATTCCTCTTGCTCATTCCACTAGTATGGATCCCTTTAGTCCCGTAGTTAACCCCATGGCTTTAGATGACAATAGTGAGGTGGATAGTGAGGGCAGCGAGGAATCGAGCGAGGCGAGGATTAGGATGTTTTTCTTTGGGGTATGAATCAGAGGTACTCTTGACAAAATCGGTTGTGTCATCACTGTTACGATGGTTAAAATACTTGAAATAGAGGATTCATTTGAGGTAGCAAGATGGAAGCACTATAGAGAGAAAAACAGAGACTTAAAGATGTAGAGTAATTTTGTTTACATCAAACTTGAAAGTCCATCCAAGACGGTGGTGGTTACCCCTTGGGGTAATCATTTTGGAGTTTAAAAAAGAGGATCTAAAGGTTTCCTCCGGGATGCCTCAACCCCAAATTGATCCGGACTCTCTTAAAGTTCTGAATTTCGAGAGGGCATTAATTACAGAGACTATATCAAAGAGACATTTGGGTTTATGGATAATTTTAATGATGGATGGCACATTGTGCAATCCAGAAGAAATAAGTAGTTGAACTAACTGTATGCAGACTGTGTCTACCTTGTTGTTGTTTGGACATGTTTCCCTAGGTTAAGTTTTCATAACTCTTTCATGTGGTCATGTAATATTTATTTAATTTAGTAACATAGTTCTAATGTCATTTATTAATTTATTATTCTAGGGCTAAGTCTAAACTTACCCTCCCATTAAGTTAAATATAAATAAATTTAATCCCTAAATTAAATGTTTTCTAGTTACCCTTGAGTAAATTTGATTTAATTAATTACAAGAGTCAAGGGATTTTTATTTTTAAAAGTCACCAACTAAACATTAAGGTCACAAATTAACTTACCTCCTAACACCCCTTAAGAGGCCCCATTCACAAGTTACACATACTTTTTAAAAACATATTCCCACCTAATTCTCACCTAAATTTTTGTAGGGTTGAATCACAACCCTTAGATGGATTCAATGTGGGCCCTTGGATCTTAGGGATTTCACACTAACCCTAATCATCTCTATGGAGTGTTCTTATTCTTTTCCTTTGACTTATTTTCTCATTTTTGTTTTTGTAGGTTTTGGGAAGAGGAGAAGGAGGAGAGCCATGAGAGCAAGAAGAGCAACCATGGAAAAAAATTTTCATGGTTTTAGTTGTAAATATTTTACTATTGTAATATTTCCCATTTGTTTAATGTAGAGATCCTACAATGGATCTATTTTGTTATTTAATGAAAACATTTTCTTGTTTTGAGTTCAACAATTGGGGAAAAACCCCATTTCCTTTAATCTAGAATTTTACACATTTGGGTGCCATAAAAAAAGATTGGAGAGCTTAAACACTTAATTTCAATTCATTTCTAGTTGTTGGAAGTTACCTTTTAATGGTTTTAGGCTTAGATTTCATTAATTTTAAATCTAGGTTTTTTAACAGATGGATTTTATTTTTTCGCATCGAAAGTGACGAAACCACCGCCCTACGCTACGCAGGTCATCGGTCATGTGACCACCACTTCCTTCCTGGGGAGGTTCATCGACCATCACTCACTCTGTTGGGAGGTGGTTTTGAAACCACCGCTCTACATAAGGCGACGATTCTATTCCGAAAACAAAACCTTCAAACATGCATTTTTTTTTAAACAGTTCTTCTACTTAAGTTGGTTTTTAAAGCAATAATAAATTGAACTAAGGTGTCTTCCATTCATTGGTTGCTAGATTGATAACATTTCTAGTTTCATACTCAAATTACATAACATCAACTCATTCTCTATTCTTTCCTTCAATATAACAAGAAATGTAACAAAAATTTCACTATTTTCACTATGTTTTCTTTTCAATAAAAACAAACAACCATTTAATTTCATTCACAATAACTAAATGGAAATCCATTTTAAGCAACAAGTATATTTTCAACATGATCATCAATCTTTTAAAAATGAAAATAAATCACACTTTAGAGGCAATAAAATAAACTTAGGTTGAAAGAACTTTATTTCCATTTCAATCCCATTTCAAAGTTTCTACTTCATTTAACAATGCAAGATTTAAATTTCTTTTACAAGAACTAACACATTTAAAATGCAAATTTTTTCCTTCAAACAATCTTAGTAAAGTTTACAAGTTAAAGGGATTTTCAAAGTAACAAAATGCAAATTTTTTTTTTTATTTTTTTTTCCATATACATAACATTTGAAAACTTAATACAAATCAACCATTTTCAACACATTTACAAGAGATTGAAATCTTTAAAAAAATGCAAGTTACAAGCCCTCCATTTAAATGGAGACAACATGGTAATTTTCTTTTACAAAGAGGGATCTCTTCTCCATTTCTTCAAGGTGCTACAAAGACCAAATCTTCACTTGAGCTCCACCATCTTCCCAAAGTCCAAACACAACAACCAAAATAGGGGAGTAGGCAACACTCTCCACCCAACCAATAATCAATGAGGAAGAGAAGCCTTCTTCCTCATTGGCCCCCGAGCCCCAACAATGAAGCAATGAGGGGTATAAGACAACCATTGAAAACTTAACAAGGCTTCCACATTCACATTCAAACAAACATTCAACACAATAAGAACAAAAAACAAAAAAATCACATCAACACACACAAGTTTCCCAACACAAAGGCTCTAAACTCAAGCCAAGAAAGAGAAAGGAACATGGGGATCTACTTATGCCTCCCAAGGGTTTGGGTGCCCACCTTAAAACCTCCAAGAACTCAATCAATCACAACCCAAAAAACTCTTATGCCTCCCTCAAGAAAAAAAACTCTTATGCCTCCCTCAAAGAAAAACAACTCTTATGCCTCCCTCACTCTTATGCCTCCCACAATAAGACAACAAGATAAGCACAAATTTTACTTATCACAAGGTGGGACACCCCAACCCAACTCCCTCCTAAAATACCCAATAAAACTCTTATGCCTCCCTCCAAAATATCCCCATTTCCATTTTCTCCTACACAACCTAAGGGTCATTCTACTTCCCAAAAACACACATGCAACAACCATTCATTCACAAACATATGCAAAACAAAATAGCAAAAAAAAAACATGGGTGAAGACCCTACCTTTGCCATGCAAGAGTTTCCAATCCACAAGAAATTTCCAACCTTTTTCCAAGTCCAAGAAATCACAATCCAACTCCAACAAACAACACTCTCAAAGAAAGCTCTCAAAAGAAAAAGTCTCAAAATAAAACAAGTAACCCCCAAATCCTCAAACAAATTAGAATAAATAAAAAGAGAGGAGAGAGAGGTGATGTGGCTCCATGTAGGATGCCACATCATTTCTCCTCCATTCCACATCACAAGGTCAAACCCAATCTCCAAAGCACAATAAATTGGTGGTTGAGGGAATGACAACCCTCTTACACACTCAAACCCAAACCCACACCCCTAAAGGACACAATTAAAGACTCTTGTAAGAAAAGTGCAATTAATTGCTCTTTTTCTCCATTAAAACACACAAAAAGGCCTAAAATAATCCCCTCACATCATAGGCATAGTGGGTGGGTGACTTTAAGAGGTGTGGGACAAGCTTAACTTGTCCCACAAGCCTCCAAAATTGGCTTGAAAGTCAAAATCTGAAATTTGCATGCAAGGTTGAGTGCACAACACTCAAAAGTAATTAAATTCTTTCAAATCCAACACAAACCAAGAACTACCTACTCACATTAATTACCCCCTTTTGTCACATCCTAAATTACACTAATTAATCAAGTCTAATTAACTTAAATGGAGTACTTAACAACAATAATAAAAGTGACTCACAATACTAACAAAAATACAATTACTCACAAATAAATAAAACCAAAAAGGAAAACCACAATTTACCCAAGGTCACATTTGAGGCCACCCCCCAATGGGGACCTCCTAACAAACTAACAACAATAACATCATACATTTACACTAGTTTCCAGGTGACCTGTTGCCAATACCCCAAATTCCTTCATTGTTGGTCTCTATCCCTTTTTGTTTGTTGTGTTGCAAATGCCTGCAAAAATCAAAACAATACCTTTCTGGCCTCGTGGCCATATTAACGACATCGAGATAATAAAATGCACACATATACATATCAATTCACATCATCAATATCATAACTAAACCATCGCTAAAATTAAGTAATTCACCAATTGTTCACAATTCTAAATATTTGATTTTATCAATTTATCAATTAGCAATAAGATCACAAAACCAACTAAATCATCTAGCAACATCTATATATCAAATCCAATGTGTCAATATAGTAGTAGCTCAAGATCATCAAATACTAATATGTCGATCCATGCATATAATCCATCATGTAAATCACATCATGTCATAAATCTAAAACATCCATATTGTCTATCAAATAAGCTAATCAAATATAACAATGTCCATCTATCAATGTCTAAAGATCAATATGATAATAATGTCTATGGATCCAATCCAAAATAAGAAAAATCAGAAGTAATATCAATGTCAAAGAGGAGTGGGCACTACATCCCCCTCCCCTTAGACTCGACTTCCTCCTGGAAGTCATTGGAACAAATGTGGGAACTGTGCTCTCAAGGGTGTGGCATCCTCCCATGTAGTTGTTGTCTCATCATATCGATCCCATGGATGTGAACTGATCAATCTCTCTACCTCGAAGGCCCAGGTCTTTTCTCTAAAATATGGATGGGCTCCACCATCATCACACCCTTGATCTACACCTATAATGCGGTCCAATCAATACATGAGAAGGATCTGGAATGTACCTCCTAAGCACATAAACATGAAATACATCATGGATGTGAGACAAGCTGGGTGGAAATGCTAGATGATAGGCCAAAGGACATGATACACTCCAAGATCTCAAAGGGACCCACAAACCTAGGAGAAAGCTTAGATCCTTTTTCATAATGGATAGGGCTCTTATGTGGCTTGACATGAAGAAACACCTTCGTGCCCACCTCAAAACTGATGATATCTCCTATGATGATCTGCATATTTATTCTATCTATCCTATGAGCCTCCTGTAATCTATGTCTAATCATGACAACTGTTGCTCCATATCCTGTAATAAAGCAGCCCAAGAGAAACCATGTCCTCCAACCTATCCCAACTCAGTGGTGTCCCTGCACTCCCTGCCATACAGTGCCTGAAATGGAGCCATACCAATCAAACTCTAGAAACTATTGTTGTAGGAAAACTCCACTAAGTACAAGTACTCCTCCCACCTCGAATGATGGTCCATGACATACATCTAAAGCATGTCCTCTAAAATCTGATTCACCTACTCCATCTATCCATCTGTCTCTAGATGATATGTTGTACTTGAAGTTGATACTCATCCCAAGGGCATGTTGCATGGTAGTAGAAATGAGAGGTGTATAAGGGATCATAGTCACAAATAATCTTCCACATGGAATCCCATGCATTCTACAATATCATCTAAGTATACTCATGCCACTACACTAGCTATATAGGTGGTCTTCACTAGAGAAAAATGAGCCACTTTCATCAATCTATCCACTATGACCATGATGGCATCATGGTGGTATCTCGACATTGGTAGCCCTACTATGAAATCCATGGAAATGGTGTCCCATTTCCACTCTAGTATATCATGTGGGTAGAGAAGGCTAGCTGGATGTTGATGCTCGGCCTTCACCCTCTGACACTCTAAAAAAATGACAAAAATTGAGCTACATCTCTCGAAGACCTCTCCAATGGTACAACTTCCTCAAGGTGGTGTGCATCTTCTTCACCCCTAGATGGGTTGAATAAGGTGCATGATGAGCCTCTACCAAGATATCTATCTCAAACCTCCATCCCTAGGTACATAGATCTAGCCTCTGTGTTTAAGAATTCCATCGACTCTAATGAAAATCCATCAAACTTTCCCTCAAGGGGTCTCTGAGACTCAATCTCTTCTCTAGCTACAAGGTAGAAGTTGTCATGTGGAAGTTGTCACAAAATCCTGCTCCACAAGTTTGTACCCACTAAAGTAGCCATAACCAAATGTCTTCATCTACTCAAAGCATCAACAACCACATTCTCCTTCCCCTTCACATGCTCTATCTCCATGTCATACTCACAAAGAAACTCCATCCAACACCATTGACAAGCATTGAGATTGGGTTACATGCGTGAAGAGGTGATGAAGACTCAAGTGATTAGTCTGAGAATGAATCTCCTACCTAAAAGGAAATGTCTCCACCAAACCAAAGCATGCACAACTTCTGTAAGCTCAAGATCATGAGTTAGATAATTGAGCTCATAATCCTTGAGTTTTTGAGACTCAAAGGTGACTACATGGCCCTCCTACATCAAAACACCTCCTAATCCTACCAAAGAAGCATCGTGCAAATGAAGAACTCTCCGTGTGGATGTCTAGCACTACGCAAGAAGAATGGGTGTTTTTGTAAGGCATTCCTTTAGTGTCCTAAAGGCCTGCTCACATCTATCTAACCAAATGAACTTCTTCCCTTTTCACTGAAGGGAAGTGATGGGGTGTGTAATCATGAGAAAAGTCTGAACAAAATCCTTGTAGTATCCTACCAACCCCATGAAACTATGCACCTCGGTCACATTGGTTGGTGTGGGCCAATCCATAATAGCTCTAATCTTGGAAGGATTGACTATGATACCTTCCCTAGAAATTATGTGACCCAAGTACTTGAACCTCTGACTGGAAAAGGCACACTTCTCTAGGTTCTCATATAGTTCTGTTGCTCACGAAGACACATAAAACCTATCGAAGGTGTTCTCTTGTGCTCCTCACGCATACGTGAGTATATTAGAATGTCATCAAGAAACATGAGCATGAAATGATCCAAAAATTCCTAAACACCCCATTCATCAAACTCATGAATACTATAGGGGTGTTTTTAGACCAAAAGGTACCACCGTGAACTCATAGTGGCCATATCTCATGTGGAAAGTTGTCTTGTGGATATCTACCTCTGCAATCCTCAGCTGATGGTAGCCTGACTTAAGATCTATCTTAGAAAATATTGTGGCCCCCTTCATTTGATCAAATAAATCATCGATGCGAGGAAGGGGTAATGATTCTTGATCATTACTTTGTTTAGTTGTTTGTAGTCCACACACAACCGCAAGGATCCATCCTTCTTCTTCACAAAAATCACTGGTGCACCCCAAGGAGATACACTAGGATGGATTAGGCCTTTCTCAAGAAGGCCCTCTAAGCTACAACTTGAGCTCACATAGCTCAGGGGTGGTCATCCTATATGGAGCGCGTGAGATAGGCTCTGCCTCCTGGAACCAAATCAATGTGAAATTCTATCTCACGTGGGGGAGAAACCCTGATAGCTCACTAGGAAAAACATCTGAAAAAAATCCTACAAAATGGGGTGATCATCAAGTGAAGGTCCACTAGCCCCATCCTCCGACCTATCACTAATTGTAATAGCATACAACTGACACCCACACCATGCACACCACTGCTTAAGTTGCATATGGAAATAGTGTGAATCGAGATGGGTCTCCTAACTCCAGCTATCACCGACTCAACTCCCAAATCATCTACACAAGATATGACCTTATTATAATAATCAACTCTGGCTTGTGTGTAGATAACCAATCCATGCCCAAGATCACTCCATAAGAACCCAAAAGGAAGGATACAAAAAGATCCAAGGTAGTGGTGAAGGGTCCTAGGTCCACTACACACTCCTTGACTAAGGATTCTACTAAGATCTTGGCTCAAAAGCCATCTCGACATCCCAACTAAGGCCTTCCTAACTAGCCACCAGCTTGCATCGCTCTACCAAATATGGTGCAATAAAAGAATCAGATGAGCCAAAATCAAATAGAATAGAGGTAGGGATACCACCAATGCTACATGTAGTCTTGAATCACGTGTATCCCTGATGCTCTGCCTGGTGGTTCTGACCGCTGCATAGATCGATGGCTATGTCCCATGTCACCAACTATAGGCTCAAAATCGATGCCTTACCCTTGTTATTAGGGTTATGGGGCACTCTCTCCAATGATGTCCAAGTACACCACATCCATAAAACTACTTGGTCCCCTCCAATGAGATGTGGCTCTAATAGCAGTACTCTAGTGGTCTTGTGTCATGGATCCTGATGATCCTGTTATGGACTATTGTGGTCATTTCTAATGAGCTCCTACTGACCGAGCTCTAGGTGCTCCATGTGTCCTGATGGGACCCCTAGGGGAGGCCCCATACTCCATCCCCTTTGAGTGTCAAATCTATGGAGGTCTAAATGGTGGATGATTCTTTTTTTGTTTTGTTGAGGTGGTGTTGTGTGGGTGGCTGAATGAAGACTTGTGTAGAACCATGTCCACCATGAGGAGGAGGGTTGACCCCCTCGACTACTATCACATCTAATAAATACAACTCCACACTCTATCCCTAGCCTATGCATCTTCCCCCTAGTCTCTCCTCTATAATGTAGGCCTTCTCAATGGCCTCAACTAAGGTCTATAGATAATGAATGTGTACCGCACCTCCCAAATCCAAGTTCAGGCCCCTGATGAACCTATGGATCCTAACCTGCTCATCCTACGCATGTAGTCGACATTTGACATACTAAAGCAAGTCAATAAACTGACTCTCATACTCCTACTACTACTATCATGGATGCTGATGCAGGTCATGGAACTCATCTATCCTCTACTAAATAAACCTCCTAGATAAGTATATCTCCGAACCACTCCTCGAAGAGCTCCCAAGTGACTATCTCGAGTCTACGTGGAGCTTCTGCTCCTTATTCCTCCACCAGACACCTTCTCCATCCCTTAGAAGATGAATCACAACACGAGCCTTTGTGTTGTTAGTACATGGGAAAATCTTGAAGCACCCACTCAAGCTCACTAACCAAGCCTCTTCCTGAAAACCTCTTGTATCACTAGAATAATGAGATGGGCGTAGCTTTAGATCTCCCTGATATGATTTATAGCTGATGACTATCGACCCTAGGTCTCTCTACATGCTCATCCCTCGACCTAGGGCTCCTAGATCTATCTCGTGTGTCCTAAAACCCTATCTCCATGTCCCCTCTGAGGTGAGTCTACTCTAGCTGACTCACATGGGAGATTTCTCTACCCTATGCTCATCATGTGCCTCAAAGGGGTGAGCCTCATGTGATGGTTCCCTATCACGTTGCTAGATCATGTGCCCCAATTGCTCCACCTCGTATAACTACATTGACATCCTATAATGTCTATAGTATATGCGGCAGTATAATGGCCCACTTCTCTCTGGAGGTGGTATATCTAACTCCATGCAAAAATCCCCTCATCTGATTTGTGCCTCATACACAAATCAAGATGGGAGTTAGTTTACCATTCTAGGTTTTGTTTCAGTTTTCTAGGTTTTCTACATTTTAAAATGTCATGCAAAGTTGTGTGATCTAGTTGTAGGTTGTACTAGGTTAACTATTTGAGTTTTCAAGTGTGCCCAAGGGTCCAAGCATTGAACCCATGACTCGATACCAAGTGTAACCCACAAATTTCCCACACAAAACCCAAGACAACCCAATAGTTAGATTTGAAAATTTATGAATAAATTTTTTTTTTGTTTAAACCAAGTTATAATGGGGTAACCTTCAACTAGGTTTAGTTTAATTTCTCGGTTAATATTTTATTCATTTTAATTAACATTTAATTAATATTATTTAATTCCCCAGATCGGGCTTAAAATCCCCTTGTTACAATCTTTATTTAATTTAGTAACATAGTTCTAATGTCATTTATTAATTTATTATTTATTCTAGGCTAAGTCTAAACTTACCCTCCCATTAAGTTAAATACAAATAAATTTAATCCCTAAATTAAATGTTGTCTAGTTACCCTTGAGTAAATTTGATTTAATTAAATTACAAGAGTCAAGGGATTTTTATTTTAAAAGTCACCAACTAAACATTAAGGTCACAAATTTAAGTTTACCTTCTAACACTCCTTAAGAGGCCCCATTCACTAAGTTACACATGCTTTTTATTTAAAATATTTCCACCTAATTCTCACCTAACTTTTTTAGGGTTGAATCACAACCCTTAGATGGATTCAATGAGGGCCCTTGGATCTTAGGGATTTCACACTAACCCTAATCATCTCTATGGAGTGTTCTTATTCATTCCTTTGACTTATTTTCTCATTTTTTTTTTTGGAGGTTTTTTGGGAGGAGGAGAAAAGGAAGAGCCATGAGAGAAAGAAGAGAAACCATGGAAAAATTTTTTCATGGTTTTAGTTGTAAAGATTTTACTATTGTAATATTTCCCATTTGTTTAATGTAGAGATCCTACAATGGATTTGTTTTGTTATTTAATGAAAAAATTTTCTTTTTTTTTGAGTTCAACAATTGGGAAAACCCCATTTCCTTTAATCTAGGAATTTTACACATTTGGGTGCCATAAAAAAGATATTGAGAGCTTAAACACTTAATTTCAATTCATTTCTAGTTGTTGGAAGTTACCTTTATTTGGTTTTAGGCTTAGATTTCATTTAATTTTAAATCTGGGTTTTTTTAATGGATTTTTTTTTTCCAAAAGTGATGAAAAGCCACTAAAGGTTGAGGTCTCATCTATGACCACCTGCCCCTGCCTGGGGTGGTTCATCCACCACCACTGTGTTGGGTGGTGGTTTAAAAACCACCGCTCTCACAGCATGCAGGCGGTGGTTTATGTTTTAAAAATAGAACCTTCAAACATGCATTTTTTTAATAGTTCTTCTACTTAAGTTGGTTTTTAAAGCAATAATAAATTGAACTAAGGTGTCTTCCATTCATTGTTACTAGATTGATAACATTTCTAGTTTCATACTCAAATTACATAACATCAACTCATTCTCTATTCTTTCCTTCAATATAACAAGAAATGTAACCAAAATTTCACTATTTTCACTATGTTTTCTTTTCAATAGAAACAAACAACCATTTACTTTCATTCACAATAACTAAATGGCAATCCATTTTAAAACAACAAGTATATTTTCAAACAAGATCATCAATCTTTTAAAATGAATAAATCACACTTTAGAGGCAATAAAATAACTTAGGTTGAAAGAACTTTATTTCCATTTCAATCCCATTTCAAAGTTTCTACTTCATTTAACAATGCAATATTTAGTGGTTTTCTTTTACAAGAACTAACACATTTAAAATGAAATTTTTTTCCTTCAAACAATCTTAGTAGAGTTTTACAAGTTGAAGGGATTTTAAAGTAACAAATGCAATTTTCCTTTTCCTTTTTTTCCATATACATAAATTTGAAAAATTAATACAAATCAACCATTTCTCAACACATTTACAAGAGGTTGAAATCTTAAAAAAAATAATGTAAGTTACAAGCCCTCCATTTAAAGGAGACAACATGGTAAAATTTATTTTACAAAGAGGGATATCTTCTCCATTTCTTCAAGGTGCTACAAAGACCAAATCTTCACTTGAGCTCCACCATCTTCCCAAAGTCCAAACACAACAAAAAAATAGGGGAGTAGGAAACACTCTCCACCCAACCAATAATCCAATGAGGAAGAGAATTCTTCTTCCTCATTGGCCCCTGAGCCCCAACAATGAAGCAATGAGGGGTATAAGAAAACCATTGGAAACTTAACAAGGCTTCCACATTCACATTCAAACCAAACATTCAACACAATAATAACAACAAAAAAATCACATCAACACACACAAGTTTCCCAACACAAAGGCTCTAAACTCAAGCCAAGAAAAGAAAAAATAACATGGGAATCTACTTATGCCTCCCAAGGGTTTGGGTGCCCACCTTAAAACCTCCAAGAACTCAATCACAACCCACAAAACTCTTATGCCTCCCCAAGAAAAAAACTCTTCTTAAAAAAACAACTTTATGTCTCCCTCACTCTATATCCCCCATAATAAACAACAAGATAAGCACATATTTTACTTATCACAAGGTGGGACACCCCAACCCAACTCCCTCCTAAAATTCCCAATAAAAATCTTATGTCTCCCTCCAAAATATCCCCATTTTTTTTCTCCTACACAACCTAAGGGCCATTCTACTTCCCAAAATCACACATGCAACAACCATTCATTCACAAACATATGCACACAAAATAGCAAAAGAAAACATGGGTGAAGACCCTACCTTTCCATTGTAAGAGTTTCCAATCCAAAAAAGTTCCAAGCCTTTTTCCAAGTCCAAGAAATCACAATCCAACTCCAAGCTCCAAACAACACTCTCAAAGAAAGCTCCTCCAAAAGCAAAAGTCCCAAAATAAAACAAGTAACCCCAAAATCCTCAAACAAATTAGAATAAATAGAAAAGAAAGGAGAGAGGTGATGTGGCTCCATGTAGGATGCCACATCATTTCTCCTCCATTCCACATCACAAGGTCAAACCCAATCTCCAAAAGCACAATAAATTGGTGGTTGAGGGAACTCAAACGCTCTTACACACTCAAACCCAAACCCACACCCCTAAAGGACATAATTAAAGTCTTTTGTAAGAAAAGTGTAATTAATTGTTTTTTTTTCCATTAAAACACACATAAAGGTCTAAAAAAAGCTCCTCACATCATATTCATAGTGAGTGGGTAATTTTAAGAGGTGCGAGACAATCTTAACTTGTCCCACAAGCCTCCAAAATTTGCTTGAAATTAAAAATCTGAAATTTGCATGAAATTCAAAATCCAAAATTTGCATGCAAGGTTTAGTGCACAACACTCAAAAGTAATTAAATTCTTTCAAATCTAAGCAAAACCAAGAACTTCCTACTCACATTAATTATCCAATTTTTTCACATCCTAAATTATACTAATTAATCAAGTCTAATTAAATTAAATGGAGAACTTAACAACAATAAAAAAAGTGACTCATAATACTAACAAAAATACAATTATTCACAAATAAATAAAACCAAAAAGAAAACCACAATTTACACAAGGTCAAATTTGAGGCCACCCCCCAATGGGGACCTCCTAACAAACTAACAACAATAACATCATACATTTACACTAGTTTCCAAGGTGACTATTGCCAATACCCCAAATTCCTTCACTATTGGTCTCATATCCCCTTTTGTTTGTTGTGTTGCAAATGCTTGCAAAAATCAAAACAATACATTTATGGCCTCGTGGCCATATTAATGACATCGAGATAATAAAATGCACACATATACATATCAATTCACATCATCAATATCATAACTAAACCATCGCTAAAATTAAGTAATTCACCAATTGTTCACAATTATAAAAATTTCTATTTTATCAATTTATCAATTAGCAATAAGATCACAAAAAAAACTAAATCATCTAGAAAAAATATATATATGAAATACAATGTGTTAGTATAGTAGTAGCTCATGATCATCAATTACTAGTATGTCAATCCAAGTATATAATCCATCCCAGTAAATCACATCATGTCATAATCCAAGTACAAAAATTGACTCACATATGACAATCACATAAGTCATCGACTCACATAGACACATGAAAATGACATAGGCATGTCGATGCCACACTTTTCCCAATGAACGAATACTAGCAATGACCCAACCACAAGAACATGACTTCAGGAACGGCGAACCCACAACACATCATTTCTTTAATTGCATCTCAGTTACGATTAACATTCTAAGAACATTATTGTGCAAGTATAGTTTTCTCCTTTTTCCATCTACAAAATCTTAAGTTCAATCCACATTTAATTTACAGTTTGACCAATTTAGGTTGGCTTCCTTTATGCATCACGGAAATTTCCATAACTTACTTGCTTATTTGGCACAATTCAAATCACATATAAAGTACTCAATTATCTTGTTCTTATGTTAAGAATATGCTTCTCAAACGTTTATTTAATGTTTAAAATTTACTCTTGCTACACAAGAGAATCTAACGTGATGTCAAGATGAAATCTTGGGATTAAGGAAGACATAGATTCGAAATAGCTTTTTCCCAAGAACATCCTTTGATCACGGAATAGTTATTTTGCTACCATAGTTAATAAAGTTCAATAACTTATTGACTTCCATTTATATTTATATATCTTTTGTTTTCTCAAAGTTTGGTCACACCAAGGCAATACATATTCTTTGAAAACACATAAAGATATTTAATTAAGTTATAAGGACTCCAGTGACATTATTCCTAACCTCAAATTTTGGTTTTACTCTCATATGATTTACTCTTGCATCGCACTAGGGTCTCATTATTACCATCATTTTATAACAAAAGAGTTACAAAAGCACTTATCGGACCTCTTAAGGAAGTACATGGTTAGAAGCATTATAAACTACACATGAACCACAAGTGACCTATGTTCACGAAGATCCCATGTCTCCGCATTTCACGATTCCGCATAAGAAATATTCCTTATTCCTTAATGCCACAGAATGACATAACAAGGGATTATGGGACAAGATTTCAGTTTCTAAGGTTCACTAGAATCAACATCTTTCAAAACAATTTCATATGCAAAGAGTTAAATTATAGTTTTCTACCCACAAGTTAACATCCTAATCAACTAGGGTTTAGTTTAGTTCCAATTTCCACTTAGGGATTTGTGCTCTATTATAGATTAGATTAAGGTTCAAAACATATTCACCCTATAAACCCTCCGTAAAAGATCAAAGCACTATAATGTCACTAGCCAAAGATAGTACATATAGCTAAGAGGATCTATTCATTAACAAAATTTTAAGTGATAGAACCACTATTTCTCTAGCTCCATGATGTCATCTGGATCCCACAAGAAATTCATTCGATGCAGAAAATTTAATTCTAAATCTATCTTCGGAAGACAAGGCAGTCCACTAGGACACGAAGGAAGCGTTAGCTCTACTTACTCCAGGTCGAGTTTGACTGTGTTGCTCCTATATGTCTGGTTTATGTCGATGTCACTAAACGTACCTACTAAGACGATCAACCCATTCAGGGGATCTTATTTGCCTAAACTAGGATGTTCCATCGAGTGTAAAGGTTCGTTTGAAGGTCACAGTTTTCTATGCTAAGGGGTCAACATAGGCAGGTTAGTTATATACAAATTTTGAACTAGGGTTGACTGTTGTGGTTAGGTTCCTTTATTACATTTTCAAGGTAAGAAACACAACACCAATTATTAAACAAATAATTGCACAATGAAAGTTCACTACAAGGTATAAATTTCAATTCCTTTTGACATTTGTATTCCACTTTTACCATAACAATTTTGGGATCAAAATAACATCCATGAAAGAAATACCAATTTCTCAAGCACTTATTAATCTAGTGACTTTTACATACTACCAATTTCAAACAATAAGTCTTTCAATATATTACCAAAAATAAACAATGAATTACTCAACGCCTTTACGACATCATTCTTTCCTCCCGAAAAAAACCACGTGAGCAAGATATCAGCGATAAATCGTTGGCATGGCATCCACCCTAATCAATCATAATTATCATTTTTCAGTTTCCCATTTACATAAGATAAAAATTACAATTTGCAATCGAAATAAAAAGGTTTAGAGACATGTATTCATTACATTTCATTTTGCTTCTTTTTGTAACCCAGGAGAGAGAAAGAGAAGGGTAGAGAGAGAAAACACCGTTTTGTCAAAAGTTTTAATACACACAAAAATTTTCATTATAGTGTTTTAAATAGTTATTTACATGTGTTAAAAGTTTCCAGGGTGATTTGGCAACCCTACGAGGGTCCCGCAGCTTTCTATTTTTGCATTTTCTCACTAGCTACAAAACGTTTAAAACGGGCTCGGAGGCTAAGAAACCGCTATCAAAGGTTATCTTCCAATGAGAACACACACCACGATTAACTTTCTACATGTCCCCAGATATATCAAGAATTCATAGCAGCTGACGGAATTGGGAAAAAGTGAACGGTTTGAGTTTGGTGGGTATTTTTCGGGGCCACTGGTCATAGTTGACCCAGTTGTAAAAGGACAAAAGTTAGCTCGAGGGCTCAGAAAACCACGTCCAAAACTGACGTTCGATGGATGCGCACACAACAAGACACTTCCTAATAGTTCCCCTATATAAGGAGAATTCATCAGAGTCGACGGGACTGAGAACTAGAAAACCATTTTCAAACGGCGACAAGTTTTCTGGAGCGACAAGTTGAAATTGGTCCAGTTTGGCCTCGTCAAACTGCGACCAGAGGCCTACAAAATGGCTTTGCCAAACTATCCCAAAAAGTGTTTTTTCCTAAACTGAATGTTCCATGCAATTTTCTAGTATAAACACTAGAGGTTTGTGAAGACGGGAAGTAATTTCTCCATCCAGGTTTCAAATGGCGGTTCAAAATGAAAGCCAACTTTCTAGATTTAACGGCTTTTTACTGTTGTAACCTAGTGTAACAGGGCTCCTATAAGAGCGTCAAAAGGATGTCATATTTTCATTTCAGGTCAAACCAAAGGTCAAGGTGACTCCTCGTATACCAAGGTACATGAATGAAACTTCACATCTCGTTTCCAAAGATACAAAGGGTACTTAGTGAGTCTCCAAAAAAAGCAAAATTTTACTATTTAAAACAGGGAGAAGGTCAACTTTATCAATGGGGAGTCAAATTCATCTGGTCAATAAAACAATATTAGAGCGATCAAGATGGGTAAGATTTTTCTAAATCATCTCGAAGTGAGGGTGATAGTTCATGGTTTAAAGTAGATGAGTTATAATGACTTCGTGAGTTACGACATGACAATTTATTGTTTTGCAACGAGTTGAAGGGACATTTAACTGTATTAAAAATCCTAATAATTTAAAATTCTATTTATTTGCAAAAGAGAACTAAAACATGAGAATTATGAGAGGTAAGGGAAGAAGAACCATGCCTGGTGGGGCGAAGTTGATCAAACCCACAGGATGAGAGCTAATCCAAGCAGTTTCACTCGGACTCCAAAAGATTCATCTGTCTATTAGGCATTCTATCAAATGGTTTGTGTGTAACACGTCATCAATCTTATCTTTGCCTGAAAGAGCCTCATCCATAACTAGTAATGAAACAAACAAATTGGTTGAAAGATTTTTGAGGATTGTTGCAAAAGGAGTGCCTATTCCACTACTCGACCAGCACACCAGTCATTCCAACTTCCCATCACCGTTGATGACCATATCCTTGGTAGCTCTTAGAGCAACATGGAGCATAACAAGGTTCTCTTTACTGATTAAATTCTCTCCATTGTACATTCTGTAAATCATGGCACTCCAAGAGACCACATTTCTTTGAGGCATTCAATCAAATAGTTCACTTGCCTTGAATACACTTCCACATTTTCACACATATCCACTATGCTGCTTAAAGAACAAAATCCTACAAAAAAAACCGATTCTAATGCTCATACCCTGCTCCTAACCTTCCATCTTGGCACACGCTTTGGAAGCATTTGGCATATGCAATCTGATTTGGATGGTGCCCCTGCTGCAAATGGAGAAATAACGTGAGTGCCTCACGAGGAGATCCATGTCTTCTATACGCTACAACAATACTATTTCATTTGAAGTTGTCTCATTCTTTCATTGGTCAAATATAGAAAACAGAACCCAAGGCACATTGAAACTACCACATCTGACAAAATCTCCCTTTCCATTATGCTCTGATGGAAGTCCACACTTTATAGTTTGGCGCGGCTGGGAGGATGTTGAAAAAGGTTGTGGAGTCTGGCTTTACACGTATCAAATGCATTTGCTTGAAATTTTCCAAGGCCTTTTCAACAAACTCAATTTTTTTTTGCACATCCTTCCATCATTAGAGTCCATAAAACATGTTTCTTTCAGGCATTGTCAAATAGTTCGCATGCTTCCACATTTTGCATATGCATCTACCAGGGCACTTACAATCGCAACATTCGACAAAGTTTCTCTACCTTTTTACTTTGATGGTTGTCCACACGGTGTATGTGTCACATCTTTGAGAGGATGCTAGCGTAGGCTGGAAGGCTGGGAGGAGGCCTCAAAACCCACTAACCATTGCTAATGCCAAGGACCACATGGAAGGGAGAAGTGAAGCGGTGGAAGGGGCATTATGCCATGCGTGGGTGTCTCCAGAAAAAAACCAAGCCTCCTTCAAAGCATTTGCAGAATCGCAACAATCACAAAGAACCTACTCTCTCCCATGACGGTGGTGCTCACCTCCAACAACAAAGCCAAAGAAAAAACCAAAACAAAAGGCAATAAAAAAACATGGAGCTCGAGCCCCCATGCCCTAACTCGCCCAAAGGAATCACGGGGTTTTATTTTTTTATTTTTTTAATTATCTTTAATTCTTTTATTTTATTTACTTATTTTTTTATTATTTATTTATTTTTATTTTATTGTTTTATAATTAAAGGAGGCATTACAAAATCTAAAACATCCATATTGTCTATCAAATAATATAATCAAATATAACAATGTCCATCTATCAACATGTCTAAAGGTCAATATGATAATAATGTCTATGGCTCAATCCAAAATAATAAAAAAATTAGAGTAATTTCAATGTCAAAGAGGATTGGGCACTACAAATCCTTTGTGTGTTGCCACAATGCATCTTTCTTTGTATGGCTTATGGGAGTCTTCTTCTATGTTTTTTACCCTATCTAATAAAAAATATATTCCTAATTTTTGGAGGACATGTCAATTATTTTTAATAGGAAAATTGGTATGCCGGGTCGAAATACCACTCTTCATAAAACCATGGGAGCTACATAAGCCTTTTTGTTGCTTTGCAAAAAAATTGAGATTTTTTTAGGTTTGAATGCCATCACCTACTTTATATTGGTAAATCAGACCTTCAAGCAACCTTGTATAAAAGTTGTATTTGTTAGATTCTAAGCGCCTATCATGTGATTAATTTTCTCCATCCCTAAAATATTTCTTATCCTCAAGTGATAATTTTATTATTTTTGTATAACGGCTTGTCTAAATTTGTGATTTATTATGATCCTGATGTAAATTTCAAAATATTTGTTTTTATTTATTTACTTGATGGGGAAAAATTATTGATTGACATTATGAGAAGGGTCTTCACTCAAATTATTTCCTAGGGAAATATTAACCTTCAATTTGGCTCGAGGTGGTAATTTTTCATTTTTCCTTTCAAATTATGCAAAACAACATTACTAGAAATTGTACATGAGTTGGAAATCACATCGAAAGAATAACAATGTTAATTTTGTTGGAGTTGTAATTTACGCTGAAATGTATGCTATCTTAATTTTTAGATAGTTTTTGTGATGGGGAGAGCGAAAAATATAGATGTAACATTTGAAAAAAAAACACCTCCTATTCTTCCATGACTGATGTCCATACCAAAAGCTTTTATTTTGTGTTTTATATATATTAATTTCATCGTCACATTTTGCGATTTAATTTTATGTTCCAACATATGAAAAATTCCTTGTGGCTATATGCGCAGGAAAATAATATTAAAGTAAGATATCAAGTCATAAAGAACTTTGATTATAAGCCTATGTGTTATATATACCTATCAAAATATCTACTAAGCAGTTTTGGTATAATTGGTAGCTACTAATAACATATAAACAATACTTCTCCCTACCACCAACACTTGGCTGCCATTGTTGGAGGAGTGCACCAATAACAAGTTGACCAATGTGAATATCACCTTAACATCCAAGAGACTATAGGAACATATATTTCTTGCCATTATAAATAACCAAAATATTGGTCATATTATTTGTTTATGTTACATACTAAAATAGGTATACCTTTATCACACGATATAATACAATTTTGAGTTCCACGAAAAGGAAATAAGTTTCTAAAGGTACGTGAATATAAGATATAAGATAAGATGTTTACCATACACCTAGTTATCAAGGGAAAACATTAAACAACATGCATAAACAATACCCGAAGTTGTCCAAAGCATAGGTAAACAAAACATTTCAAGAATTTGTTGAGAAGTAACAAATTAAATAAAATTGTAGTCATTTATGTTGCATGTAGTACATGTAGGAAGATTAGTGAAAGTGGTGTAGTCAAAAGGATAAGGTGTAGGGGTCGAATCCTAGTAGGGACAACATTTAATTTTAAAATTTGTGAACCATGGACAGGAAGTTGAACAATTTGTGTGTGCTAGTTAATTTCAATGGTTATGACGTCTTCAAAATCGTATATAAAATTATCACATCCCATTTAACCATGGGTAGGTAGTTGAACAAATTTTCTATGCTGGTTAAGCTCAATGGTTACAAAGTCCTAAAAATTGTCTATAAAATTATCACATCCCATTTAACTGTAACTATATTTTAATTTGAAACCCGATTCCCCATGAAATTCAACCTTTTTTATGACAAAATAAAACTCAACATGCTTTGTTTTTGGCCTCTAAGATTTGGAAGTGAGAAATTGCATCATCAAAGTTTTACAATGGAAGAATCGTCCATTTGAAATTTTCCATAAACATAATCTATATGTACAGGCTGATATACCAATGGTTACAAAGACCAAAAAAATGTACACAAAGTTATCATGTCTTATTTTTATTGTAAATATAATTTAATATGAATCCTGATTCCCAAGAACGAACACATCTGGACTTTGATATACCGACCATTACAATTTCCTCAAATTGTAGACAAAATTATCATGTCCTATATTTATCGTACATATACTATAATGTAAATCTCCCCCACAACCAATTTATGCTTCCTTTTCATGACAAACAAAAACTAAAATGCTTTATTTTTGGCCCCTGAACTTTGAAAGTGAGACAGTAACTCATCGATAAATATTTTATTAGGGAGGAATTCCCTTTTCAAGTTCTCCTAAAACAACATATATATCTGAAGACTTAATATATCTAACCTATCACACTTACAGAGAGACAAAAACAAAACATTGACTAAAATAGTAAAAAACATATCATAATAAACTTTGTATTATAAAACCAGCCTTTAAAAATTACCTTTGTGATTAGTTAGTTTCATGCACATGCTCGTAAAGGAAAAAGAATCATGAAAGCGTGAGGTGGTGGAGCGACATGATGGGACGAGGCTTGCGTAGTGTAATGGACACATTTTCAACACCAAAATACAAAAGTAAACTTATTGAAATAATTAGTATTTTTACTTTAATTGCGCGCTACACAACACAACATGGGATCCAAATAAAGAAACTTGACATCGACGGGACACCTACATAAACATTAACCCACTCATAGAATAGGATAACATAGGGTACACATCAATGTCTTACTCAAACCACGTAAACCAGGACAATGACCCAATTACAGTAAGAAACACAGGATAGGCATATTCCATGACATGGCCTTTTCATGGTTTACATATTCATTATATTTAGGTTTCCATTATATGACCTAATAGTTTTCAACATAATTAAACACATAAGGTTTAAAATTTCCTATTTTTCAAACTTCAATTAATTTATTTTGCAGCGCATTAGTCTTTAACGAAGAATGAGTAGTTGGTTCCTTTAACCAATTCCATTAGTTATCCATAGGTCATTTATTAAATAAATTCATTTTAAAGAACTATGAGTCTCCTAATATTTATTTCTTATGTTAAAGGAAAAAATGTATAGTTGATTATAATTGTCTCAAGAACACATAACCTGGGACCCTTTGTTCCTTTACAACTACGATGCATGTTTTTGTTTAACATTTCACCTATAGTATTTCCTTTAGAATTCTCGTGTTTCTCTTGTGGAAATAACTTTATATATCATTATTGTGATTAGCAATGTACCTACAATCATGCGTGTTCTAATATTTGAATTAAGGATTTGTTTAAGAGAGTCGTGTTTACTTCATTTGGAAAAATACTTTCGTTACAAGGAGGAAAGTATACACGAAGAAAAATGAAGGTTACTAGATCAATAGAAAACCTATCCCGAGTTCATTTCATAGCATTGTTTAATACTAACAATACACTTTTTTCATCTTCTAGTTATTACAACCAACTATGTAGGTTAACTAATTAAGTTGTATCATTCTTGATTCACAATCCGTTTCTCCAATTAGGGATTCATATTTTCACAATCATATTACACGTGGAAAGGTACATTACACTTGTGTTCCTGTTATAGAGACATTTATTTGAAATTAAGTGATAGATTTCACATTTCAAAATACTTTTGTTTCATCATTTAAAGGATTTACTCTCACTAACGACGGGTGAATTACATGTTTGACCATAAATTATAATTCTGAGTGATCTTGGGTTTGATATACTCCTATCTATGCCAAGGGTTCTAGTAGCTATTACAAGTCCAACTTGAGTGCACTTTCCTTAACTCACAAGACCTTGGATACAGTTGAAGGTATCCCATTCTCAAGGCTAAAATTTAGTATTTCATTAGCATCGTGTTTTAATCCACATTTATGCAAACACATCATGTGATCATGCATCATATATGGTTTTTCAATTTATTAGGTTGTTGTATTAGTCATGGACCTCTACTTTATAATATGATTTAACAATCACATATGAAATTTTAGTTGGTTTTGACATCACTCAAAGGTGTACCATTTTCATAGTGGGTATTCCATAGATTAACTTTATTTACCCTTTTTTACTAACTACATTTACATGGTTACTTTGATCCTATATAAAATCATTTTGGAACAAATTTATTCCTATAATACTATGTAACGCATAGGGATTTAAGACTACAAGGAGTACGACCTCACACAAGATAACTCATTTCATTTCTCTTTGACACACAAGTATTAAGTGTATATTGCAAGCAAGATAACCCAAATAATATTATGCATTACAAAAGCCTCCTAAGGACCTATTTGAAGTGTTGGGTAAATAAACAAGTAATTTGAAATGTAGTCTTCACCAACATAGTTTAAATCTCTCAAGAGATCAATCACAGGTAGAACCATGAAATGTCTTACAAGGCTTTGACCACCCACTAGGGTATGAAGTGAAAATTACATTGTAGGGGGTTAAACTTATTCATGATATGGTCATACCGACAATAAAAAGAAATGATCACCTCACTCGTCCAAAAATGATATGTTTCACAGCGTAAAATCATCACCTCATTAAATATTCAGGTAAAAAGGTCCTTAATAAGACGTCTAAGGTATGAAACAAGGAGATTATTAATGAGGTCAGAGTATTTATTTAACATGATAAATGTTTTATACCCTATAAAAAGACCCAACTAGGGAAAAGAAGTACAATAGGCATTATAACTCACTATATTAATTTCAATAGTTTTTATGAGATTAGATTCTACCTAGCATTGGGGGTGTTAAGGAAATAAACCAATAATTAACCTAGCAAAGATTATTTTAATATATTTATAATTATAGATACAACATGGGGTACAACTTTACATCCAATTTGAAACTATAAAATATAGCTACATTGGTATTCCCTTTTCAAAATATACAAAGAATAATTCTTGAACAACAATACATATCATTATTCTATGGTAGTACATGTATTGAAAAATGAATATAATTATACAATGAAAAATTATTAATTACAACATATCACATCTAGAAAAATCCTCTTTTTCGAGTACCTACAACAAATGTTGTGGGTCCCTAGACCGAGTGTAGACACCAAATTTGGGTCACATTCCCTTGGTTCCCTTCAATCAAGTAACATAATACATTTAATTAATCATGACCCCTATATCCCATATTAATATTCATACTCACATTATTAATTATTTTAATTATTTTAATCACGTTATTTTCATCCTCACACCTCCACCTTATCATTACACCTCACCCTGGACCTATCCTAGGGGCATTTAACTCACAATGGTGAGTTATCACTCTCAAAGCACTTTGTCACCACTTGACCTAACTAACTAAGACTTCTTCCTAAACATAATTGGACTAATTCTATGACCTTCATACATTTTTTAACGAGAACTCCACTTTCCTAAGCGGACTAATGAGAAAGCAAGCCAAATCTAGGAAGATCGGCTATTTTTGGTAAACCTAGAATTTCCTACCTTAATCGATGTTGGTTATTCATCGACCGACGTAGTCACCTAACCATCATTAGTTACTTTATATAGAATATTTCAACCTATTACCGAGGTTGGTGATTTTTCAGTTTTGGGATAACTGTTGTATTCAAGCACAAATCCAAGCCTCTAAGCATCCAGAAGACACAAAATACTCAACTACAGGCCCAGAAAGCATCTAGATCTCATCCTAAGGTATTATAATATTCATGGGGAAACTCTAGGAGTATTTCCATGGCACTTGAACATAGAGGCTCTTCACGGATCGACTACCGTCCTCCTTCACCTACCGGATCTGCAAATGCAAGTACGTATACACGATTTTAATCATTTTGTGCTTTCTTAAAGTTTAGATCCATTACCTCCTTCATTATATTTTACTTCTCCATGTATTCCTTTATCTCCACCTTCTCACCAATCCATCAACCCGGCTACCTACAAAATTTTGGCCCTTCATTCTTTGTGCAATCACATAGAATTTCAAAAGTTGCTTTTATTAAATTACTACCAAATTTCCCCTACTGAAGTTGGTCACCTTAACCATCATCGGTCTCACTCTGCATCGACATCGGTCCTTTGTTTTTTTTCTAAACCTCCACCAAAGAACCCATAACTCCACTAGATTCGATCTAGGCCTTACCAAATACCCTAGTGACCTTACACGACACCCCTATGACCTTTCCCAACCGAAACATACCTTACCTTGTCTAGTGTGTTGATAACATTTTGAGATACCTAAATCAAAGTGTTAACAATAGAACCTTTATTTGTCATATTTACTTTAATTAATTTAACAAAAAAATGGATTGACACCCATCTAGGAAGTATCACACTTCCTGGAACTAGTAATTGCTAGGCATTCCACTGGCATTTATTATTTAAAATCAATTGGTTGTCTTGTTTTGTCTCTTATACAAGTTGTTCCTCCTAGCCAAAGGGAATCTCTCACATTCGGTCTAATCAAATTATACAACGTGCACATACCATCTACATAATCACAGGTATTCCTCCTTGACCATTACCTTATCTATTTTATTGCATACTTTGAGGTGAAACATTTTGGCATGCCTGGTGGGACCCATTAAGGGTTATTTTGCATTGTTCATTCCTAGGTGAATCATTGTGTGTCTATTTCCTTTTGAAAGAGTTCACATTAAAATTTCTCCCTTGGAACATTCTTTTTCTTTTACTGGTCTTAGTGACACTCGTATTTTGGACTAAAAAGAACGCTTCTTTCTATTTTGTATTGCATTAGTGAAATACATACTCTTTCCTATTCATCATTTCTCTCATCGAATTTCATTGTGGATTTGGGTCTAAAATCTTTGCATATCATTTCTATGTGTTGCATCGTAGCTCATTTAAAAATTATGGGCAATCTATATGCTGGAAGTCATGACCAACTGATGGTTGACAAAATGAACCATATATCACACTTTGCACCCTTCTTTTCTTATACCAAATCATGAAAATAAATTACTCATTTTCTTGAACAACGTCTTTCTTGGAATAATTTTTCAACGATCACACGATCAGAGGATTGACAATGGGCTCCAAACTGGTTTCTCTGTCTAGTCATCATCTCAGAGAAGGATCCCCACACCAAAACATACCTGAAACTATCCATAGTTGTCGTCTTTTGTAGGGCACCTTTATCAAACAAAAACTCTACTATATTCACAAGTCATTCCAAAATGGCATAAGCCAGAACATAAAATCTACCACATAGGATTTCATGTTTGCTAGCTTTCTGCTTGATCTGTGTTTTGAGGTGTGAGTTCATTTTCTCCATTCTTCTTTCCCTTCACACTCCATAATCATAGTTGGTGTATTCCAACTCTTTCTGAGTGTGTTAGGGTCAATCATTTCCATACTCAGTTTCTGGGTTGGTCTTTTACTTGATCTAAATCACCAAAATCATTATTTCCCATCTTTTCACAAATTTCACGAAGAATCGGTCTTAATCCATGACCACCATCGATTCCCCTAATCTAAGTGTCATCGGTTCCATGACCATTTATCGATTTCTTGTTATTTTGGACATTTTAACCAAAGTAGCATTCACCATGTTGTATTTCTTTCTGAGATTTCCTGACTTACCTCACCATATCTCTGTGTCTCTGAAATCACTATCAAAGTCCAGATCTGCTCCATTTTCATCATTTGTTGCTAAATTTACAAGTCCTTTTATTTTCTATAGTGACTGGTATCGGTCATCTAACCGGCATCGGTTACTCTCATCATTGACACCGGTTACTAAACCATTGTCGGTCTCTATTTTTTAATTTTTCAATTAAAATAGTGATCAATTGTCACCTTCTGGAACTATTTTCTCAATTCCTTATGTACTCTTGTGTTATCTACAAAGCTCAAATTACCAGGTCTACTATTATTCACATGGTTTTTACTCGTAGCCAAGCAAATGCCCTCGTGTTCCATGCTAGCCTTCAAAGCATCTCTCACCCAACCCATCACTTCCTTCCATTCTATCACCTATGGATCCATATCATCCTATTACCATCAATACCGGTGATGAGGATTTTGCAAGAATCCTTTATCAAAACGCACTGTTGTATAGTATTATTTAGAGCAGTTATCCACTCGAGATTCATCCAGAATATTTTATATGTCATGTTTGTGTCCATTCCTCCTACCCTCACACCCACTTCTGCATTAGCTACTACTAGATCTGCCTTACCCTCTTCCACCTTACCACCTACGGTGTCCCAGTTTGACGCTACATCATCAACATTTGTTGCACCTATGAGATCTGTCACACCTTTTACATTAGTTTCTCCTATGATGTCAACCATGCCTTTATTAACCACCTTGAGTGTAGGTCTATCTGCACCCACCACCTCTCATATACCTATTACATCTCAGCCACCCATGGTGTCAGAAGCCCATACTCCCTTCCAAAACATTTTGCTCTCCATCACGTAGTCTCTTCCTCCAATTTTTACGAGATTCATTACGTCCACTCCACCTACCTACAGTTATCACCAACAGCCCCCTATTTCATCTATCGCTTATTCAAGATACTTGCCGCCTACATCTATTCCATCATACATCCCTCCCTCACAATTTTTGTATTTGGAACCAACACATACTTTGATGCTTCCCACATCATACCCTTCTCATTTACCCCCTTATACTACAGGGGTTGTCTAATCATCAAAACCTACTAATGATCTTATCAAAATGATGATCGAAAAGATGCAGACATTGGAAGCATCTGTCTTTGGCTCACGTAACTCTCTCAGATATGAAGAGATATGTAATGATCTTATTCACTCATCCATTCCAATTTTTTCATACCCTACGCATTAGTAAATTCCTAAATTCAAATGATTTAAGAGCAAAGAAGACCCGCAATAGAACTTGCGGTATTTTAAACATGGGTGTTATCTGATTGCTCATGATGATGCTTTACTCTTGATTACATTCCCCATGTCCTTAACATGACCTACTTGTGATTGGTATAGTTCTCTACCTAGGCACTCCATTTTCTCATTCAACCAAGTAGCTCAAGATTTTCTAGACCACTTCTCTATCAATATTGTCAAGAAGGTCACCATGACCAAATTTTACGTGACACGCCAATACGAAGATGAATCTATCACAAAATAATTTTGATCATGGGTGGAGCCTAATTAACCAGCTCACATTCCAACTGCCTCAAACCGATTTAATAGAGTTGATCACTAGGGATTGTGCTAGACACATCTCGCCAACTCTCTAAGTTCAAACCTTCCACACATTTGATGAAGCATTCATCATGGCCCGGAAACTTGAAATTCATGCCATTGAAAAGAAGAAGATACAATTACATAATTGGAATGATGTGTTTAAATCAAACGAAACCACTTCTTCATCCAAACCGTAAAACAATTACTCTAAATAAAAAGGATCTGCCAATGTGGTATTTTTGAAAGCCGACCCATCTCACCCATCCAACCAATCAAAACCTTCTTCCAATCTTTCTCTTGATCAGGATTTTTAGTTCAAGTAGGAGAAACAAAAATATACTCCCAGAGGAGAACCCTACTCTTTCATTTTAGAAAACCTTAAAAAATACATAGAATTCACTCTTCCACCCATCAAACCACATACTAGTTTTGACTCCTCTCGCCTTAGGCCTGCATGGTACAAAGAATACTATTACAACAACTATCATTTTGTTAAAGGTCATAGTGACGGTAATTATATAACTTTCAAAAATATCATTCAAGAAATGTTAGATAATGGAGATCTGTCTTGTATAATCCTAATGCATCAAAGAATTATAACTTGCACATATTCAAGAATTTGTTCCCAAATCACACCCCTTCATCTAAACGAACCGGAAAAACCTCAACTAATGATAGTAACATTCGTGAGGTTCATGTTTTTTTCAACATCATACCATCTCTTCCTCAATTTCCTCCTACTTCATCTATCGAGGAGATTATTTCACGAGATCCTTCATCCATGGAGGGACTTGTTTCATCAGCTCCTTTACCAATAGAGAAGTCTCCCTTATCTCCTCCTTCTCCCATAGAGGATTCCACCATATCCTCCTATGCAATTTCCCAACTCACCTCTCAACCTGATGAACAACCCACAATACTTACTCTTCTACCCACAATAGAGTCATGATTAGCTTCTTCTTCACCAAAATATGATCCTACCTCATCTGACTTTTCATCTCCCATACCCATAAGGGATCCATTAGCAGCATCCATTCCCATTGGTGATAATTATCCATTGGCTTTCAAGGATCCTGATGATTTTCTCTTGGCTCTTTTACCCAAAGATTATGAAGCCAACCAATTCCCTCTCTCATAGACATTCTTTACGAGGATTACTACTAGTTCAACATCAACCCCCTAAAGCGGTGTCATTTTCACGTTTAGCTGACCGGTTGGATTATGTTTACAATTCCATGTTTTGAGGACGTCATCGTCTTCCTTTCTCAACTCAGATGCAAATGTTGTTTGTTGATACTTCCATGATGTATCCAAAAGTGTTTTAGATAACCCAACCCACCATGCACATTCCATTTGTAACAACCTCTTCTTCATTGCCCTCACCCACACCTAAAAATTTATCGTCAAATGAACTTTTTCCAATGCCTAAAACCTTACCTACACCTATATCTTCCTCTACGTCTAGACCCATTTCCACATTGGGAGTCATGTCAACATCAATCCTAGTCCATCCTCCTGTCAAAATGGATTTAGCCACGTCCTCACAAGTCATCACAAATAATATTCCCCCACCTAAGAGGAATACCCAACCTCTTAGGTTACATACACCGGATTCGTCCACTACCCCTCTATCACCTTCACCACTTCCATCTATCCTAGGACCCCACCCATCAACCTTGGCCAAATAGCCTCCTACCCAAGGTAAACCAAAAACACAACAGCCCACCTCCTCGTCACGATCCTTTGTTCCACCCAAATTACCTACAAAACTTACACCTTCATCATCACCTACATCATTTTTACCTCCTATACCTACACCACTCCCAATATCCTCATCATTAGCTATGAAATTCCCTTCTCTTCAAACAATACCTTCCACATTGCCTCTTACTACAACCTTCATTGCACCTCCATTATCACCTTGGCTAACTCGACCCCTTCCGCCATCTTCCTCCCTTCTACATCACACACTTATTCTTCACCTTTACCCAAGAAGGTTTAACCAAAGCCAAAGAACCCACTACCCTCCCAAGAGGTAGTTACACCTACACCACCTTCAACAACTAGTTCACCTGCTACATATTTACCCAAGAAGGTACAATCCAAACCTAAAATTGTATTATCTACCAAATAAGTGGTCAAACTTACTCAACCTTGGATTCCACCTCCAATAACACCTCTCCCACTAAATTCACACACACTTCCATCTAGACCCATACTTCACATTGTGATCCATTGGCAGGTCTTATGAAAAAATCCTAGCTAACCTTTAGGGAAACCTTTGTCATCACATGGCCACCACTTAGATCTTACAACCCACTCAAACCTAAATGAAAAGTGTTTTATGATAGAAAAATTTGTGCTTACCATCGTGTGTTAGGGAATGATGTGGAAAATTGTAAGGCTCTTAAGACTATTCTTCTCCAACTATGTCTCCCGAAGAATGCTTTGACAATGATGATATTTTAGATGAGGACCCTATTCCACCTGCACCTATCACCACACATCCTCATCTGGTATCTATTCACCAACCTTCATCTCCCCCTCCACAACCCTTTTATCCTCCTCCAACATTTGAGATCAATATGGTCCACATAATAGAGCTAGCCAAACCACCACCAAAATTCCAATGTGTTGCATTGTTTTCATAAAACTAGTATATTACCTCAACATATTTTTCCCATCCTATAGCTACACCTAACACAACTCACTTTCTCCTTCACCAAATATTAATATGGTTCAAATTTCCACTTGAGCCTAGAAGGACAAAGGAAAGGAGAAAACAACCAGCTCATCTACCACTCTTTTACCCAATATTCCATTTACACTTGCATCAAAAATCACCATCTGTGGACCCACATACCCTATTTTTGACGGGGTTTCCCATTGTAAAAGTCTTAAACATTTTCACCAATCTCCTCTCAAGATGTCTTTGTATGACCTTGTCCAAACCTCTGAGTCTCATCGATAGGCCCTCATTGAGGTTTTGCAATCTATTGAGGTTTTACCTAATGACCCTACTCCTATTGCATCCATTATCACTCTTCACCATGTGGCCTCTCTCACCACTTCATCCCCTTCCATTGCACCTACTACCACTCATCAAGTAGTCTCTCTTAATTTTTCTAACAATAATATTGTACCTCTGAAATCAGATGATCCTAATCTTGCCATATTTATTTCCATCTACATTGATAATATACACGTTTGATGCATTATGATCAATGGTGGTTCCAATATCAACATCATTTCCTCGCCATGTGCACAACCAAATGCATATTATTGCCAATTACATGCATAATAACCCAATTATGTTGTGTTCATTCAATGATGGCATGAATTCCACCATTTCCACCATCATTCTCCACCCGTGCCATTCCTAAATTATTCTATGTCCTAGATGGGGGAATATAGTACAATATGCTACTTGGCTAACCCTGGATTCACACCATGGGTTGAGTTCCTTCAACCTTACACCTCTATTTAAAATTTGAACATGAAGGGTGTAACTATACCATTCCAGCCGACCCTCACCATTCAAGAACTATAATATGTTGTATTGACCAAATGATGTCCTTATACCAGTTAAGTCATCTACCGTCACTACCACTTCTTCTTCATCCACTAACTCATCCACCAATATTTCCACTAGCTCTTCCCCAACTAGCTTCTCTTTTCCCACTGCTACCACAAATTTTATAGTTCAACCATCAGCCAACCCATCTACTTCTCAAACAACTAATTATTCTTCTTCCAAACTAACCAGTGATTCATCCATTCCTGCTACCCACATACCCTCTACTAATCCCTTAGAAGATGTTTTTCATCACCTCACTCTGGGAGAGTATAACCTTTATAACATTGACACATTCCTTACTCCTCAATAGTATGATAACCTTCACGAGACATCTCCGCTATGATCACCGCATAGGTGAGGTTTTCCCCTATGGTCCTCCCTACCTTTATACCAACTTAACGTATGGGGGACTTGATGCTTCTACCTACTCACCCAAGCCACCTTCCGAAACTCGACCATATTCCTTTGATCCCCAATCTCTCACCAACCTCCGCTTTTCCCACACCTTCCTCCATTACTTATCTTGGAAGGGCTTTGGTTTCTATGAACAAGGTCGTTATACTGTCATTCCTTGCACCACTCATAAGCATAAAGACCGTAGGGGTATTGGATTTTCTAAACCACCTCCCAAGAAGGCCTGAGTCAAAATCATTGAGGACGATAAACATTCCCCACCTGATTAACCAAATTCACTACCTTCACCTACAGAGTCTATGGATCCAAAATCCATTCCTCCTAACTTAGATGAATGTCATCTAAATGCTCTTGATCACCTCCAAATATACCAAAAATGTATCAAACATGCCTATAATAAGATTTTCCACAAAAAAACCTTCAGGTCGGTGACCTCGTCTTGAAGGAAAATAAACATGTAGCAAAAGAAAATAAAAGTAAATGGGGCAGGTTTTCTCCTAATTGGCTTGGACCCTATATCATTACTCATGCTTATGGATCGGGTGCTTATCGTTTATCTTCACTCGAAAGTAAATCCAAATATGAGCCCTCAATTTCTTGCATCTTCAACCATTCTATTTTTGAATCAAGTCCTATATCACCTTCTCGTCTATTAAATGCTTGTCCCTTGAGAAATATTCACCTTCAAATTACCTAATTTAAAGAACAATGACTAAATAAGAATCATGTGATTACTCGTCACCTTTCATCCTTATCTTCAATATGAGTACCACAGCTCTACTCATGGCATTATTCTCATGGATACGTTTCATCATTTTCAATATTGAATCCCATGTTCGTTCGTCACTTAAAACCTCCCTTTCATAGATAACCTCTATGTGTTATGGTTTTGTCTTCATAAAAGAAGCCTATACTTTGCTATAGTCTTTTATATGACCTAAAAGTCTAAAAACAATTCAATATTAATATACATGACTTTTTAAATTCAAACTCCTTGAGTCAAAATTATAGCAAAAAGATGACTCCCTAAAAAGGACATCTACCCTCTATCTTGCTACTATAAATAGACTTCTACCTGAAGGATAGCTATAAAACCTAGCCCAAAAAAAACACATATTCTATCGAAAAAGAATACTAGTGTTATCACCAAATCACAACACCCTCCAATGTGCACAAGTGTGTGTGCTTAAGCTCACAAAGGTGTGACTGGGTAAAATGGGTATTGTCTCCAAGTTGTGGGACTTGCTACTTGAGATTTACCTCCAGAGAAAGCTAGTTCTTCTTCTTAATCTTAGTACAAACTAACTCTACATAGATGAAGACATTGACTATCTCTATCCTACAATCTCCAAGGGACCACGAATAGAGAAATAAAATGTGAATGAAAGAAAACTACACTACATAGATGATGCACCAAAATAAGGGAATAAGAACAATTTTAAATATGTTAAAATGGAAGCAAAATGTAGATCAAAGAGTGTGATGAAAGCTCTCCACTTTCTAATAATAAAATTCACAACATATTTCCATGGATGCACAATAATAATAGGTCCTTTCAGGAGTATGGAGTAGACACAAACATTTGCAACAATGTTAGAGAGGTAAGGATAATGCAACAAACTCAACAAGGGAAGATACATCCACAAACTTGAATCTATTGTTTCATTAATATGCACAGTCCAAACTATTACAAAAGAAAGGCCTGGATCACCATGCAAGGAGTCCACTACAAAGGCATGTAGCACATTGGATTCACAAAACCAAAATGACAGAGTTTTTCTACTCAAAATATCCTCCTTTACAATGAGCCCAACACTTCAATTTATAGAGTTCTAAGAGAGAGAGAGAGAGAGAGAGAGAGAGAGAGAGAGAGAGAGGAGATGCAATTCTAAAATTCTCTTTCCCATCAATTACAATTCATGATAAATGAGTGTGGTTGGTGGTTTTGGACCTATAAAAGCAATCTCAAGGTTCCCCATAATTTGTAGCAATGAAGAAATGGCAGCCCATGCTCATTAAATGCCTCTTCAACCACTAATAAAATCACTGTTCAAAACATGGCACATTTTTCTTGAAATCATCATCAAAATTTCATCAATTTCTGTATTTCTTGATTTTTGTGTGTTTTTCTTGGATTCACGATTCCAGAGACCAATATTGTGAAAATCCATTGAGAATTGCAAAGTTTACTGCCTTCCGAGTTTGAGCAAGTTGTTTTGAGTTCTCCAAGAATTTCTTGCACTTTACGGGACTAAGCAATAATTATTTTTGGAGCTGGAGATGTTTCTTTTATTTTCACCCACCTACCCTTACTAAAAATAAAAAAATTAGTTTTTTGGCATAGAGGATGTCGAAAGCTTTCCAAAAATTCCAATTTTGTCAAAAATCGGAGCTCCGGTCAAAATGAGTACCTATGAATGTTGCCTCAAAATCTGATTTTAGTTTCTCTGCATTTGTTTGAATTTTCAATTTGCAACTATTAGAAACTATGAGCTTCCCACTACAGCAGTTTCTCTTTCTTGAAGTGTGATGAACTATATACAAAGCATACACTAGAAGCAATAGAACATGTGCAGCAACACTTAGGGAAATTAACACCTATTCTAAAAACAACAATAATGTGCAAAATCACTTGGAGGAATTAGAAATCCTAGAATAATATGTACAAGGGTGATAAATTCTTCCTTCTAGTAGTAATATTTTAGATAGATTCCATTGAAACCTCTTCACCATCTAGCTTGGATAGTTTAAAGGCATTGTTACTTTTGTATTCAGCGATCATATATGGACCACTCCATATGGCATCAAACTTGGAATACTTTCCTAGCTTTACGCAATCAACATCCCACTTTAGTACCAAGTCTCCTACTTGGAATGTCCTGGCTTTAGCTTTCTTATCAAAGATCCTCTCTATCATGCTTGATATTTTTCCATGGTTTTCATTACATGTTCCCTTGTTTCTTCTAATTCCATTAGTTCTACATACCTGATTTCCATGGATTCAAAATTAGCTAGTTCTAGCTACTTCATAAGTTCCAATGTCAGAAACTAAAGTGATATAGGTAGTTTTTCTTCCAATTTATATGGAGAGCTTCATGTTGACCTCTGGGGTGTAATTCTATCAGCCCATAAGGCTGATTTGAGCTTCATGTTCCATGTCCTCTAATTTTCATCAAGAGTTCTTCTAATGATTCTCAATAATTTCTTGTTTTTAGACTATGCTTGGCCATTACCCTGAGGGTAATAGTTTGATGAAGTGTTGAGTTATATACCATTTTTGATAGCCCATTCAGTGATTTTGGTGCTAAGGAACTCCAATGCATTATCGGATATGATAGTAGTATGGACGCACAACCTCATGACTATCCCCTCATACAAATCCAAGATGTTGGATTCATTTACCTCCTTCAAAGTGCCATTGCTTTAGTCCACTTGTTGAACTAGTTTGTTCTTTGTGAGTATCCACTTGTGGCCTTGAATTGAATTTGGATTGATAACTCCAATGAATTCCAATCCCCATTGCATGAATGTTTGATCTACTGAGATTGGAAAAGGGGGTAAAGTTGTTAGTATTTCTTTTCCTATGAAGAGTGCACACTTCTTGAACCTTTTAATCCATGAGTAGCAATCACTAAACACCGTAGGCCAATAGTAACCAACTTTCATGATATTAAGATCTATTACTCATGGAGCAAAGTAGATGTTGATGCGTAATCACAAAGCACTCCGTGAATGTATACAACTCGATGGGTTGAAACTCTTAGTGTGATTGCATAACATGGATATTTTCCCAAAGTGTGGGAATTTACAATCAAGAAAGATCTCCGGATGAAGGTCAGTTCCTATTCCTCTGTTCAATTGCACACATACAATTTATAGAGGATCTACTATAAAACCTACTATAACTTGCCAAGGAGACAAGGTTAGGGAGATGCAAGAAATTAAACCTAATCTAACAAAGGTGATGCACCAAAGGAATGTTGAACACCTACTTTTCCATTAAACACAAACCATTAAAAATGTGATACAATTACCATGCATAGATAACCAGGGTTGTAATGAGAGATCAGGAAGATGCAATGAACATAAGAAAGGGTTGAAAATCATCCACAAACTTGTATTATTGCTCCACAAATTTGATACAATCCATTACAATGGCCAAGAGGCACAAACTTGCATTACAGTTTGAAATGGGAGGTTTGAACTCCACAAATTCTCTTGTAGATCGAGAAGAAGGGAAGGTGCAAAGAAAATTTTTCCAACCTTTAGAAAAATGCCCCTCCTTACAATATATAGGAAGAATGAGAGAAGGAGATAGAATAATTTTGAAATCCTACTCCAACCACCCAAGAAATGCATTGAATTCACTGCAAAATGATGGGTTCTACTACAAAACCCATGCCTCCATGTGTTGTTCCTTATTGGGAAAGAAAGGAAGCCCATACCTCATTATGGTGGTAGGTGAGAAACCTGGGACACCTCAAAAAATAATGAACTGTATTTCTTCATTTTGAATAACTTAGTCTCACTAATTTAAAGATATGGCTAGTGAAGGTCGAGTATCATTCTACAACTTCCAATCAAAAGTTATGGCCATATGAAGGTCGGAGTGTCATTCTACAACTATTGATCTTCTTGCTTTGGATTCTAAAAATATAAAACCTTCGAAATCCCAAAATTTAGAATTTCAGACATTTTTGTTTCAAAATTTGAATCACTATTCATCTACCAAATCTATTTGAGAGTTCGAAAGTCTGAAATTTCATACTTTCAGAATTCTCGATTTCAGACATTGACTTGTGATTTTTTTTTTCTCACCGAAGACTCCAAAGTCTGAAACCCCGAAAACCCAAAGTCCAAAAATGTCACCACATTGACCCCAAAGTCTACATTGACCTTCAAAATTTGAATCCTTTCGGGATTCAGACTTTCAAGATTTTGGGCATTTCCATTCATTTTTTTGATTTTGTCGTTGAGACTTCTGAAACCCCAAATCACGCACCTCCAAAACTCTGAAACCTGAAAGTCCAAAATTTCAAAGCTTTCAGAATTTCAGATTTCAGGATTTTGCTCTCACTGAGATCCCTAAAACCCTGAAACCCCGAAACCTGAAAATCTAAAATTTCATACTCTCGGAGTTTCAGGTTTTAGAACTTTTCCTTTCATTTTTGGGTTTCATGCTCCAAGATCTCGAAACCTAAAAGTCTGAAATTTTAGACTTTCAGAGTTTCAAACATTTTCATTCTTAGAGATATCTAAAAGATCCGCCTCCGAAGTTCTAAATTTCAGATGTTAGACTTCTTCTTGATAGCTCGAGCTCCTAAGCTTCCATGTAATTCACTCGACCTGTTTTAACTTTATTCACCCAACTTCAAAATGAAATCCTTACGTCATTAAATCAACTCCATTTTTACATCATGCAAGGTCGGGTTCTTCCAGTTTATCTTGGGGATAAAATTAGATAACAGTGGCCTCATGCTTCCCCATCATGGAACTCATGTAATATATTTTCAATTTGATTCATTGGCACGCATATCAAAATAACTCCATTCACATCCTTATTGAATAGGATGCCATCAATGAGCACATATAAAATGGATTGCAATCTGAAATATCTTCCTTAGGTTTTTTGATTCTAGAGGGAATAAACCTATTTGGAGATAATGCAACATGTCTTGAGTCCAACATGGAATGGGTGCATCATTATCTGGTTGTTCTTGATCATTCTATAGTAGTAGGACAAAATCTTCTTCACCTTTTGACTCAACTTATTGTTTGGAAGTGATTTACTCACACAAACCTTTTCGATGAACCAACTTTGTCACTTTTATTTAAATAGCATCCCGCATTACGTGAGTGATCCAACCTGATCTCTTTTCATTTAGATCCTTGTTCAAGAGAAAATATTTAACCCCAACATGAGACACTAGCAGTTGAATCTTATTGTTCGAGACCAAATGTCTGAAATTCTTCAAAATCCTAATGAAAGAAAGAACATGATTTTCAATAAAAGAATACCTTTCTTCGTAATCTTCCGTGCATTGACTGAAGAATGCTATGGGTTGTTCTAAACCTTCTCTATTCATTTGTACCAAGACAAGTGAGATTTTTTTCGATCCTCCATAAGCATAAAACATGAAGTCATTGGATAAATCTAGGTTGATAAGAGTTAAAGCTTGTGATATTGCATGTTTTATGGCCTCAAAACTCTCTTTTCCTTCAACTATCCATTTGAATGCAAGATTATTCTTCAAAATAATTGTTAATGAATTTACAAGAGTGGAAAAATCAAGCACAAATCTCCAGAAAAAATTTATCCTTCCCAAGAAGCTTTGGAGAGCTTTCTTATGACTTGGCAATGGAAGTTTTTGGATGGATTCAACTCTTTCAAGATCAATTGTTAATCCTTCCCTTGAAACAATGTGGCACAACAATTTTCCTTCATGTTCTAGGAATACACACTTTTTCGGATTCAAGGACACTCTGAACCTTCTGCATCTTTGAAATACTTGCCTGAGGTGAAAGAGGTGGTCTACTGCATTCTTTTAAAAAATGTTGATACTATATAGATATATAATTACTATCTTTTTGATTAGTCCTTTGAACGCCATATCCATAGCTTGTTAAAATGTTGCTTTGACATTTGACAATCCAAATGACATCTTCTTATAAGCATATGTGCCCCATTTCATAGTGAAGGTTGTCTTGAACTGATCTTCTCCCTTCACTATTATTTAGTTATATTCGAGTATCATCTGTCTAGCAATGAAAACCTTTTGAACTAGCTACTATTTGCAGGATTTTTTCAATATAAGGAAGTGGATAACGATCTTTAAGTAAATTTCTATTTAGATCATGAAAGTCTACACAGAGTCTTATCTCTCCATTTATCTTCCTTATTGGCACTAAATTTGCAACCCAACTTGAATGTTTTATAGGAAAGATGATGTTAGCTTCAATTAGCTTGTTTAATTTTTTTCTCATGAGGGGTTCAATCTTAGGATTCACCGGCCTTTTCTTCTATCTCGATAGGCTTGGATTCTAGATCTAGCTCAAGAGTATGTTGTGATAACTTTTGATTGAACCCTCTTTAATTGTATAAGTCCATGTGAAGACATTTGGGAATTATTGACAAGGTTGAACAATTTCAGATTTCTCTTTTCGAGTATTTACTTTTTCAATTCGCAATAGCTTTCCTTCATCTATTGAAATGGGCTCTGAGTCCTCACCCTTTACCTGAATTTTTTCCTTCTCTTTCCGAAATTGATCATTTGGGTAGAATATTAACTCCAAAGTTAGAAGACCTTTAGGTAATTTGTTAGTTCTCAGTTGTACCACTTGATCACCATACTATTGTTCCAACTTGTCTTGGTTTCTAGCAGAGAACTCAACTTCTTCCTGTAGAAAATTTATGATTTGTTTATCATTCTCAAAGACCTGCCAACTTGTATGGTTGTCCGAATAGTTAGTCTCACGACCAATTTGATATGAGGCTAGGTTTTCTCACTTTTGATACTTTCTAAAATCTCAAAAGGTGCCCCAATTTCTGCAAGTCTATCTGTTGCTTCAATATTTTTTCTTGGGATGTAATTGATGCTAAAAGCTTCAAAATATGCAATGAGATCCCATACTCAATTTTTGTAGTTATTCAACAAATCATTCTTAGCAGCATTTTTTCATCTAACTATGTTCACAATCAGCTCACTATCTCGAAACACTTGTAATTTTTTACTACCACTCTTTCTTTCCCAATGTAATTCATGGATCAAGGTTTCATACTTAGTTGTGTTGTTTGAGTAAGAAAAATTAAAGTGGAAAGATAAGTAATACTCGATACCTTGTGGCAAAACAAGCATGACTCCTCCTCCAGCACCTTGTCTATTCCTTGAACCATCAAAGAATAGTTGCCACACCTCATTATCATCTTTTTTATTTGGCTTGGTAATACTAGGGAGAGGTTGATTCTCTTCATGAAAACAATAGACTCCTAATTAACCTTCTTCCATTTCCTCATAAGGGTCAAACTCATGCCTCCTATTCATCCATTCATCAAGATTCAAGTCTAGAATGCATCCTCTTTGGTATCTACTTCAAAGGTTCTTGGATAATCCTCTTAATCAAATGTTGAACAATTTACATTGATTGGATTTATTGTATGAGGCTCTATGTGAAAGTTTGTGATAGGGTCAGATATGATTGTGGCCTTAGCCCCATACCTTGTTCTTAATAACATGTGTGACCAATAAGCAAACAAATAACCCCCAATTTTAGTGGTGAAGTATCTTGCCAAACACAATGCAAAGAGAGGTGGCAAGTCTATGCTTGAAATATCATATAAGACGGTCACATTGGGACATGCATGTAAAGTGAGGTTCAAACCTTTGATTACTCCAATTGTTTTTACCGCATTCCCATTCAATTTCACCACACCTCTATAAATGAATTCATATTGAAGACCCAACTGATCAACTATTTATTTTGGCATGATTTAGATGCTTGCTTTGAATTAATCATGCAATTATGCACAAAATTGTTCCCAATGATCAATAAGATATAGAATGGTGTAGGCTTCAAAAAA
This sequence comes from Taxus wallichiana var. yunnanensis, assembly GCA_018340775.1. NCBI lineage: Eukaryota > Viridiplantae > Streptophyta > Pinopsida > Cupressales > Taxaceae > Taxus > Taxus wallichiana. The sequence continues at coordinate 515,563,712 of CM031236.1, read as the reverse complement.
ATTTATTGTTGGTCTCCTTGATTTACTCCTTAATGAGATGCATTGGTGAGTACCTTCTCTTGATCTTTGGATGATTGATTTGACGCATACCAATTTGTTGTGGCACTTACAATAGATCTTTCTAGCTTCGGGATAGCTAATGATTCCCACGTTGAGATATTTACATTTTTTTATTCATGTGCTAAATGATGTTGAATGGATATGAGATCTCTCTACCGCCCCTTGATTTGCACAGCTTTTTCTTGCACATGGGTTGTTATAACCAACACTTGAGCTAGTCTAGAAGGTGGCTTGGGTTGACCTTGCACATTATGAGTTGCACTTTGATTACAATTTCCTTATTGAGTGATAGAGGGTTTTGGATCATTTGAATTGGAGGATTGTCCCTCTCAAATATTTCTCTTCTTGGACTATGTATTGGCTGATACACTTTGAGAAGGGGCTTGATTTATACCACAAAAATCTTAGATCGCCAATTGATAGGTGTGGTCTCATTCAAGGGTGCCTCTTCTGAGTTTACTGCCCTATTGCTGATTTCCTTCTTGGCCTGTCTCTTGTTCCACACCCATTTTTTTCACCATAAGTGCTTGATTCAGAGCACCATTGAAACACATTGATTGGTAATGAGGTTGATTGCATGGAAAGCACTAGTCATATTCTTGAGCCATGTTATTTGTATTGGTACCAAGGTTCTAGATGTGGATGCAACATTAGGATTGTATGGTTGAAATGGCCTATTAGTAGGATGTTTGACTTGGTTCTGATTTACAGTTCGAATGGGTGGCCTATTAGGCTGATATGAAAGTTTATTAGGTTGGGTTTGAGGTTGGTATGACCTGAAATTTTGAGCTTTTTGCCTCTTAACTGTCACCAACTCATTACCTAGGTTTTCCAATTGCTTCATGACTCCTTGGGGCTCATTAGAGGTTCTAGAAGATGAGGTAGAAGCTTCGGTAGAAATTGATATTTTTGGGCAGGAATAGGAGCTAATGTAGGTGCTTGGCTAGTGCTTGGGGATCCTATTTCTAGATAAAGAGGCATAGGTGGCCTAGGTGAAAGTTTACCAGCTTAAATCAAGCAATTTTCAGCTCTAATAACAATTTTATAGGCTACGGGAAAGTTATACCTCTCATGGATTGTATCATCATTGTAATATCCAAATTTAGAAATGTTAGGATGTAGAGAAAAGCACCTTCAGCTACTTGTCTCACAACAAGCATATTTCAATCCCATGTTCTTTGAAACACGAAGTTGAAATCGACCATCGCTCATTTGGTGCTATCTTGAATGTGGTTAGTTGTTCCAACAAAGAAAAATTATGTGCCTTATCTCCAAATTGACTATGAAGAGTAGTGCACAAATGGTCCCAATTATAGACATGTCTTGTTGATAGACTCCTTAACCATTGCAAAGCTTTACCCTTAAAGGAGGATGTCGATAACTTAACAATAACGTCCATCTCGGTGATTTCATGAATTCCATAGACATTTACAATGTATTGAATGTGGTCAATCGGAGTTGTATGGTTCTTTCCAATGAAATATGGAATGTTCTTCAATGTTGCAAATGGAATTGGATTTTGTACATTGAGAGAAAGTGGGTTGTTGCCAGTGAATTTGATATAGGGATTAGGTTGCACCATCCTAATTGGTCAAAGAACTCGTGTTGATTGAATAAAAGGCCTCCCAAGTGGAGGTGTTGATAATGTTCTATTTGGTCGAGATGGAGACCTCTGAGCTCTTCTTCCCATTCTTCTTCTTCCCGGGGATAAGTGTAGGTAGAAAAATATTCCCTCTTCTCTAGTTCTTGACCTCACTTGAATTCTTCTCATAAATCTGCAAAGCTTAGATTGCTTAAACCAGCTAGAAGTGTTATTTCAAAGCCTCTTACAAGATGGAATTTCACAACAAAAGAATATCAAACTTGTTGCAACTAAAATGAAGACCTCTTTGTCCCATCGGGTATGCCATAACATTTATCACCGAATCACAACACCCTCCTATGTGCACAAGTGTGTGTGCTTGAGCTCACGTTGTGACTGGGTAACATGGGTACTATCTCCAAGTTGTGGGACTTGCTACTTGACATAGACCTCCAGAGAAAGTTGGTTCTACTTCCTAATCTTAGTGAAAAAAAATCTACTTAGATGAAGCTTCTGGCTATGTCTATCCTACAATTTCCAATGGACTGGGAAAAGAAAAATAACACTTGAATGGAAGAAAAACTACGCTACAAATTTGATGCACCTAAAGAAGGGAATTAGAAAAAAATCAATATGTGAAAATGGAAGAAAAATATAGTTAGAGAGGGTGATGAAAATTCTCCATAGTCAAATAAAAACATTCTCAACACATTTCCATGCATGCACAATAATAATAGTTCCCTACAAGAGTATGGAGTAGACATAAACATTTGCAACAAAATTAGAGAGACAAGGAGAATACAACAAAATCAGTAAGGGAAGATATGTCCACAAAATATTACAAAGGAAAGGCCTAGATCACCATGCAAGGATTCCACTATAAATCCCTGCAACACATTGGCTTAACAAAACCAAAAGGAAAAAAATTCTACTCGAATTATCCTCGTTTACAATGATCCCAGCACTTCACTTTATAGAATTTTGGAGGGGAGAGAGAGAGAGAGAGAGAGAGAGAGAGAGAGAGGAGATGGAATTTCTGAAATTCCCTCTCCCATCAATTACAAGTCATGATAAATGAGTGTGGTTCATGGTTTTGGACCTGAAAAATTAATCTCAACATTCCCCATAACTTGCAAGGTGAAGAAATGGCAGCCCATGATCATTAAATGCCTCTCCAACTAATAATAACATCATTGTTAAAAACCTTGCACGTTTACCTTAATATCATAATCAAAATTTCATCAATTTATGTATTTCTTGATTTTTTTCATTGTACTTGGAGTCAAGGTTCCAATAGGACCAATTTTGTGAACATTCGTTGAGAATTGCAAAAGTTATGGCCTTCAGACTATGAGCAATTGTTTTGAGTTTGTTAGGCATTTCTTGCACTTTACGAGACTAAACAATAATTTTTTGGAGCTGGAGACGTTTATTTTATTTTCACCCACCTACCCTTTCTTTTATTTTTCAAAATCAGAGCTCCAGGTCAAAATTTCTTCTCATTTAAACTTTAGGGTCAGGCGTTCCACACGGGATTTCACAATCCACATCACACCACCTTCCTTTGGATTGTGGGTTTTACGGGTTTTCGGGGAACTCGTGGCACTAAGGTACAAAGGCCCCTAGGCCACCAAATTTCTCCTTATCCGCAACATACTTCATCTCCTTGATATGTGGAAATTTTTCCTCCACGGAGAACTCATGTCCCCACATTACCTATGTTGTTTAGGCCTCCTTTCTCCATGTCACTGGTCCCGAGATCTTCAATCCTCACGCGTCCATCATTGATTGGGCCAAATGGGCCGTTGATCCCCATCGTATCTGCATGAAATTTCCTCCACTAATGTGTGTGATTTAGGGTTTGTAAGGAACTCATGTCCCCATGGTACTTTGGTCGCACAAGCCCTGAACTTCCACCTTATCCGCAATACACTGTACCTGTACCAAATTCTTTACGAATCGAGATTTCAGGGAACTCATAGCCCGATGGAAATTGTATTGCATGGGACTCACTCTCCCGATTTGACCAAAAATCATTGTTTTCTTAGTATTTCAGACCCAATTTAGGTGTGACGATCCCTGATTCCTTCTGTAGTTGTTCCACCAACAGCCCCAAAATTTGTAATACATTAAAATAGGCCATCTTCCCCATTAAAAAAAAAGCAAATTTTCACTAACTCCTTAGATTTTTCTTGAATAGGGAGGTTAGAGAAAAGAAAAGGGGTGCCTTCAGAATCCAATTTACTTATTTTCACCATTTCTTCCTCTCCAAGTCTAAATAAATCATCCAAGTTATCGAAATAACCTTGGGGTAAATTTTAGATAACAACTAGTTCTATACAAACAAAATAAAAATATTTTGAAGCTTCCTGCATCGATCATCTTCACGAAGACATCAAGGAGATATTTTATTCATCCCACATAGACTTCCTGCATCGATCAGTCTATAAAACAAAATCAAAAAGAAAAATATAAATTTTTCGTCACGAACTTGCCTATTTTGATCTTAGGTATCTTTGTAGAAGAGGCATGTTGTTTCACACCATGTTACGCTAAAACAACCTCTCTCACATCACCATCTTTCCTCTCTAATCTTCTGCCTACTCAAGGGATGTGCTACAAATGCAACATTTTGTGATCATGTGACCTTCTTCACCCTTAGAACAGTCAATCATGCACCACTTTAGTTTTTTATGTTCACAAGTAAATCTTTGGTATGATATACTCGTAATGGTTCTTATCAATTAGGTGGATTTTTGTTTCCTCTTACCATTCACCTCTTTTATTACTTATTGATCCTCCTTCACATGACCAAACCTTTGACATCTACATTTTGGGAATTCCCCTTCCACCAAATTCACCCATGCCTATTTGACCTAAATTCAACCATGCCTAAATGACCTAGACTAAATAATGCCTAAAACCTACCAACCCATTCATCTATCCTCATCTTATACTTCTCTAGCTTATGGGAGAGCTACATCGGCTTGAGGCCCCTTTTTTGGGGCTATGTAGGAAGAACTCCAAGGGCGTGGGGCCCTTGGAGATCAGCTCGGCCACTCTTTCCTTAACCAAGTTTCCCCCTTTTTAATTCACATTCTACCTTATTTAGTTTCCATTTTACACAAAACTAGGAATTAAACAATCATAAAAACATACATACCTACCATTTTATAAAATCAACCATATCATATATCAATCATTTCACATTTCCATGATATCAAATATTTGGAAATTTACACCACAACATACATATACATCATCATTAATTTCCATACGCATAATAACTTGGAAACTAAATCAAACGCAAAAACAAGACCAAACCATGTGTATACCTCGACTCCACCATGCCTATACCGAATCCACCATGCCTATATGACCATGACTCCACCATGCCTAACTCACCTAAACTCAACCATGCCTAAATGACCTTAACTCAATCATACCTAATTCAACTAGTTTCCATAATACACAATAACAATGGAAATTTAAAAATGAGTACATCATCCATCTAGTCGATATCATCAACTATATAATGGGAGTTTCTATGTATCAATACATATATACACATATATAAATAAATATTAGTATCATTATCTCAAAACTCTCATGTACAATCTCATGTCTTTGACATGCAAGCTTGTATATATATCAAAAATCAAATTAATGGTACACTATCACATACAATGACCACTCACCCCCACCTAATGCCATCCTCTAGTATCACTTGTCTCCTTCTCCTGGCCCTTTCCCAGGCCCGATCTCTAAGAGCTAGTATATAACCATGGCCCTATCTATGGGGTCGACGACCCCCTATGCTACCAAAATTGTGATTCCTAGATCTAGTCCACTCACTGGCTACCTGCTAGGCTCGGTACTTGGCATATAACGACACATCAATCCCGTGGTGGCTAGATGGTCCTGATAATAGTGAGCCTCATTCAGGACATCATTGAACCTCACCATAGATATGGTCTGGGGTGATGTCATCGGCCTAACATCCCCCTGTGAACTCTTCCTAACCAAGAGTGTACCTTGTCCTAGTGTAGGTGCCTATAATATGGGACCCTATGATGTGCTTGTAGGACCATAACCTATACCTCTGCAATTGAAAACTAGCCATGTAATCTGACCACTTGTTCTTGTAAGACAACTACCTACACCCCATCCCAATCTCCACCCTTTGCGGGATCCTGTGCCTGTGCTAGTTGGGCTATGGGAAGTCACATGTTCCTATAAGGTTTTCACCTATGCCTCTGACCCTGTCAACTATGCTTGTAACCCTATAATTTGTGGCTATAAGACAACCACATAACCTTGTAATGTATCCCTCTATACTATGAGTGTCAATAAATTAGGATGCCCTGGCCTCGGTGGTGCCGCCTATGGCGTGTTACTCACCACTATCGGTATTAATCGGTGACGCCCGTATCATCAATCCATCTATCTCGGCACTGATCCTCCCGCCTCGTGTAAATACTCAGATGTGGTGGAGACATGGGTCTCTTCACATCATCTCTATGGTATTGTGGGAAAGGTGGGGCCACGTCCTGCCGTAGTCCAAGCGCCATCTAACCTTATCCACTAGTATCATCTCGTGTTCCCAACATGTCGCCCCAATATCCATCTTAGTATATGAAGCTCTTTTGACTCCTCACCATGCCTCTATAGGAAAAATAATCAACATATGGCTGCCACATGATATATGTCACTGATAGGTCCTCAAATAGTCCCCTATAGTATATAACATCATATGTGGCCATGGGCACTCTGAGTTGTGCCCGACTGGTACCCATCTCCTGAATCCTACTTTGTACAATCCACCCTTAAACTAGTCCTATCGTGGTAACCCAACTAGATGCACACACACAATGTGCTCATATGCCCAATAGTGTAACAAGAATGTGCAACACATACCAAACCTCCTCAACCTACCATAGGCCCATAGCTCCCTATACAGCTGGACTGGAAAAGTTGGTGCCAAGAAAAGTAGACTCGCTCCTCGATCATGTCTTGTAGCACCCCCATCAGTGCTTGTGGGAATCTACCACCCTCAAAATCTGGAAGAGAAAAACATCCCACTGCCACCATCATCAACACAAATAGTTTGGTCTCCTATGGGTAGGCTACATACATGTCCCCATAACTTAGACTTGCACTGTGATAGCTCAACAGCCCATAGACTCACCAAATACCGCCACTATAAGCTCCACTGGTGCCTCAGATGAAATTGAGTACATTGAATCCCCCACAATAGGAATCCACAAGATCTTATACACATCCACTAATGTGACGGTCATCTCGCCCATTAGTAAATGAAAGGTATAGGTTGTTGAGTCCCATCTATCGATGAGAGTGATAATTAAGCTATGATCTCGGGCTATACATCTATAGAACTGATCAAACTAAGTCCCACCTCTGCTAGGTGCTCCCACTCCTCTGTTGTCATGCTCGCCCACATCCATACTAGTAGGGGTGGTACTCTGTCTCTCATCCTTAGCTGATCTCTCCTTGTATCATCTAAAACAACATTGTCAAGTCGCGACCCTCTCAAATTAACTATTCCTTAAAACCTCAACTGACCTCATACATAGTCATTTTTTTCCCAAATCATACCTAAAACCATCACTCATACGTACCCCTAACCTTGTTTCCAATACCTACCCTTTTCCTAATTCACCTAGAAACTTACTATCTCGATTTTAACACTTACCCAATTCCCTAGACCATTTCACCTACATACTTATCACACATCTGAAACATGGTGCCTTACACTCTTCCACCTACACTAACCTTCACCATACCCTTTCCTTTCCTGTTTAACTTTCCTAACTACCTTTGCATTACCCTAGTCACTTATTATAGTGATATCACCCTCGACCGATGACTTTGACCAGTGTCACCACCCTTTATCCGATGCTAGAAAAACACAACCAATGTCACCCCCTCGATGACATCAGTAATATTCTATTTGGCTACAAAACCAAAACCCGCATCCCCATTATCAAAAATTACCCAAAAACAACCTAAACACCTACCCTAACCCACCTAAACCTATCTTACCTTCATTACCAACCCTATTTAAGCTACATTTGACCCTCCCACCTCCTAATTTATTCATTTTAATGAAATTTTCAAAATTATCTTTCTACCCAAACTTAACCCACAATAAACAAACCAATTTCAATATTTTCAACTCAACTGAAAGATTTACATAGTCTCCTACCTCTACTTGGTGTCATCTCCATGGTGACACCTCTGGGCTCTGTGCCGGTGGTCCTCCCGCTCCCTCTCCCGTCTCTGCCATGCCAAAATCCAACCATGCACCTCCAAACCAATAAAATATCTCCAATCGATCTCGTGGACCCCCTACCGAATGCCAATCACCCGCTAGTCATTCTCCAAGCTCATCTTGAGACCTCTCCCATCATTTTTCCTCTTTCCACTTCTTCTCTATCATTTTCCACAAATGGAAAAGAAATAAATGAATCCAGTAAAACACATATTTTTCCTTCTTTATCCCCAAATCAAATTGACCAACGTCGTCATGTCATGCCCTAGCCAACCGACATCGATTAAGCTCTAACCGGCATTGGTCACCCTCCATAGCCATTTGACTTGCCATATGCCCATGTAGCCTGAAAAAATGTTTCTCATATAACTATTACCCTTACTAACACCACTTACACCTTACACACCCACCTAAATTACCTGTATATTTCCTTAATTACATTTAGAGACATATTATTTACCTATACCTTGGCCCTACTTATGCCCTAACCTACAAACCCTGACCTCAACTGCATTTTATGACATTTGAATTTGTGTACTCGTTATACCTTGTGATATTGTTACCCATGTTGTTTATCCTAATGACCTTACCTTTCCTAATGACGTGATGTTTATCCCGACCATACCTTTGGTGCCATGGAACAAAACCTATTACCCATTCCTACACCTGACCTCATTTTGCTTCACGACCATATCCTATACCTTAGATACATGAATCACTTCAACCTTGTTTGGATAAACCTATCGACCTTTGACAACGTAGAGTTTACAAGCTCTTCCACCTGATACCATATCATAATATATGCATGTGCATGCATTTGATTTCCATTACCTATTACCCTACCTGACCATTACAATTACCTAAACCCCATCCACCCTTGGTTTTTATTAACAACTGTTTATCAAACCACTCACCGCTAGTGCCTCCAACTTCAACAATTCCTAGTTTGAGGGGGAATAACCTTCACTCGTACCTAGGCCAAACCTAATCTCACCTAAATTTTTGGAAACCACTTCTATTTTTGTTAGAATCGCTTACCAAATACAAGCTATGTGACAAAAGGGGAAAATGTAGACACCAAATTTGGGTCACACTCCCCTTGGTCCCCTTCAATCAATTAACACAATACATTTAATTAATCATGACCTCTTCATCCCATATTAATATTCATCCTTACATTATTAATTAATTTAATTATTTTAATCAAGTTATTTTCATCCTCACACCTCCACCTCATCATTACACCTCACCTTAGACCCATTCTAGGGCCATTTAACTCACAATGACCGAGTCATCACTCTTAACACTAAGTCATCACTCCCAGTGATGAGTCACCACTTGACCTAACTAACTAAGAATTCTTCCTATACCTAATTACACTTATTCTATGACCTTCCTACCTTTTTTAATGAGAACTCCACTTTCCTTAATGGACTCAATGAGAAAGCACGCCAAATCTAGGAAGATTTGCCTATTTTTGGTAAACCTAGACTTTCCCGCCTTAACCGACACAGTTATTCCTCGATCGATGCCGGTCACCTAAATTTCATTAGTTACTTTATATAGAATTTTTCAACCTATTATCGAGGTTGGTCATTTTCAGTTTTGGAAGAACTATTGCATTCAAGCATGAATCCAAGCCTCTCAACCTTCAGACGACACAAAATACTCAACTACAGGCCCAGACAAGCATCTAGCTTTCATCCCAAGGTATTAGAATATTCACAGGGACACTGGGAGTATTTCATGGCACTGAACACAAAGGATCTTCATGGATCAACTACCATCCTCCTTCACCTACCGGATCTACAAATGTAAGTAAGTATATGTGATTTTAATCATTTTGTGTTTTCTTAAAGTTTAGATCCATTACCTCCTTCCTTATATTTTACTTCTCCTTGTATTCCTTTATCTCCACCTTCTCACCAATCCATCAACCCAACTACCTATGAATTTTTGGCCCTTCATACTTTCACCCTATGTATTATTGAGTCTTCTTGGTAATATCACAAACCCAACCACTCTCCCTTCATTCTATGTGTAATCATAGAGAATTTCAAAAGATGTTTTTGTTAAATTACTACCAATTTCCCCCATCGACATCAATCACCTTAACCATCATCGGTCTCACCTTTGTACCGACATCGGTCACTGTGTCTTTTCTAAACCTCCACCAAACATTTCATAACTCCACCAGACTCCATCCATACCTTACCAAATACCCCGTGACCTTACCTAACACCCCTGTGACCTTTCCCAACTAGAAACATACCTTTCCTGATGCTAGATTAGTTTGTATTTCAATATTCTTCTTAATCTAGTGTGTTGATAACGTTTTGAGATATCTAAATAAGAGTGTTAGCAATAAGAACTTTATTTCTCATATTTACTTTCATTAATTTAACAAAAATAGTGGATTGACAACCATCTAAAAAGTATCACACTTCCCGAACTAGCAATCGCTAAGCAGTCCACAGTTATTTACTATTTAATATCATTTGGTGCTCTTGTTTTATCTCTTATATAGGTTGTTCCTCCTATCCAAAAGGAAGCTCTCATATTAAATCTGATCAAATTCTACAATGCACTGTGTGCATACCATCTACATAATCACAGGTACTCCTCCTTGACTATTACCTTATATATTTTATGGCATACTTTGAGGTGAAACATGGAGGATGGAGATCCCCTACACTAAAGCATAAATCCACACATTTATCATTTCTAAAAATTTCAATTAAATATAAGAGAGAGAGATGTAGGAGGAGAAGAAGACAAATTTATTTTCTCATGCAATCACACTTTCACTTTCATTTTCACTAAACATTTTTATACTAAAGAGAGAGATAGAGTAAAGATGAGGGAGAAAGTAAGGATACATTTTATCTTCCATTCAAAATATCATAACCATTTCCCTTTCATTTCCATTTTAATTTCATTTTAAACCAATTTACATTTCCCAATCCATTTACGTTTTCAAATCAACCAAAGTTTCATAATCGATTCTAGAGAGATAAGAGGGTGGAGAGAGAAAATCACCATACATTTCAAAATTCATTTATACAATATAAAATATTGAATAAAATTCTATATAGAATTTCAAAGTATTACGAGGTCACACGTATGGCTAGAAGTCAAACAAGACTAAAAAAAGGTTGAGAAAATTGTCCAAAATGGAAAAAGTGCTTACAACTGGCTCTTGATCACACTCATTTCAAAGTTTGATTATTCCTACTTATTCTCACATAAAAATAGAATTCATCGTGTCTAGTGAGAGTTGATTATGACAATCAGAGCTCAAGTTACAAGGGCAACTATGGGGCAAGTTATTGTAATTGTGTCAGTAGCTCTTATCGCACATCGACCAATGGGGCCCAAAACCCACTCAAAAAATTAGTTTCCAAAGGAAGTTTTGTTTAATTTTAGGTGTGTTATGATCCTCTTCTTGGCTATTTAGAGGTAGGAGGTAGTTGTTTTTAGCCTTGCTCAAGATAAGCGAGAACCATAAGACCAAACCAGTCGTGCTTTATTAAAACGACCATATCACCGTAAGTGATTGATAAGTTAAAAGGGTTGAGGAATACAACTTGTAAGGGCATTAAATAATTAAAAAAACTTGGTTAAGGTTCCCTAAGGTGTTCCATGTTACCAGAGGCCATGCAAAGAGTTTCGGTTTTATGGTACGTTTAGGTGTGGCACCATACTCATAACTTTCAATATCAGAGTTTTTTTATGTTTTGAGAGTTCACATCAAGGAAATATTTTGTCATTTGTTGGAATTATGCTCCCTATCATCCAACATTTAATTTTGAAAAAAAAATGGAAATGATGAAGCTAAATTTAATACAAGTGATGTGGGAGCATAACTTGCAGAGACCATAACTTTTGATCCGATAGTTGGATCGTCTTGAAATTTTACAGGGTCGTAGATATCCATTAGTACTATGTTGGGGTCAACTTTGCGTGCAAGTTTGTGCCCATTTTGGCATGAATTTTGGCTCGGATTCCTTCATTTAGTGGCCTAAAATTGGCTCGAATGTTTTTTCCACTTTTGACTAGGTCTTAGAACTTTAATAACTTTTGTTGTGCTTGTTAGAATAAGTCCAAATTTTACGTGAGCCCTAATTTATGAATACATATTTGGCACGCAATTTTTGGGGTCAATCCGATTTTTTTGAATTTTAGGGTTTTTTGGCATTTTAGGGTTTAAGAGTAGTCTTGAAATAAAAGGAGGATTGTAATGATGTAATAGATCAGTGTGAATTCTAGAATGAGAAGTAAGCTATTTTGAAACTCCTGGTTTTATTTGCAAAGCTTTTTATGTGTGTTTTAGAGGTATTTCAACCTCTTGCAATTGGATTCACATCAACAAGTGAAAAGGGGAAAACCATACCTTTTTTGCAAAACTCGTGATTCCCGCATTCGAAGAGACTGTATCAACTTTAGACATTCTGGTAATACTTTATGGATTACTCATGCTTCGTCACTTTTCACCTAGAAAACAACGCATTTCCATGAGAATTCTTGATTTTTTTCATATCTTTATCGTGATCCAAATTCTTAGTGTGTGCTTTGTTCTCATATTCAATAGCAGTTCTAGACCATTGTAATTTCTGATGTAGAATTTATATCTCTTTCCTTTCCTTTTCCTGTACATTTCTAAAGCCTCTTAGAAAAATCCATTAGTTCATATCCCACATGACCATGCATTCCATGAGATTTCCTCTCTCTCTCAGATGCCTTTAACATAAATACACCATGAAAAAAACAAAATTTATTCCATGCATTTTGGTAAGAATTTGTATGCCTTGAGATTGGTTCCTCTTTAGCTTGTGGAAATCCAAACCTGTCCCAACGTTATTTAACAACCATTTATTATGGATCCTGCAATCCATACATTTCATGGAATTTATGTTTTGTTTTTATTTGAGCATTCTATCAAACAGATCACGTTCCATGTATATGCTCCCAAAATATCCATAACTGCCAATTGAAGACTTGTAATCACAATCCTTGAAGGAAAGAGAAAAAACAAAGGTTCTTACATGGGGTACCCAATCCATAGGAATACATCCTTATCCACAAATCTAAATTTTAGAGTTACAACCGCCCAAAATCAGAGGATTTTATGGGATGTTATATCACGCCAAACGATAAAACAAAACCGAGGAAACCCTTACCAAATCTATCGCTTAAACAAGATCTTTAAGTAAAAATTCTACAATCCAATGACAACATTAGTTCACTTATTCAATTCTATTGGTGATGTTAAGTCCTATTGACAATTATAAGTATAATAGGTGGGTGTCATGTAGATGTTATGTGATTTACATGGACGTAAGAACATGTTTATTCATATCATTATTTCACACTTCAATATAATCACAGACATCCCCTTTTAACTGGTCACTAGATTACCCTCCTCCTATAAGAGCATCATCCTCGATGGGACACAACACCAAAGCTCGAAGGATACTTAGGAAAGAAATTGAAATTGACACATGTCATTTAACAAAACAACTTGTCGATATAATGTGACCACAAGGAAGAAAATTAATGTTGGAAGTATCTTAAACTTTAAGGTTCAGTGAAGATTGGTAGTTGGTTATCTTTTTCTTTATTATTTAATTTATCTTATTCCTTTAAAGTATTTCTTAATCTCAAGCTCTTAATATTCATTGTTTAAAATTTCAATTGTCTTATTTTCTTGGCTTCCCAATAGTAATTGGCCTCAAGATGTCACAAAAGACTCAACACAACATAAATGACCCACAAGACATCTTGTTACATAATTTCACGATTGTATAACATCACAAGACCTCTAATTCCAATATGGAAAGACAACCAAGTAGTCCACATAACGAAAAATTATAACAATTATGTCATATGCATAGATCCAACACACAAATGTGACTATCAAACACAATCATCACGTTGATACATATACAATTGGTATAACATGACCTAAAACCATGATTTTTCCAACATAGTGCCAAGAAAAGATCCAATAGTACATAGTAATCCAATAGGAGTGTCAATCCTCAATCATAACAATGTCTAACAAGACTGACAAGAGTACACATAACTCCAAATACCAACACCACACATCACAACACATCACTAAAAAAATCCACATATCTCCCAAAGCATCACAAAAAAAAACTCCATATAACTCCCAAAACATCACCAATCAACTCCATATACCTCCCAAAGAGAAAGAATCATAGTGCAAAACCAAGTCGGGTCACTCAACCATAGAGCCCTATCACTTGATTTCTCCATATCGGGTCACTCAACCATAGATCCCCATAAAGAATATCGGGTCACTCAACCATAGATTCGTATCAAGAATATTGGGTCACTCAACCATAGAGCCCCATCTCGTTTCTCCATTTAATGAGGCCGGGTTACCCTATGACCCTAGGTACATAGAGCCCTATCACCCCTAACCCAAGTGACATAATAACTCGTGGTTCAACAACCCATTAGTTATTTGTAACTCCTTGGGATGTACCCACATACATCGAAGTGGGTACATAGGTTCAACCACTCCATGGTGAATCCCATAATCCTATTCCAACACATTACGACATTAGAACCAGCATAAAAATCCATCTCAAATGCCAAGTGGAAAAAATCCCAAGCCTTGGGCAAGGCTATAAAACTTTTAAACATGAAAATAAAGTTTAAAACTAAGAAAAACAAATGGATAATTAGCCATAGCTAGTGCAAAAATATGCATGTTAGTGCAACAACCAAATAAAATTCCCAAAATATAAGAACACATCAATAAAGAAAATTGTTAAAGTTCTTGTAATAAAATAAATAATGATCAATTTATGAATAAAATACGTATTGAAAAATAGCACATCACAATCACTATGTGGCCTCCTATAGCCACCAAAGGGGTACTCATCGAGTTGTTGGAACTTGGATATCGAGTCTCAACTCCCAAAAATATACATGTAACAAGAAATGAGTGTATTAAATAATGTAATTGTCATCATCTCTTCTTTAATCATCCCTCCATACTCCCATAAGGCTCAACATAGTCAAAATCACATAGGATTGTTTTATGGACAACCCAATAGGAAAGAGTAGGGGAGGCTAGTTTTCATAAGTTGAGCATAAGGTGGTTCACATCTAAAATATACTAAGCAAGATCAAAGTATACTAAATAAATAGAAGTGGGTTTTCATTCTATATTAACCTCCACTTCCTCACTGTACTACTCGGCTCAAGAATTTGAAAACCTAATCCATGCCTCCTCTCTCCACGCATACACTCTCGATGGTTGCTTCCCTTAGGGCCATCTAGTGTAAGGTTCACAACATAACAAACAACTACATCACTAACACAATGGTGATTCACGTACATTAACTAGAGTGCCTTACATGGTATATATACAAGGTATAAAAATCATTACTTTCACGGGTTATGATACATCAATTTTCCACATGTTGCACCTAAGGTGCAAGTACTCGGAAAATAGGGGTCATATGATCACCATATGCCCCTAATTCATGACATGAACCATCACATATTACATGAATTATATGTATGATGAAAACAATGACTAAAATTACAACATATAGTCAATTGTAATACAACATGGTGACACACACAATTCATCACAACATGATGGCGACATCACGATAAAATCAAATTCACTATACACCAATTTTTTCATGTAACATGTCAACACATCTTCATATCACATAATAACAAAACACTCCAACACTCTGTAATCTGAAATAACATTATTTTCACACACAACAAGGAAGAACATCGCATGTGAACTACTCATTGATTACACAAAAAGGAGAGAAAATAATCTCATTACAAACACATCAACATGATAACAAATACACACTAAGTGACATGCATAACATGTGCATTCATAATATCACAATTACAACATTGGTCACATCACAACATATATCACATTACTCTTCCCATCTCCACTACCACCATGCAAGATCATCACAAATCCAATCTATCCCATAGGTTCGAGAGTATGAACCTCGCTCTGATACCATATGTAATGCCCACATTTTCAACACCAAAATACAACAAGTAAAATTATCGGAATATATTTTTTTACTTTAATTGCATGTTACACAACACCACATGGGATCTAAATAAATAAATTCAACATCACGTATGACACTTACATAAACATGAACCCACTCATACAATAGGATAACATAGGGTACACATCAATGTCTTACTCAAACAACGTAAACCAGGACAATGACCCAATTATAGTAAGAAACACAGGATAGGCATACTCCACGACATGACCTTTTCATGGTTTACATATTCATTACATTAAGGTTTCTATTGTATGACCTAATTTTTAAAACCAAAATTAAACACATAAGGTTTAAAATTTCCTATTTTTCAAACTTCAATTACTTTATTTTGTAGTGCATTAGTCTTTAACGAAGAATGCATGGTTGGTTCCTTTCTCCAATTCCATTAGTTATCCATAGCTAATTTATTAAGTAAATTAATTTTAAACAACTATGAGTCTCCTAATATTCAATTCTTATGTTAATGGTTTGTTTCTCAAAAATTATTTAGTTGACTATAATTTTATGAAGAACACATAACATGTGACCCTTCATTCCTTTACAACTAGGCTGCAGGTTTTTGTTTAACATTTCACCTATAGTAGTTCCTTTAGAATTCTCGTATTTCTCTTGTGGAAATAACTTTATATAACATGATTGTGATTAGGAATGTACATACACACATGCATCTTCTAATATTTTACTTAAGGATTTGTTTGAGAGATTCATGTTTACTTGGTTTGGAAAAATACTCTCGTTATAAGGAGGAAAGTTCACAGGAATAAAAAGGAAGGTTACTAGATCAATATAAAACCTATCCCGAGTTCATTTCATAGCATTGTTTAATACTAACAATACACTATTTTCATCTTCTAGTTATTACAACCAACTATTAAGGTTAACTAATTAAGTTGTATCATTCTTGATTCACAATCTATTGCTCCAATTAGGGATTAATATTTTCACAATCATATTGCGCATGGAAGGGTACATTACACCTGTGTTCCAATTATAGATATTTTTATTTGAATTTAAGTGATGGATATCACATTTCAAACTACTTATGTTTCATCATCCTAATGATTTACTCTCAATAGCAACAGGTGAATTACATGTTTCGACCATAAATTTTACTTCCTGAGTGATCCTAGGTTTGAGATATCCCTATCTATGTCAAGGGTTCTCCTAGCTTTTACATGTCCAACTTGAGTGCAATTTCCTTAACTCACAAGACCTTGGCTACAATATAAGGTATCCCATTCTACATGCTACACTTTATTATTTCATTAGCATCATTGTTTAATCCACATTTATGCAAACAAAGCATGTGATCATGCATCATATTTGGTTTTTTGATTTATTAGGTTGTTGTATTAGTCATGGACCTCTACTTTATTACATTCATTTTATGATCACATATGACATTTTAGTTGGTTTTGACATCGCTCAAAGGTGTACCATTTTCATAGTGGGCATTCCATAGATTAATCTTATTTACCCTTTTTACTAACTACATTTACGTGGTTACTTTGGTCCTATATAACATCATTTTGGAACAAATTTATTCCTATAACACTTACGTAACACATAGGGATTTAAGACTACAAGGAGTACGACCTCACACAAGAAAACTCATTTCATTTCTCTTAGACACGCAAGTATTAAGTGTATATAGTAAATAAGATAACCCAAATAATCTTATGCATTACAAAATCCTCCTAAGGACCTCTTTCAAGTGTTGGGTAAATACGCAAGTAGTTTGAAACGTAGTCTCTACTTACATAGTTTAAATCTCACAAGAGATCACTCATAGGTACAACCACAAACAATCTTGCAAGGTTTTGACCACCCACTAGGGTACAAAGGGAAAATTAAGTAGTAGGGGGTTAACCTTATTCATGATATCGTCATACCGACCAAAACAAGACATTATGACTTCACTTGTCCCAAAATGATAGGTTTCATAGCGTAAAATAACCACCTCATTAAATATTCTAGGTTAAAAGGTCCTGAATAAGACGTCTTAGGTACAAAACAAAGATATTATTAATGAGGTTAGAGTATTTTATTAACATGATCAATGTTTTATACCCTGGAAAAAGACCCAAATGGGGAAAGGAAGTACAATAGGCATTATAACTCGCTCTTTTAATTTCGATAGTTTTAATGAGATGAGATTCTACCTATCATTGGGGGTGTTAAGGAAATAAACCAATAATTAACCTAGCAATGGATTAGTTTAATATCTTTATAATATAGGTACAACATTGAGTACAACTTTATATATCCAATTCAAAACTATAAAATATAGTCACATTGGTATTCCCTTTTCAAAATATACAAAGAAAAATTCTTCAAACAACAATACATATCATTATTCTATGGTAATAAATGTATTACAAGATGAATATAACTTTACAATGAAAACTCATGAATTACGACATATCACATTAAGAAATTTCCTCTTGCTCGGAGTACCTGCAACAAACATTGTGTCAGTCCTAGGACATAGCATGGAGACCCCTACACTCAATCATAAATCCACACATTTATCATTTCTAACAAGTTCAATTAAATAGAAGAGAGAGAGAGAGAGAGAGAGAGAGAGAGAGAGAGAGATGTAGGGAGGAAGAAGAAGATAAATTTCTTTTCTCATGCAATCACACTTTCACTTTCATTTGCACTAAACATTTTTGTACTAGAGAGAGAGATAGAGTAAAGATGAGAGAGAAAGTAAGGAGACATTTTATCTTCCATTCAAAATATCATAACCATTTTCCTTTCATGTCCATTTTAATTTCATTTCAAACCAATTTACATTTTTCCAATTCATTTACGTTTTCAAATCAACCAAAGTTTCATAATCGTTTTCTGAGAGAGAGAAAAGGGTGGAGAGAGAAAATAACCATACATTTCAAAATTCATTTATACAAGATAAAATATTGAATAAAATTCTACATAGCATTGCAACAGTATTACGAGGTCACACGCATGGCTAGAAGTCAAACGAGACTCAAAAATGAGATTCTAGCTAAGGTTGAGAAAATTGTCCAAAACAACAAAAGTGCTTACAAATGGGTCTTGAACACACTCGTTTCAAGTTCAATCACAAAGTTTGATGATTCCTACTTATTCCCCCATATATAGAGAATTCATCGTGTCTGATGAGAGTTGATTATGATGAGCAGAGCTCAAGTTACAAGGGCAAGTTTGGGGCCAATTATCGTAATTGCGTTGGTAGCTCTTGTCACATAGCGACCAGTGGGCTACAAAACCCACTTGCAAAATTAGTTTCCAAACGTGGTTTCATTGAAATGAAGGTGATTTATGATCCTCATGTTGGTTTTCTAGAGGTAGGAGGTAGTGATATTTAGCCTCACTCAAGCTAAGTGACAACCGTAAGCCAAAACCGATCGTGTTTTATTAAAATGACCATATAACCGTAAGTGACTGATAAGCTAAGAGGGTTTAGGAATACGACTTGCAAGAGCGTTAAATAATTTCAAACAACTTGGTTAAGGTTCCCAAGGTGTTTCATGTTACCAGAGGCCATGCAAAGAGTTTCGGTTTTACGGTATGTTGTGGTGTGTGGGTCCATGCACGTAACTTTTTAATATCGAGAGATTTTTTTTATGTTTTGAGAGTTCACATCAAGGAAAGATTTTTTCATCTGTTGGAATTATGTTCCTTATCATTCAACATTTAAGTTTGAAAAAAATGGAAATGATGAAGCTAAATTTAATACAAGCGAAAAGGGTAAAACCATGCCTTTTTCGTGAAACTCGTGATTCCCGCATTCGATGAGACCAAATCAACTTCAGGCATTCTGGAAATAGTTTATGGCTTACTCATGCTTCGTCACTTTGCAACCAAATAACAATGCATTTCCATAAGACTACTTGTTTTTGTTTTTTCATATCTTTATTTTGATCCAAATTCTTAGTGTGTGCTTTCTTCTCATATTCAATAACAGTTCTAGACCGTTGTGATTTCTGATGTAGACTTTCTATCTCTTTCCTTTCCTTTTCTTGGATATTTCTAAATCCTCTTAGACAAATCCTTTTGTTCATATCCCATAGACCATGCATTCCATGAGAATGCTCGTCTCTCTCAAACGCCTTTTACACAAATACACCATGAAAAATAACAACATTTATTCCATGCATTTTGATAAACATGTGCATGCCTTGAGCATGGTTCCTCTTTAGCTTGTGGGCAACCCAAACTTGTCCCAAGGCTATTCAACAACCATTTATTATGGTTCCCTGCAATCCATACATTTCCTGGAAATTATTTTTTTATTTGAGCATTCTATCAAACAGCTCACGTGCCATGTATATGCTCCCATGCAATCTCCATAATCGCAAACTAAACACTTGTAACCACAGGCCTTGAAGGAAAGAGAAAGAAACAAAGGTTCTCACATGGGGGAAGAGGAAATAGACCAATATGGAAGAGACAATGTGTGGAACATCGAAAAAAGGGCAATTCTAAGGTCTAAAACAAAACAACAACTACTTGAAATAAAGATAAGGAGTAGGAAAATAAGTGGCACTGCAAGGTTACAATGCATGCAACACAAGCGCTTAGGAAAGGAAGAATCAAAATGAACACATCAAGGCACTAACCTCAATCTTCTTCTTCATTCGCGTACAATAAACAACATAACTCAAAATAATAGTTTCCTTTCATCTTAGAGGCATTTAAAACTCGCTTCAGTACATTATACAGATCCTAACTAGTCAAAATGTATATGGTAAAATGAGGAAACCGTAGGGATACATATTTATCTCCACGTAGGGATGATTTAACCCATTATGGGATTGATTTTATGAAGGCTATTAGAAGAGCTCCCTTTAGCACATTATGATATTATGCTGGCAAAGAGGTTGATCACGTTTGGATGCCTATTTGTTTCCTTTGGTGAAATGGTGGCAATGCTCTAAGGGGACATCCATGCCCCACTCCAAAACTTCCCATGCTTTGGCACAATTTGGGATGATGTTTACAAACGATGAGGAGTTTCACTTTACCCTTGTAAAAAAAAACTTTATCAACAATACGATGTCCCACCACTCCAACCCTGGAATTTCAGAGGAAGTGGATTTGCACCCAATCAATAGGAATACATCCTTATCCAAAAATCAAAATTTCAGACTTATAGCCACTCAAATCATAGGATTCCTTGGGTTGTTCCATCATGCCAAAGGACAAAACAAAACCCGAGGACAACCTTACCAAATCTACTATTTAAAAGGGAGTTTTACAAAAAAAAAATGCATGTAGTCTAATGACAATATTAGTTCACTTATTCAATTCTATTGGTGATGCAAAGTCCTAATGACAATTATAAATATAACAAGTGGACGTCATGTAGATGTTATATGATTTACATGGATGTAAGAACCTGCTGTTTACTCATATCATTATTTCACACTTAAAATATAATCACACACATTCCCTTTTTGGTGGGTCACTCAACCATAGACCCCATCTCATTTCTCCATTTATTGAGGCCGGGTTACCCTATGACCCGGGTACATAGAGCCCCTAACCCAAGTGACATAATAACTCGTGGTTCAACAACCCATTAGTTATTTGTAACTCCTTGGGGTGTACCCACATACAACGAAGCGGGTACATAGGTTCAACCAATCATGGTGAATCCCATGACCCTATTCCAACACATTATGACATTAGAACCAACATAACAATCCATCTCAAATGCCAAGTGGAAAAAATCCCAAGCCTTGGGCAAGGCTATAAAATTTCAAACATGAAAATAAAGTTTAAAATAAGAAAAAAAATGGATAATTAGCCATAGTTAGTGCAAAAATTTGCATGTTAGTGCAACAACCAAATAAAATTCCCAAAATATAAGAACACATCAATCAAGAAAATTGTTGGTTCTTGTAAGAAAATAAATAATGATCAATTTACGAATAAAATACGTATTGAGAAATAGCACATTACAATCACTATGTGGCCTCATACAACCACCAAAGGGGTACTCATCGAGTTGTTGGAACTCGGATATCGAGTCTCAGCTCCCAAAAATATACATGTAACAAGAAATGAGTGTATTAAATAATTTAATTGCTATCATCTCTTCTTTAATCATCCCTCCATACTCCCACAAGGCTCAACATAGTCAAAATCACATAGGATTGTTTTATGGTCAACCCAATAGGAAAGAGTAGGGGATGTTAGTTTTCATAAGTTGAGCATAAGGTGGTTCACATCTAAAATATACTAAGCAAGATCGAAGTATACTAAACAAATAGAAGTGGGTTTTCATTCTATATCAGACTCCACTTCCTCACTCGTACTCAGCTCAAGAATTTGAAAACCTCATCCATGCCTCCTCTCTCCACACATACACTCTTGATGGTTGCTTCCCTTAGGGTCATCTAGTGTAAGGTTCACAACATAACACATAACTACATCACTAACACAATGGTGATTCATGCACATTAACCATAGTGTCTTACGCATGGTATATATACAGGTATAAAAAATCATTACTTTCACGGGTTATGATACATCAATTTTCCACATAATGCACCTAAGGTGCAAGTACTACACAATAGGGGTCATACGATCACCATATGCCCCTAATTCATGACATGAACCATCACATATTACATGAATTATATGTATGATGAAAAAATGACTAACATTACAACATATAGTCAATTGTAATACAACATGGTGACACACACAATTCATCACAACACGGTGGTGACATCACGATAAAATCCAATTCACTATACACCAATTTTTTTATGTAACACATCAACACACCTTCATATCACATAATAACAAAACACTCCAACACTCTGTAATCCGCAATAACATTATTTTCACACACAACAAGGAAGAACATCACATGTGAACTCCTCATTGATTCCACAAAAAGGAGAGAAAATAATCTCATTACAAACACATCAACATGATAACAAATACACACTAAGTGACATGCATAACATGTGCATTCATAATATCACAATTACAAAATTGGTCACATCACAACATATATCACATTACTCTTCCCATCTCCACTACCACCATGCAAGATCATCACAAATCCAATCTATCCCATAGGTTCGAGAATGTGAATCTCTGCTCTGATACCATATGTAATGCCCACATTTTTAACACCAAAATACAATAGTAAAATTATCAGAATTTTTTTTTACTTTAATTACACGTTACACAACACCACATGGGATATAAATAAAGAAACTCAACATCACGTATGACACTTACATAAACATGAACCCACTCATACAATAGGATACTATAGGGTACACATCAATGTCTTACTCAAACAACGTAAACTAGGACAATGACTCAATTTGAGTAAGAAACACAAGATAGTCATATTCCACGACATGACCTTTTCATGGTTTACATATTCATTACATTAAGGTTTCTATTGTATGACCTAATTTTTAAAACCAAAATTAAACACATAAGGTTTAAAATTCCTATTTTTCATACTTCAATTACTTTATTTTGCAGTGCATTAGTCTTTAACGGAGAATGCATGGTTGGTTCCTTTCTCCAATTCCATTAGTTATCCATAGCTAATTTATTAAGTAAATTCATTTTAAACAACTATGAGTCTCCTAATATTCAATTCTTATGTTAATGGTTTGTTTCTCAAAACTTATTTAGTTGACTATAATTTTCTGAAGAACACATAACATGTGACCCTTCGTTCCTTTACAACTTGGCTATAGGTGTTTGTTTAACATTTCACCTATAGTAGTTCCTTTAGAATTCTTGTATTTATCTTGTAGAAATAACTTAATATAACATGATTGTGATTAGGAACATACATACACACATGTGTCTTCTAATATTTTACTTAAGGATTTGTTTGAGAGATCCATGTTTACTTGGTTTGGAAAAATACTCTCGTTATAAGGAGGAAAGTTCACAGGAATAAAAAGGAAGGTTATTAAATCAATATAAAACCTATCCCGAGTTCATTTCATAGCATTGTTTAATACTAACAATACACTCTTTTCACCTTCTAGTTATTACAACCAACTATGAAGGTTAACTAATTAAGTTGTATCATTCTTGATTCACAATCTATTGCTCCAATTAGGGATTAATATTTTCACAATCATATTGCACATGGAAGGGTACATTCACCTGTCTTCCCGTTATAGATATTTTTATTTGAATTGAAGTGATGGATATCGCATTTCAAACTACTTATGTTTCATCGTCCTAATGATTTACTCTCAATAAAGAACAGGTGAATTACATGTTTCGACCATAAATTTTACTTCCTGAGTGATCCTAGGTTTGAGATATCCCTATCTATGCCAAGGGTTCTCCTAGCTTTTACATGTCCAACTTGAGTGCAATTTCCTTAACTCACAAGACCTTGGCTACAGTTTAAGGTATCCCATTCTTCAGGCTGCACTTTATTATTTCATTAGCATCATTGTTTAATCCACATTTATGCAAACAAAGCATGTGATCATGCATCATATTTGGTTTTTCGATTTATTAGGTTTTTGTATTAGTCGTGGACCTCTAATTTATTATATTCATTTTATTATCACATATGACATTTTAGTTTGTTTTGAAATCGCTCAAAGGTGTACCATTTTCATAGTGGGCATTCCATAGATTAATCTCATTTACCCTTTTTTAGTAACTACATTTACGCGGTTACTTTGGTCCTATA
Source organism: Taxus wallichiana var. yunnanensis (assembly GCA_018340775.1). Taxonomy (NCBI): domain Eukaryota; kingdom Viridiplantae; phylum Streptophyta; class Pinopsida; order Cupressales; family Taxaceae; genus Taxus; species Taxus wallichiana. The sequence continues at coordinate 515,538,993 of CM031236.1, read as the reverse complement.
TAACATCATTTTGGAGCAAATGTATTCCTATAACACTTACGTAACACATAGGGATTTAAGACTACAAGGAGTACGACCTCCCTAAAGACAACTCATTTCATTCTTCTTAGACACTCAAGTATTAAGTGTATATAGTAAGGAAGATAACCCAAATAATCTTATGCATTACAAAATCCTCCTAAGGACCTATTTCAAGTGTTGGGTAAATACGCAAGTAGTTTGAAATGTAGTCTCTACTTACATAGTTTAAATCTCACAAGAGATCACTCACAAGTACAACCACAAACTATCTTGCAAGGTTTTGACCACCCACTAGGGTACAAAGGGAAAATTAAGCAGTAGGGGGTTAACCTTATTCATGATATCATCATATTGACAAAAACAAGACATTATCACTTCACTTGTCCCAAAATGATAGGATTCACAACGTAAAATAACAGCCTCATTAAATATTCAGGTTAAAAGGTCCTTAATAAGACATCTTAGGTACGAAACAAAGGTATTATTAATTAGGTTAGAGTATTTTATTAACATGATCAATGTTTTATACCCTGGAAAAAGACCTAAATGGGGAAAGGAAGTACAATAGGCATTATAACTCACTCTTTTAATTTCAATAGTTTTAATGAGATGAGATTCTACCTATCATTGGGGGTGTTAAGGAAATAAACCAATAATTAACCTAGCAATGGATTAGTTTAATATCTTTATAATATAGATACAACATTGAGTACAACTTTATATCCAATTCGAAACTATAAAATATAGCCACATTGGTATTCCCTTTTCAAAATATACAAAGAAAAATTCTTCAAACAACAATACATATCATTATTCTATGGTAATAAATGTATTACAAGATGAATATAACTTTACAATGAAAACTCATGAATTACGACATATCACATCTAGAAAATTCCTCTTGCTTGGAGTACCTACAACAAACATTGTGTCAGTCCTAGGATGTAGTATGGAGACCCTACACTCAAGCATAAATCCACACATTTATCATTTCTAACAAGTTCAATTAAATAGAAGAGAGAGAGAGAGAGAGAGAGAGAGAGAGAGAGAGAGAGAGAGAGAGAGAGAGAGAGAGAGAGAGAGAGAAGAGAAGATTTCTTTTCTCATGCAATCACACTTTCACTTTCATTTGCACTAAACATTTTTGTACTAGAGAGAGATAGAGTAAAGATGAGAGAGAAAGTAAGGAGACATTTTATCTTCCATTAAAATATCATAACTATTTCCCTTTCATGTCCATTTAAATTTCATTTCAAGCCAATTTACATTTCACAATCCATTTACGTTTTCAAATCAACCAAAGTTTCATAATTGTTTCGAGAGAGAGAAGAGGGTGGAGAGAGAAAATAATCATACATTTCAAAACTCATTTATACAATATAAAATATCAAATAGACTTCTACATAGCATTGCAACAGTATTACGAGGTCACACGCATGGATAGAATTCAAACGAGACTCAAAAAATGAGATGCTAGCTAAGGTTGAGAAAATTGTCCAAAACAACAAAAGTGCTTATAAATGGGTCTTGATCACATTCGTTTCTAGTTCAATCGCAAAGTTTTATGATTCCTACTTATTCCCCCATAGTTAGAATATTCATCGTGTCTGATGAGAGTTGATTATGACGAGCAGAGCTCAAGTTACAAGGGCAAGTTTGGGGCCAATTATCGTAATTGCGTTGGTAGCTCTTGTCACATAGCGACCAGTGGGCTACAAAACCCACTTGCAAAATTAGTTTCCAAATGCGGTTTCATTGAACTGAAGGTGCTTTACGATCCTCATGTTGGTTTTCTAAAGGTAGGAGGTAGTGATATTTAGCCTCACTCAAGCTAAGATACGACCGTAAGCCGAAACCGATCGTGTTTTATTAAAATGACCATATAACCGTAAGTGACTGATAAGCTAAGAGGGTGTAGGAATACGACTTGCAAGGGCGTTAAATAATTTCAAACAACTTGGTTAAGGTTCCCTAAGGTGTTTCATGTTACCAGAGGCCATGTAAAGAGTTTCGGTTTTACGGTATGTTGTGGTGTGGCAGTCCATGCACGTAACTTTCAATATCAGAGATTTTTTTTGATGTTTTGAGAGTTCACATCAAGGTAAGATTTTTTCATCTGTTGGAATTATGCTCCTTATCATTCAACATTTAAGTTTGAAAAAAAACGGAAATGATGAAGCTAAATTTAATACAAGTGAAAAGGGTAAAACCATGCCTTTTTCGTGAAACTCGTGATTCCCACATTCGACAAGACCAAATCAACTTCAGGCATTTTGGTAATAGTTTATGGCTTACTCATGCTTCATCACTTTGCAACCAAACAACAACGCATTTCCATGAGACTACTTGTTTTTGTTTTTTCATATCTTTATTTTGATCCAAATTCTTAGTGTGTGCTTTCTTCTCATATTCAATAGCAGTTCTAGACCGTTGTGATTTCTGATGTAGACTTTCTATCTCTTTCCTTGCCTTTTCTTGGATGTTTCTAAAGCCTCTTAGACAAATCCTTTTGTTTATATCCGTAGACCATGCATTCCATGAGAATGCCCATCTCTCTCAGACACCTTTTACACAAATACACCATGAAAAATAACAACATTTATTCCATGCATTTTGGTAAACATTTGCATGCCTTGAGCATGGTTCCTCTTTAGCTTGTGGGCGACCCAAACTTGTCCCAAGGCTATTCAACAACCATTTATTATGGTTCCTGCAATCCATACATTTCCTGGAAATTATTTTTTTATTTGAGCATTCTATCAAACAGCTCACGTGCCATGTATATGCTCCCGCAATCTCCATAACTGCCAACTAAACACTTGTAACCACAGGCCTTGAAGGAAAGAGAAAGAAACAAAGGTTCTCACATGGGGGAAGAGTGAAATAGACCAATCTGGAAGAGACAATGTGTGGGACATCAGAAAAAGGGCAATTCTAAGGTCTAAAACAAAACAACAACTACTCGAAATAAAGATAAGGAGTAGGAAAATAAGTGGCACTGCAAGGTTATAATGCATGCAACACAAGCACTTAGGAAAGGAAGAATCAAAATGAACACATCAAGGCACTAACCTCAATCTTCTTCTTCATTCGCGTACAACAAACAACATAACCAAACAATAGTTTCCTTTCATCTTAGAGGCATTTAAAACAATAGATTAACCAGTCCTTTCATACAGATTTATCTCCACGTAGGGGCATTTAAAACTTTAGCACATTCTGATATTATTGGCAAAGAGGTTGATCACGTTTGGATGCCTACAGATCCTAACCAGTCAAAATGTATTTGGGAGGATGTTTACAAACGATGAGAAGTTTCACTTTACCCCTGTAAAAAAACTTTATCATCAATACGTCTGACCACTCCAGCGTGCAATTTCAGAGGAAGTGGATTTGTGCCCAATCAATAGAAATACATCTGTATCCACAAATCAAAATTTCAGACTTATAGCCGCTCAAATCATAGGATTCCTTGGGTTGTTCCATCACGCCAAAGGACAAAACGACTTTGAAATGGACAGAATGTTGCCCAAAACCTGTGAATTAAATCAACACAGCTTTCCTGAACAGGGCAAGAGAGGAAAAGCCTTGCGAATCTCCCTCTTAGTAAAATTATTGAGGACAAAATAATGAGGAGACAGACCCGAGACGACGATAAGAAAGGACGTTTCAATGAAAATTGACTATATAAGCCGAGATTCCCGATCCAGCATATACATTACTTGGTGTCATATAATTTAGCGGTAATTATTTTATGTTGAGGTGGACACATAATGGACCTTTTGGCAGTATCGTAGATTCTCGAATCTTACATTCACAATATCTGTGTCGCTCTTGCATCTATTTACAAACAAGCCCTCATTGAAATTGAATTCTGCTTTTGCAACTTCGAAAATTTCTGTGCTGTTCTTGCATCTTTTTGTTTTAGATCATGTTAGACAAGCCCTCCATTAGAATTGAATCCTGCTTCGGAATGTGTCCGAAAAGGGGCCATTATGTATTTGTAAATGGCAGCCTGGTTAGGATGCGAGCTGAATCTCCCGAGTTTGAACCTCCTTTAGGTGCAGATTTTATATCAGAAGAAACAATATTAGAGTTAGTGGCAGATCTGAAAAAGAAAATTGCCAGTGAAGAAGATATTGAGATGACTAGTGAGATATGGAGTAGCCTGCCAGAAGAATTGTTGATGCTAATTTTAGCTAATCTGTCGACTCTGGTAAATGGGAGGTTCAGGGCTGTTTGTAAACAATGGAAGCATCTTCTTTCACGCACAAGACCTTAATCCAATCAATATCATCAACTGTCCCTACTTGCTCCTCCCCTGCTTTCCTATTTGGTTGCTCGAGGCCCTCATACATGACCAATCCTCTGCTTAAAGATCTGTATCTACTTCAAGCAGATCCCACTTACCCTTATACAAACTTTCATTAGATTTTTAGCTCCTGAGAAGGCCAATGTATTTGCTGCCTGCAAGAATCTCATTTGCTGTTCTATGAACGGACCGCCCACTTCATTTCACATTTGCAATCCTGTAACCAGGACATGGATAAGCCTCCCCCTCCTAACGAACTCAACAGATGGGATTTCATTGGATTGGCTTTTGATTCTTCAGCAAGGGTCTGCACCTTACTCATAGGAAGGAAGGAAGATAATTACAATATGGTGGTGGAGATCTATGATTCAGAGAGCAATGGATGGACCAAACTGCAGGTAATTAATACACCCATATCAATTTTCCCTACTGGGGAAGGGGTGTATTCTAGAGGGAGATTTTATTGGATTAATAAGAGCAGGGTTGATGGGATAGGATTGGCATTTAGGTTTGATGTGGTGGCATTTGATGTAGCAGAGAGAAGTTGGGATGTGATTAATCAGCCCCAGAGACTGGATGGATCAGAATCTGACTGGTTTCCTGATTGGAAGTTAACTGGGTGTGATGGGAATGTTGTTTTGGTGTACAATAAGGAGCTCTCTGTATGGAAGTTGATTGAAGATAAAGATGAGGGGGAATTTACAGATGGTCAGAATTGCAGGTATTTCCAAGGAATCTATGCGAAGAAGCATTGTGTGGTCGAAATATTACTAAGGATTTTCATAGCCAAAGAAATTCTTCAAGATTGGTTAAGAGGCGCAATTATCCACAAGTTGTGGTTAACAGTTGCGGATGGGTTTCATTATACCTGCCTAGAAATAAGTTAATTGTGTTTGATGCAGAGGGAAGAATTATGCATACCATTGAAGGTGGATTGCTGACAATATTTGAACAGTCAAATTTGATACCAGTGCGTGCTTATGAAATCAACAATATCTGGTGGCCTTCTTAATCCATCTTTGATCTTGTTCATTGAATCAACAGTATTTTGTTTTTTGTTGTGCTTTACGTAGAAGTTTTTCATGATTTCCTACTCAATTGTAAACAAGCCTTCCTTCCAAGAAACTCTAGAATAATTAGCATTTTTATCATGATCATTTCGTAAATATGATTTGTTATCAACTGTTGGAATTCATTTTGTAGAGGATTAGTGTTCAATGGATTATCCTGTTCTCTTGATTTGAATCATTTGAGGAAGAAGGGGCTCAAGGAAAGGCCACATTTCTGGACTTTAGCCCTTAAGAAAGAGGTTATTTTATGGTGTTCTTAACTTTTAAGTTGAATTATAATGGAGTTAATAATTTAATTGGTAGAAATAAGAGATTTGTTAGGTGTAGACATATTTACTAGTTTTAAATTAGGTAATAGGGATCGTTAAATTAAAATTGTTCATAATTTTATTTTGATATGACAATCTGTAAAATATTCTTATAAAAATAACAAGAAATTGTTGTGACCCAACAACACAACAATTTACAAACTTTAAATATTTTAAATCATAAAATAATATAATTTTAAGTTAGTCTCTTTCCAACATTGTTATAAATTAGTCATATTTATGTGAATAAACATAAATTAGCATTTTTATTATGAACTATATATTAATTTAGAAATACAAAATTATTACAACAAAATATAATTAAATAATAATTTGAAAAGTACTACTAACAATTAATCACGAGAATAAACCCAAGGAAAAGAAAAAACAGGTGTCTTATTCGCACATCACTTTCTTGGAGAGAGCTCCTTCACCTAAATAAAAGAAAAACCAAATGATGCCAACCAATCACATGGAGGTCAATTTATGGTGTAAGCCTTAAGGGACTATAAGGGACCTGTCCCCCATATCAGAAAAGAGGCAATACTCATGTAAAAACAAAACAAAACACTGTAAAAAAAAACCCACCCTCAAAAACCCAATACTTGTAAAAATGAAAGAATAATGACGTGTTATTTGGTCAAACATATATATGAAAATGAATCAAAGAGACAAACCATATTCAACTTTAAGAAAGGACATCTGATATATATGAACTGGAGAAATTTATTATAGGGTGACTTAAACACCAAGATGAAAAATTAGTATTGTGAGAGACAACAAACACAATGATAATCCGATATGGCTAGAGGAAGTTAAAATATTGGGTGAAATTAATCTAGATGTTTTCTATTTTATATATAAGCATAAAATATTTAAGGGACAACCAAAAGTTGGATTAAATGCCAAGATGATAATATGACACTCACAAATTTATTATTTATTTACCTATCAAGTCAATTAATAAAAGTTGCACATTCATATAAAATTTGTTCGTAGATATAATATGTCAAATTTTAGAAAAATATTTATAAAAAATTTATTATTAAAAGGAAAATAAATATTCAATGTAGGGAGAAAACTTATCAGAGGAGAAAATACTATTATGTACACAAGATTGCTTATAGTTTCAAATTATCAATATGGTAGCAAAGTAGTCATTGTTTTGTAAAGGAAAAACACTTCTATAGCTCCTATGGTGTAAAAGTTTGGGGCAATAATTGAGTACTTTGGTTTAGGTTTCCATTTCATTTTCATTTTCATTTCGTTGACGCCTAATGTATTGAAGGGTCATGCAAATATCAAACATTGTTCCCAATCAACATGGAAAATTATGAGACCTATACAAGATCTATTTGTCAAATGTTCAAGTTTTTTTAAATTATTTAAATTAATTAATTCAATTGCTACAAATAACATTCTAATAGGGCTAAGGACGTTAATAACCAAATATACAATAGTGGTAATGTAAGGAGAATCCATTAGCCGACTTGTGAAAAAAATTAAAAATTAACACCTATCAGCTTCTTGTGCCCTAGGAAACAACCTAGGTTGCCTAAGGCTTGATATTCCATTACCTAAACGTGATATTTCAAGCAGTTGTTAATAGCCATGCTAATCAAACTTGAATTATTTTAAATGGATAAAATACATAAAGTCTAATCAACCAAAAGATAGTAAAAACGTACAAAGGGATGTGTGAAGGAACAATATAACCTAATTCTACCAATATGAGGAAGGACCACTTATCTCAAGAAATGGAAATGGGCTCATGATACATTTATCAATAGGCACCATGAATTAAATGTTTTACATCTAATGGTCAATTTCATAGATGAAAGTAACCTAGGGATACAACTCTATCCATTTTTTATTATCAACCTATAATTTGTATTTCATGTTTGCCACTATCCAAACTTATGGATTTTGGTATAATACATTTGCACTTATTTATGATGATATAGAATTGGGATCTCCTTTAGTCAAACCATGACGAAACATAAACAACAAGACATGAAAAAAATATATCCGAGTCTATTAGAATAAACATACCTATGACACCCCCATGATGTGATATTATAGCACGACATATTTGTAAAATATTGAATGAAGGCCAATATAGTTCTCCCAATTCCTATTCTAGATGCAGATACAAAAATCAATATATAACTTCGAATTTTCTTTCTCTTGGAACAAGATGTTTGATAAAATGCACTTTCATCACCTTTTGAGTGGAATGTGCCTCTTCGTGAGGATCTTATTGGGTATCTCTTATGCCACACCCATTTCTTATACAAATATATTTTCAAAACATTTCAAAAACATTCAAATAATCACATAATACAATAACATTCACATATTTATAGAAATATGGAATAAGGACATGTTTATGGTTCAATTGGATAGCTTCTATGTTATACAAGAATTTTTTCATGTTGATTTCATAGATAACATATCTACTTGATACACACATGTGTTCAAGAGGTATATTGAGCTTAATACAAGAGAGATAAAAATTGAAACATAATAATAGGTTCCATCTTGGTTCCATACACTACTCTTTAGGGGCATCCTCACATGCTATATATGTGCTTTGGTTTCTTTACAATTTCTTTACACCTTCCTCATAATGTTTTATTATATATATAGTGCTTATTGTTATATTTTGAGCCAATAGTCCTAACACATGTGTCTTGTGTAATGTTAACCTATATTACTATTTCTAATTTTACCATCATTATTTTCTATAGTTACTAGGTATAATATTGTAATTACTTTCTTATATGGATTTTTTTATTTTTTTACACCTTACTTATGGAGGATTAGTGCCTTGATTGATTATAAATTTTTAATTATTTTTTAGTTTATACAACATGAGTTCCATGATTTTTTAGTGACACCATGGATGCTTCATGTTTTTGGCCCGATGCCTATCTTTTTTGTATGCACTTGTTACTCTAAATGTTGCTCAGATGTCCTCCTACTATAATTGTCTTGTGACACCATAGGTGTCCCATGTTTGAGGCTATTTTTCTCTATGTAACTATGTTTCTATATCTCTATACTAATGCTTTCTTGTCTCTACATTATTATTTCTATTTTTTTATACTACATCTACTCTATTTTATGACATGTTTGATTTATAGGATGGTGTTTATATGTTACCACTATGTAACGCCCACATTTTACACACACAAAAACAACAGTAAAAATACCAAGATAATTTTTTTTTGACTTATATTGCTTACTACACAATGCCAAAATGGATCCAAGTAAAGAAAACTCAAAGACGCATACGACACTTACAAGTCATCGACTCACATAGACACAAGACAACACCTTAGACATGTCGATGCCACACTTTTCCCAATGAATGAATACTAGAAATGACCCAACCACAAGAAAAGGACTCATTGGAAACCCACAACACATCATTTCCATGATTACATCTTAGTTATGATTAACATTCCAGGAACATTTTTATACAAGGATGATTTTATCCATTTTCCACTTACAAATTCTGAAATTCATTTCACATTCAACTTATTGTTCGACCATTTAAGTTTTCTCTTTATCCCTTATGACAATCTCCATAACTTACATAATTAAATTACATATTCAAATTACCTACAAAGTTCCTAATTCTCTCGTTCTTATGCTAATGGTTTGTTTTCTCAAAATATGTTTAGTTGACATTTAACCTTACCCTCATTATGCAAGGGGACCAACCAGAAGTTTTCGAGGGAAAATAATACACATCAAGGAGGTGAAGGTTCAAGTTTCTCTTTCATATAAACTCCCTTCCATTTGAAGCACATTTATTTTTATACTATGGTTGTTTTAGTTCCAAAAATTTAGTTGATTCATTTAAGCCTTTACATGACATTATGTTATTTTATTTTATTTTTATTTTTTTGTGGACTCTATAATGGCTCAAATGCCTAGTCCCACCATGAGCAGTTTGTATCCACTCTCCACAACAAAATTCAATTCTTAAATCAACCATAAGGACTTCAAGTGAAATTGTTTTCTTAATCCATTGACACATATAATCTTGTTTCTCATTTCATTTACATTGTTTCTTAGGTCTCTTTTGGTGTCACTTAAAAACATGAAGAGTTACGAAATTACTTATCTAACATCTTGAAGAAGTATATCTTTTGTTATCTCAAAGTTTGCTCTAACCAAGGAAATTCATATTCTTTTTAACATAAGTAAATGTCAAATTGAGTTATAAGGATTCCAAGAGCGACATTATTCTCAACCTCAAATATCTTTTTCCTTTTATATGATTTACTCTTACATCGCACTAAGGTCTCATTTTTAGCATCGTTTTATAACATTTGTAACAAAATAAACTCATACTTTTCACTAATGGATTCACTACTACATGGAGTGTAACCTAGCACGTGACAACTCAATTCTTTTCTCTTATGCACTTTGCAGTGTTAACACGTGCAGCAACATTTGTAACAAAATAAAATCATACTTTTCACTAATGGATTCACTACTACATGGAGTGTAACCTAGCACATGAAAACTCAATTCTTTGCTCTTATGCACTGCAGTGTTAACGTGTCTTTACAACCAAGACAATTGATCTATCTATCTAGCATACATTATCACACCATTTCCTAATGATGCACTCTTGTTCTATGGTTCATTATTGATTGACAAGGGATCTTATATAAATGAACCTCATCACACGTATGCTTGGGGACATCACTCTTCTTCCCCTATCCATCATACTTACTTACAATTACATACATTCTTATCATCATTTTAATTACTTTGTTATCTCACATCTTTCATTTCATACATACATCTATTTATCACATCATTATTCATACATACGATCCAATTTTTAGGAACTAGCAATCCATCTATGTCTTCATCAACATCATCATCCATAAAATCATTTATGCAATACAAATCAAACATTTACAAAATAAACAAAAATCATCGCATCACATATCAAGAACACATCAACACAACACAATATACCAATCATCCATCTATATATCATCAAAAATCATAGTTACAAAAATACAATCGTTGGGGGAAAGCCCCCATACATCGTTATATCCATATATGTCATACATCATCATCATTGTCACTATATATAACTGTGGGAGCTTTATAACTAGATGCTTCACCACTCAATCTACACCATTGTTTGTGGCCCATATATCTCTTCATTTTTCTGCATAAGAATGCTAAATCCACTGATTTCTCTGAAAACTGGCCTGTAGCTCTACATACTTTGTGAACACATCCTGCACTAGGGATCCTCCACTATATCCTCCCTAGCTTGTTGATTCTCCACCTACTCCTTCTCACGCTCACTCAAAAATACGGTACATGTAGCCGCTGCTATTGCCACTAGTTCTAATAGGTGGGCATGTTCACCCGCAATGGCATCTACTCGCTCCAACATACCACCTCCCACGAGTACATCTATAACTACATTATGAGTCAATGTGTATATAGATGTGTCAATGATCAACTACCAATAAACATCCCGTGTAACCCTCCAAACATAACATTAGTTACTACACATGATATCCACAATCAAACAACTAAGTAACAAATGATAACTATCTAATACTCACGCTCCGATATCGCTATTACTATACCATCACTATCGGTAGCAAGTACCTACCCCTCTAGTCCTTCAACTAGCAATGTTCTGCCACATCCCACAAAGAAATGGAAACACTAGCGCCCATCGCAGTGCACCGCCCACCATGCACTATGATAAGGCCAAAATATTCCTCATCAATGTGTAATGAATGATCTCATTTTACTCTCCTTTTAATCAAGTTTGATTTGCATTTTGTGGATTTTATTTGATCTAGTATAAGTTAGGATGTAATTGTCCATATTTTGTTTGATTTAGTTCTAATGTCTAAAAACTCCATAATTCCTAACAAAATGTGTGGAAATTCAGTTTTGGAATAAAACAGTCATATTTGGTCAGATAAGCAAAGTGTGAAGCAACCAACACCTTTTGAGGAAATTGGCTAGAATGTGGCTTAGTTTGAACTCCAACACTTAGCTCCGGAACTCCATCACTTAGCTCTGGAACTCTATCACTTAGCTCTAGAACTCTATCACTTAGTTTGAAACTCCAACACTTAGCTCCGGAACTTTTGCAGTTAGTTCGGAATGTTTCCCTTTGGTTCTAGAACTTCTCCAAAGTTCTAGAATCAATGGGAATATTTTTATTCTATCAAAATATGGTTATAGAGAAATTAATGGGCCCTCCAATCGAGAAGATCAACAAATTTTCGGCTCTTCACACTCCATAAATACTTATGTAAGACCAACAATTGTATGTCCAACTAGTTTTCTAAATTTCATATCTACTTTGAGAACTATTTTGTTTCACTAGAACCTATAGGTGGATAGAAATCTATTGAACACTCATGATTGTAAATACATCCTCGGATGATGAAATATATATAAAGACCTGAAGATAGATAGAGGATGATATAGATATACAGACATATACACAGTTAAGTTTTGTAATACAGAACGATTCAATAATAAGATAGCCATTTAATTTTGAGAGAAATACTGCATTAATTCCTGATTCAAGGTGGAGCAAGGGCCCACTCCTCTAAGAAAAAGGATATTTTTATTGGTATTTATATTTTCAAACAATTTGTATAAATCTATTATCTAGCAGTTTTGTAAGTACTTTTGGTTCTTCAGTTAAAATCATTACGTAATTGTCCCTGCAAGTGTTGTAGATTAAATTTCTTATTTCTTTGCAAGAATTGTTGACAACATTTTAAAATGTGTGTTTATTTCCAATCAATTTGTTTAATTATGCAACGTATGTTTATTTCCAAGTAGTGTGTTTAATTTTGCAACGTGTATTTATTTCCAAGTAAAGTGTGTTCAGTTTTGTAAAGATTTATTCATTTCAAAGTAAGTTATTATAGTGTATCTTTAATAAGGATTCAACCAAATAATCTTAAGACACTTTAAAACCCCCAGAAAACTAAAAAAAAAATATCTACAATCAATTACTAGTTCACTAAGATTCTTCTTGTTGCATATAGCTTCAGACACACCCCTGGTTTGAATATGACATCAACCATGAGTTGATTAAATTAAGGGAATAACGAAACCCATCACACTATATGCCTCGGTACATCCCGTGTCATCCACTTGTATCGGATCTATAGCCACATCCAGCTCATCCAAACTTGGGGGCACTAGTTATGTTCCTATAGGTCCTAGTCTCACTCTGGCCTCCTCAACACTCATGTCAATCTCACCCATACATATGGCTCTGGGGGAACATCATGAGAAATAACGAATTGGTGTGATATATGCTCTTCCTGAAATAGCTCATTCACTCCAATAAATTGATCCTCTAACCACATAGTATGATGGACACATTATAGCTCTACAACATCCTCAGGCCACCCTCCATAGGCTTGATATGGCCTCTATACAATGGCCCTTGGCCCAATATGATCCAACATAGATATATATGTGGTAGAATCTAGTCTCCTACTCCATGTAATAGTCCAAATCACTGCAAATATATCGGCATAGCCAATCGATGCGGCCCACTAAGTGGCCTCAATATCACAATGTTCTCATAGGCCCAAACATGTAGTAATTTGGTGGCTCCAAGTCCCATGGTCCTCTTGCATGAACCTCTATAAGTATATGTACATATGTGCCAATACAAATATCGCCCATGTATACATCATACCATCCTCTTCTATACATCAACAGATATCATTCATCTTATACAAGATGCCCACACCTCCACCCTCCAATTCCACTGACGAAGTAATCACAACCGTAATGAACTTCCGCAACCGTGGATCACTTAATTTCAAGTATGATATCCAAGATAATATAGGTCTCATTTTGTACCCATTTCCCTTTAAAATACAACCTAGATGCTCTCATCTGCATATGATCATTCTCTACTTCCATCACTGAGGACTCTCTCACACACAATTTGGTAGTCACAATATGCAATATATATCCTCTAGGGTCATAGTCATCTCCTTGGTAGGTAACCATAAAGTACACGTATCTGCACACCATCACTCGTATAATGTACTAATCATAGGCATGTTATGGGTTACATCCCCATCCTCACTATGTGCTATAACCTAACATGGTCCATTATATCCCACTCATCGTCAATAAATCTATTCCTAACAATGTGCTCAAATGACAACCACCACAGAACTATCTTGAATGAATATCTCTCTCGCACAACACAAACAACAATGAACAAGACATTAAAACCACATACACATGTAAAAATGACTATCTACAACACCCATATACATCACATTTCAAATTTCTCACACTCGGGCTTCAAACATGTCTTCCTTGTCGCGGCGCCAGGATCAGGACGCGGGTGCCTTGGAGCAGGTCACTAGCACCTGTGTCTAAGAACTGGCATCCCAAAGAACATTAGTGCCTTCATTACTCTTGTAAAATTGAAAAACACCTTGAAACTTACAAAAAAATTTTTACAAAAATTCATGAAAAATAGCTCATTTCAACAAATTTCTCAAAATTAACCATACTTACCAACTCCGCTATCATACGGGACGCCATGACTATTGCTATCATCTCGAATCAACTCAATGGTTTTTCTCTAGCTTACAACATATTTACACACTCGAGCTCCAATTCAAAATCAATCAAATCTCGAATGACATCAATAGTCACTTTTAACACTTACTATATATAACACTTTTAATAATTGCTATATGACTATGGTAATCATTTGAGCTTATTCTTCCAACTAATACACATCACATTATTTTTCTCATATCTTGAGCTTCGCTACTCCATTTCCTATCCCATATACATCATTCTCTTCATGATTTCACCTATTATCATATTGTATGCATTCCACAACATTATATTCCAATCTTTCACATCTTCAACATGATGTACACACAAATTTACAACATATACTATACATTTTCTCAATGTTGTTCCCACCATCACTCTCCCTTTTTCCAAAAGGGGGGAATACAATTGGGATCACCCTATGATCCCTTATACACTACTACTACACGATCATTTCAAATATCAAATTTGTCATTATCGCAATTTTTCTCACATTATGTGACATTTCACACCACTTGCTATCAATTCCTCCTAATGACCTAATCTGGGGGAAACAAATGAAAAATATATCCATGAGTAATCTATCATACATATTCAATCTTACCACAATTTTCTACTTCTCAAATCAAATCAACGAATTGACACAACACAACATATATTAATATCACTCCGATATGACCTAGCTTGTAACTACACTACTTTATATCTTTCCCAGATGACCTAACATGAGAAAATCACTTCACATTTTCTATCACTTCCAGATGACCTAACATGTATGAGAAAAACACCATACATATCGCTCCACCCTTGGAGCGAGGGAAATGAGATGTAATTTCATTTCCTATACTACTCCTATATGGGTTATTCTCTCTGGATCGAAATGAAAAATTTCAGTCTTTTATCTGCTGCAGCAACTAGACCTCCTCAAGATGTAGTTACGAGTTAAAGGGTAAAACTAAAACCCTCTCCCTACACTCTTCCTCGGTGGTAGGATGCTCAAATCCTTTCGTTTTTACACATAAAAATTAGGTTGGGAACTAATCACTCCCTACCACACCAAATCTCCATTAGCGAAAAAATCAAAATTTCCAATCACTAAAAAATTAAAATCATCAATCTCTTTTAGTGCTCATCACAACGGTTCACTATCTCTCTTTACACCACATGGATCGACACATTGATTCATGGTTCGCCACACTATATGTTATTGTTCTATGGGTACTACGTAATAGGATTCTCCATAATCCTTTCAAGTATGTTCCTTACTTCCTTTACACTACTTGAATTTCATTCAAATAACATAAAGGGGGAGAAAACGTAGACAAAAAATAAATCACTTACTATTATTTACTATACCGCTAAGTATTTTTTTATATGTGGATCTTAAGTAAGAAAAGTATTCACTAATGATAGACTTCTTAGTCCATTCATTTGTTTGTTTTTTTATTTTTTTTTATCTTTCACACTTTTCGCTCATACACCCAGTTCTAGTTAGGTCACAAGGATCCCTCTCTCTCAGTCTTCACACATTTTTCATCAGTTAACTATAGACACTAGCACCCGAGGTTCTCATGGGCACGCATGTCCTCTTTATTTTTGAACATCTTTTTGACAATTGAGGTTAGTCGTTTTAGTTGTTCCAATCATATCTCAAGATACTCGTCATCATGTCGAGTCATTAGTGTCAAAATTCAAGCAAGAGCTACCTATATAAGCACAACATACATACCATTATAATGGTGTGCAATTACTATCAAGGGCTATCTATCTACATATAAAAGGGATTGCATTTTGGTCTTATTACTCTACATACACACCACATAGAAAGGGGAAGTTCATGTTTCCATCCGGACATCTGCATTCTATCTAGCTACTACCCTTATCTTGGTTTCATCGATGTATGGGAAACCTAGGATAACTATTTCACACATAAGCACATAAAACTACACTTTGGGTATGAGTTGTAGTGCAATGCTCATTCGTAATTTCACTTGTTGACAACTAAGGAGAGTCTAACCCCTTGTTTTACATATTTATTTTTTGGGATTTGATGTAGTTCGAGGGTTTTGTAAGAGATTATCTGTGTTGTATATTTATAGGTACCTCAGCAATTGAAGTGTTGCATACACATGATCAAAGGTGAGTAAGTGTAAAACCCTACCGACAGTGCTAAAACCAAATTCTGACCTTTTCAGTAGACTTCAGAGTTCCACAAATGTCTAGCGCACCCATAGATGCCCTCACGTTTACCTAGGTGCTCATGTCTTAGCATTCTCGACACCTCTACATTTTAATGAGAATGGTTACAAAATTATGAGTTGTTTCATTAGTTCGTCCAGTCCAAACATACTTTGAGATCAAAAAAATCAAGCTAAGTGCCCTATTTTTCTCATTTTCTTTCATAATTATATCAAATACAATTTCCTAGCATTTGTATTTCATTATATATCATTGTAGCTATCTTAGAATTCAAATTTTAATAAAATATTCATAATTTATTGAATATCCATGCAAGAAAGTTGATAATTCCTATTTTTAAGATTATAGATGTAACAATATTAAATCCTAATAATAGGAAAGCTACTACTTGTGCCTTGTTCAAGCTCTACTTAGGTTCCAATGGACCACTAGAAGTTTCCTATGTAGACTACATTTGACTATGTTGAAGTTCAGTCACACATGCTTTGAACTCATTCTCAATATAACCTAGGTCCAGAATAGGTGACCTCATCAAATTAGGCACTTCTTGTATGAGTACTAGAACTATGTTATAAATAGGTTTAGAATTTTTAATCAGATTTGAATCTTTCTCCACTTTTCCATTTTGAAGTCACCAATGTCATAATATCTTATGTCTTCCCAGCCATATCTTTCTAGGAAAAGATAGCACTTAGAGTAGAAATGAATGCTTACAATTATTGCTCAAAGATGGAATTATGAATTAACCTTCCTTGTGGTTGATGCATAAAGGTAATATGAGATTCAAATAATAATTCAGATATCTTCTCTAATATACCTTGTATCTCTATCAAAAATCCTTCCATTGTGGCCATCCAATCACCCAATTCTTTCAAAATGTTAGCCATGCAAATCTTTGTTGTATTCAAGTCCTAGCTTTTGATTCGTAATACATTAAGACAAAGTGTTGAGATCTATTGTTAGCAGCACTTGCATGTGTGTCTATTATTGTAAAGGCACATAGCTATTTTCAGCATGTGACCTATTTTGGGAATTATGCAAGTGGTGAAGGGAAAGTCCCCACCCTTATAAATATGTAGTGATTGTGTAGTATAGAGGACTATGTAGGACTGGATATAAGTTATTGTGAAGTTATGTTGCCAGATCTGATGCGCGCATGAGCTTATGGTATTATTGTAAGAAGCTTTTGTGTATTTATTGTGTTTAATATAATGGAGTGTATTGACTGATTCAAGGTGTTAAACATGATTATAACTAAATCTTGCATGGAAGAATTCATTATGGCTATTACTTAAATCTATTACTCTTTAGATCTAGATCTATGGAATATGCTCTGTAGAATGTTATACTAATTATGGATCTGAATACATTAACTCTTCATCTTGCTAACATCTACACAAACAACCCTAAAGAGGGCCTGGTACCTTTTGCATGCTTTGGGTGAGTGCTCAGTCTAGGTTGAGTGATGTGTGCCAGCGTGCCTAGGTTATTACTGGTAAATTCTAGGCTGCATCATTGGTTCCATTTTTGGGACCTCTTTTTTTAGTTTTTTTAGGATGGTTCATGATGAAGACATATTGGTTGACCCTAGAAAGTGTTGAGGAGTGGATACATGATCTAGAAGAAGAATACACATGGAGGTTCAACACCGGATCTAAGTTTAACACATGTGCATGGGTGGAACAAAATATATATGACATTTTGTATGAGAGATTCTTCACTATTTTTTAGTAGAACTATATGAGTGGCTGGTTGCTTATGCATCTAAAAGGGATTGGAGGTATCACACACTTTTTGGATGCATGAAGAATTTTAGGCCCTTTATGATGTTGATCTGATTTGGACACATGTGTATGGATACTTGGTTTCATGGTGTTCTAAATAGTTATATTCTAGAGTACTCAATTTCCACTTATTCTTTCCCAGAGGTAGTAGAATTCCATTTTTATGATATCCCAGGGAACTTACTTGCAAGGCATTCCATTGGTGATCAAAATATTGATGGTGACCCTGAACTTGGAAAGAAAACCGATGGCTAACTAAACCCCCCACCACACACGTGTGGGGGAAGGAGAAAGTTTGGTGAAAGATGGAAGACCTAGTGACAGAAAGGAAGAGAGAAGAAAGGTGGCTTAAGTATAATGAGGTGTGATGAGAGGGAGATAGAGAAGCAGTGGGATGTTGTAGAGTGAATGGTGTTGAGGAGAGAGATGGCTCGTGAAGGATTTGGAGCTCACGTAGAAGGAAGGTGAGAGCTAGAGCATTAGGAACTCCCCATTTGGGAAAGCATGATAGGGAACCCCCTCGGCCTCATGTGGAAGTGTGCCAGATAGAGATGACCTGGGCCATGGGTGTGCATCTGAATCTACCTGAAACCTAGCCCTTGTGCTTGGTTTTCCAGTATCTAGTATGAAAAATAGTCAACAAGCTAATTTAGGTAAGTGGGAGAGTAGGAGTAAGTCACATAGAAAGTACATCGATGGTAGGGAAAACATCTTCATTGTTGTTTGGAGGTACCTTTTAGGTGCATCATCACACAAAATTTGAGTGCACAAAATTTTGGACTCACTTTTGGGAGTGGTAACACTTCACAGACTATAGGGGGTTTAGTTCATTTAGTACTATTGTTGGGACACAGGGAAGTACATCCTTTGGTCACTTCAGCTATAGGTGGAGGATCAAGAGGTATAGGTGGTTCTAGTTCTGGTGGATCTGGTGGTTTGGAGGTAGAGGAAACACAAGAGGTTTTGGATCAGGTGGGAAAGGTCCACACCAACCCCAAGAATATTTACATGGAGATGTCTCTTCATCTTCTAGAATATAGGGGCATAGAAGATGTTGTTGAACATGTGCACATGTGTGAAATATTGTGGCACAAAAAGGGAATCATGGCTTCTGAGCACAAGGAAAGTCAATTTTTCCACTATATTACAAGGACACACACATGGTGGTATAAAAAGTTTGACCTTGATCAGACTTGTGTAGATTATGCAACATTAAAAGATGCTTTCCTTAAAGAGTTTCACATCCCTGAGTTTGAGTAGAAGAGTATAAGCGTGCTCAAGGATATTAAGCAAAGGCACTACTGAGAGTGTCAGGGAGTATGATGCCCATTTCAAAACACTTTTATCTAAGATTTCTTATGATATTCATGCAAGCCAACATGCACAATGGTTCGTTGGAGGTCTGATTACACCTTTTAGAAGGGACTATCACATAAGACATACACTTGATCCATGTGAAGCACTTTGAAGTACTTTATGTGTTGAGGAAGTCAAAGAAGAAGTATAGACACTAGAGTGAGCCCATTTTGGAAGCATAGATTGCAGCTATGAAAAAAGTTGGAGAAACTATCGAAAATTCAGCACATGAGATGTGCATGGGGATTTGGTGTATAGATTGTGAAGTAGAAGGTCACACCAAGGATAGTTGTCCCCATAGAGATCAAGTGCATTCATTATTACTAGACTGTGAGATATGTCATTTAAACCATGATTAGCCACTTTGCCCATTATTACAATGCACAATAAGGAAGAACGTATCTCTTACTATTGTAAATTTTTTAGGTCCATGACTCATGATATAGAAAGACTATGTAGATTGATTGGTAGATCCATGATGCTATATAGATATTGGTGTGTGATAGACAAGAGTCAGATAACTCTAAAGGAAAGAATGAGCATCAGGATCGGGATCACAATCAAGTGTGCTATGATCAAAATGAAGGGAATTTTGAAGGAGGTCATGGCAGAGGTCGAGGATACCATGGTGGATTTGGAGGCCAAGGCCGTGGTGGTGGATGAGGTGAGTTTCCTCATGGAACATGTTATACATGTGGATCTCCTGACCACTACAGGTGTGAATGTCCTTAGAATATTACTTGTTCTTTTTGTGGAAAGAATCATAGCTATGAGGAATTCCAGACTTATATGAGCATCTTAGTAAGCAACATAAACAAGAAAAAAAAGGTGTAGGGATGGTTAGGATACAAATGCACTGTGGAAAATCAAGTGGATGCCCAAGTTGGAACAAGAATATGAGGTATTTCTGTAAAGATCACTACCCATGCTAAAGTGGGTGTGTGCCAAAGAAGTGTTACAACAAAAGCCTACCATCACTAAGGAGGAGGTTCTACATGCATGGTACCCAGATCCTATCCATCAGAAGGAGGTTTATCAGAAACCATGGAGGTACTCAAAAATTTAGGGTGAAATACAATATTTAAAGGAGCAATCATGGAAGATGGAAAAAAAGAAAGCAACAGAGATGGTCCAAATATGATATTGATGACTTGAAGGAAGTGTGAAAAATGTTGCGCCAGGAGAATATCATTCCATTATTAGGGAATTGGCTAAAGGAAACACTCACGTGCAAGTATTGAGACTAGATGATGGAAGATCCTGCATGCAAATCTCCCTCCCCCCATAGCTTAGACTATGACAAGGAAATCACTCTGAATGTTGTTGTGGATGGATGGATTTTGAGTAATATATTGATTGATACAGTGTGGAAGTCAATGTTCTTACTTTAGATGCATGGGTATAGATGGGGAGACCCCCATTACAACCATCTTCTAATGTGTTGTTTATGGCTAATCAAACTAAGGCCACCCCATTGGAGTTTTAAAAGATGCATCCATTACTATACAAGGAGCCAAGTTCACTGGGGATTTTGAGGTTTTAGCACTTGTAGAAGAAGATAGCTTCCCAACTCTACTTGGGTGCCCTTGGTGTTATGCAAATAATGTTGATCTTTGGTTCAACAAGGGTTATATCAGTTTTGAAAACAAGGAGGAAAGAGTTATTATCCCTTTAACAGATGGAAAATATGTGCCCTATGTTGAGCCTTTGAGTGAGGAAGATCTGAATAGGATTTATGTACATGCCATCGGGACCCAAAGTGCTTGAGCCATCTAAAGAAGGAATCCTTCAAGTGGGAAGATGCATAGTCTATTAGTGATACTACAAGTGTTTCTTGTGATAATTGGGCTCATAGTACTTATGAGTTGGTAGGGCGCAAAGTAAGAAGCACATTTGCATGGAACAAATAGAGACCTTGTTGTATCAGGAGAATAAGTAACAACTCGGTACCTCGATACACTGGAGAAGGAGATCCTATGGTATTTTTATGCACCATGGAGGAATAGTGGATAGACCTAGTTGGAGAGATGGAATATGCTAGCATATACCCTACATGGGACAACAGCACGCACATGTTGGTGGGTGGTTCACAAGGATAATCTTGTAGGATGGAATGAAATCAAGGATTTCTCTTTCTACTGGTTTTCAAGAGCAATGCACCTACTCAAATATGCACTTATCATGGTAATCAACCTATTCAACACCACGTTCAAGTAGTGTGAGAGACTCTAGACAGAGGGGTAGGAAGCTTTACCACCTTCACTCTGGGTGCACAAATTTTATTCCACTTTACAAGGTTGTGCGTGTGCTTGGTATGTATATGTGGAACTCCATAGAGAGACTAGAAATTGGTAGGATTTGATTACAGGAATGATCCAGATTTTGACTATTTCTCTACTAAACCTCTAGTAGAAGAGGCATTAAGGGTTATAAAGTGCTTAACTATGGGAGATAGTGCAAAGGTGGAAGAACTCATTTAGGAGTTATTTGATGGAAATGATTCAGAGAGTGAGTTTTTTGAAGAAACAAGAGACAGATGCCACACTACTTAAGTGCGCTTTTGCTTTGAGAAAGAAAAAGGAAAGATGGTCTACTTAGTGGATGATGAAGAAGTAGAAAATATGGATGTAGATCATTCAATAAGGTAGGTGTGAGGTTTTGGATAGTGTAGATAAGACCACATGTGCCTATCATGAACCTATGAAAAAAAAGAAAGTGAATATTGGATCAGATGTTGAGCCTAAGGAGGCCATAATTGGGGATTATTGGTCTGACTCTGAAGTGGAAAAAATCATTGAGTTACTATGAGATTATCAAGGACTTATTTCCTAGGGGATACCATGAACTCAAAGGCATGCATGAATCATTAGGAGAAATGAAGATAAAGCTTAAGGAAGGTGCACCCGGTTAGGAAGAGACCCTACAGGATGAACCCCAACTTGTGTGAAAAGGTCAAAGAAGAAATTGACAAAATGTTGAAGTCTGGAATCATCAAGCCCCTGGATGAATCAGAATGGGTTAGCCCAATGGTGATCAAGTATAAAGAAAGATGGTGGATTAGGATCTGTGTGGACTATAGGGAGCTGAATGTTGCATGTGTGACTGATCCTTTTCCTATGCCATTCACAGAGGAAATATTAGAAGGTGTTGCAGGGTGTGAGATCTATTCCTTTACAGATGGATTCTCTGGGTATCATTAGGTTAGGATTACACAGAGGATCAGGAAAAGACTACTTTTACTACTGAATGGGGAATTTTTTCCTATATTGTGATGCCTTTTGGTCTAAAAAAATGCATGCTATTTATATTTTTCATGCATAGTTGTCCAAGCATTCAAATATTTTATTCACAACTTCTTGTAGGTTTATTTAGATGACTGGATGGTGTATGGACTTGTTAAGGATCATTGTGACAATTTATGCTTAATGTTTGAAAGATGTCACCTAGTTAAGCATCTCTTTGAACATCAAGAAATGTATATTTTCTACACCATTTGGCACATTGTTAGGGCACATCATCTGCAAGGAAGGTTTGTTGGTTGATCAGCTAAGGTTGCAGTCATTATCGGCCTGGAAGAGCCTACCAGTCAAAGTGAGGTGTGTGGATTCTTAGGTCACACTGGGTATTATAGAAAATTTATAAAAGGGTATGCTAAGGTTTCACACCCTTGGAGGAGTTACTAAAAGGAAAAGGGACATTTCTACTGGGGGGAACACACAAATGCACATTCGAGACATTAAAGGAGAAACTTACTACAACACCTATTCTGTGCTTTCCCTCATGGGACCAACCATTTCATGTACATGTGGATGCCTCTGGCATGACCATTGGTGTGGTGTTGGCTCAGCCTAGAGAAGGTATTATAGATCATCCTATCTATTTTTCTAGTAGAAAGTTGACTCTGCAGCAGAGTATAATTATACAACTACAGAGTGTGAAGCTTTTTCAATGATCTATGTGCTACATAAATTTAGATAATACCTACTAGAAACACCATTTTTATTCTATACTAATCACATGGCATTGAAGTATTTGGTAAACAAGCCCATTTTATAGGGGCACATATGTCGATGGGTACTCTTATTCCAAGAATTTGATTTCATAGTTGTGGTAAAACTAGGGAAAAGTAATTCTGGACTAGACCATCTATCCAGAATATAGTCAGGAGAAGATGCATGCAGGAAATTGAAGATACCATGCCCGATGCATAATTATATAGGTTACACATGTGCCATCAGAATTAGAGGACATTTTTTCTTTCTATGTATATGTATGGTGCTAGAAGGAATGAAATCCTTAGAGAAGAAACAACTTTCCATTCGTGTGCACACCATTTATGTTGATTAGTGGTGACCTGTACAAGTTAGGCTGAGATGAAGTATTGCATGTGATGTGTACTAGAACATGAGCACATAGATATCATGGAGGAGGCTCATGGTGGTATTGCAGGTGGGCACTATGTAGGTGATGCCACTGCATGCAAGATTCTACTCATTGGATTATGGTGGGAGACCCTTGTATAAAGATTGTAAGGCATATTGCAAGGCTTGTGATCATTGCAAGTGCCTTGGAAAACTAGGAAAAGAGATGAAATGCCTTTAAGACCTATTCCTAGTGTAAAACCATTTGAGAAATGGGCTATAGATTTTTGGGTCCTATTTCACCACAACCACATGTAGGATGGATCATGCTATATCATCACTTTACAAAATATTATCGACAAGGTGGGAAGAAGCAACACCTACAAAGGATTGTACAACAGCTACAACAACCAGGTTTCTATGGGAAAATATTATTACAAGGTATGGATGCCCATTGAGTTTGACAAGTGATAGGGGCACACATTTTTTGAATGAGACAATCAAAATTCTATTGGATGAGTTCATGATTGCACACCATAAGACTACACCATATCATCCTCAAGAAAATGGGATTGTTGAGGCTTTCAACAAGATTTTGAGCCAGACATTGAAAAAATTTGTGATGTTGGAAGGAAGGATTGGGATGATAAAGTTATGTCATGCTTTGGGTGTATATAACAACATACAAGTGGTTAAACAAGGCCACACCCTTTCAATTGGTGTTTGGTGCAGAAGTAGTTCTTCCTATGGAATTCATGTTACCTTCTTTGTGTATTGCATGCATTGGAGGTCTAGCTGATGAAAAAGCATTAGAAGAATGAATTGAAAAGTTGATTAAGTTGGATGAGTGATGAGAAATAGCACATGTTGGAGTCAAAAGCAAGAAAAATCTAGGTAGAAAGCATGGCATGACAGGCACATCAGGGAAAAAAGCTTGAGATAGGAAGATGGTGCTTCTTTATGATTCTAAGTTTTTGTGCCATCCAGGAAAACTCAAAGTACATTGGTTAGGACCATATGTTATCACTTACATACTTGAAATAGAGCTTTTAGTTAGAAAATGCTTGATGGAATATGGTTACCTAGTTACTTCAATGGGAGTAGGTTGAAGCCCTACTATAAATAAGTCTTCTTGGTGTTTGTAATAAGGTAGTGTTTCCATTTAGATTAGGTTTTCAATTATGTATTCCTTAATGTATTTCCTTCTTTCATCGCTATGCTTTGTCAATTTAGTTGGTGTTTTGTGAAATAAAGTGTTTTGTGTGCTAGAAGCTAATTACCATTTGTAGTATTTTTATGCATAGAGGACTACACATACCATTTGTGTGGGGTGGTTATTGAAAAATGGGTACACATAAAGGAAAAAACTACTATATGTGTTATTCAAGTTTGGAGAGTTGGTGGAAGAAGATTGCTTCCAAATAAGGACCATAGATGGAGATAAATGAAGGAACAATATAACGTGAGGTAAGTAAAATGGTACGTGGAGACTACCAGGAGAAGGCCAGTGGTGAGGTACTCAGTGCACATGGAAGCATGTTGAAAGAGAAGTCTGTAGCTAGAAGGTAGGAAGGCATGCTAAAAGGTTATAGCTGAGGCGTGAAGATGTACCACATGGAAATTGTGAAAATGGTCAATTAATGAGAGGATTGTTGGTAGGTGAAGGAGAAATAAATGCACTAAATTTTTGAAAATCTATATAAGGATGGGATGTGAGTTCATTTTTACCATTGTAATCAAAAATTTGAATGAGCTAAGTGAAAAATGAGTTGAGAATGAATCATGTTGAGGTGTGAGAGTGTGAAACCAGATGTGGAGAGTAGATTTGTGTGTAGGAGAAGCTTATGTCCCCATTGGTGAAGGGTTTGAGTGAAGCAGAGCATTTTGAAAAAGAGCTAGGGCACATGATTTCAACTAGGGCATGTAGATTTGAGCTAGGGTTTGGACTTTCTCATTATAGAAGATAGAAGGAAAGCATTTACACACTACAGAGGACAGAAAGTTGTGATTTATAGATGGCACCAAAGAAAGCACCTACCGTAGGAGCCAAGGGAAAGAAGAAAGTGGAAGTAGAGGTTGAAATTTCTCCCGAGAGTAATTTCTCGAGAGATGCAATACCCAGAAGGCATGATAGTGGGACAAGAATGGGATTCTCACATCCGTAAGTGCAAGATAAGTGATTACAACCACCACACATCGGATAATAAAAAGGAATTGGATGTGTTGTTGAGTATGAAGACAAACAAGCACAAATAGAGGACATGCCAGTGTATGATGACGTTGGAGAGAAGTTGTTAAAGTAGATTGGAGTCTACCAGTTTATACGAGCTCCCATATTTTGGAAAATATGAACCTTTGTACCAGTGGTTGATGAGTAGAGTACATGAAGACTTTTTCTATTTTATCGGATGAAGGGTAAGGATTATAACCTGCATTGATTTCAACAATAACAGGATTAAAGGGCACAGAGTGGATCTGGATAGTGACTTGATAGATAAAGCAACAATCCTAGAGAGACATGGAAGGAGTTAGGGTATACCAAGGGTCCATGGAATGGATATCGAAAATTGAAGAAGTACCTAGTGGTACAAGAAGTTGCACATCTAGTGACCAAATTGAATGATCAAGAGAGATGGTCACAAGTGAATACAATGTGGCTACACATTGCAAGGAGAATGTCACAGGGAATAATTTACAACATATCAGGCTATATTATAGAGACTATCATCAAGGAAGCACACATAAGTGAGAAAATTAGTTTTGGTGCTATCCTATTGTCCCTTGTATTTATGGAGATTGGAGTGCCCGATGGGCCAAAGAACAAGATCTGGGAGTATCCCATGCAAAAAAAAGTCCCTTGTGGAAAGATTTGACAAGTACTTGTGTGAAGGGTCAATGAGTGGGCCATTCAAGAGAGAGGGAGAGATGTGGTATGATCGGCTCTCCATGTGGCATTTGAAGAGGAGTGGCACATCCCCAAGGAGTTACCTTTGGTGGTGGGAAAGGTAGTGTAGTTCATGGTGTACCAACACTTTTGCATCATGTGATTTGTAATGAAGGATGGGACTTGGAGCCCCTAGTGTAAACTATCATATGCCTTCACAGCGCACTACTTCTAGGCATCAGTCCACCATTTTTGATGATGTGTGCCACCTGAATTTTTTTTATAGACAAGGTAGACTGTGACTACACACTGAGGAAGATGTATGTATATCTAGGTCAAGACTACCTATATTGAGAGGCTAATTTCAGACATGATAAGCATGAAGCTTGTGAGTTTGGTGATTGGAGATAGTGGATCCACATGCTTATATACCTTCAGCTTAAGCCTAAGTTGGAGGGTAAAAGTATGTAGAGAATGAGTTCGTGCTCCAAGGCCACCTAAGGGAAAGCATATAATGGAGAATGTACCAGCTCCAAAGCCCAAAACCTATAGAGGTAGATGATGAGGAGGAAGAACATGAAGAAAGTGGTGGCTTGGATCATAGGGGATGGAGGAAACCCATGGATAGGGTAGAAGTTGAGTGTGCAAGTACTCCACCCTAGGCACAAGAAGAAGGAGATGAAGAATTGGAAGTAGGAGTAGACCCTAAAGAATGCCACTTTAAGAGGGTGTTTAGAAAACAAGAACTCAAGGTGCTACTCCACAATCAGTATGAAGATCACCATGACTCTCTCCACAAAAGGAGACAACTGAGAAGAGAAGGAGAAAATTGAAGCTGAAATGAGGAGGTGGAGGAGTCTAAAGAGAGCAGTGTGCTGGATCTCCTATACAACCAGAGGATGTGGAAGAGCCCAAGGATGAAGAAATGAAAGGTTGAAGAAGAAGAGTAAAGAAGCCAAGAGAAACAAAGCAAGATACTACTCAGACATAGAGGATCCAACTCCAAACCTTGGTGCTCAAGTTCCTAAGGGGCCAAGATCAAGGAGGGAAAGTGGAGAGTATGTTGCACTCAGTCATGGGATATGAAGAGGACACAAGTAAAATTTTCCATGCATGCATGATTCCATAATATAGTGGGCCTCAAGGACTTGTATGGATGGGAGTTGATGGACCCTGACATGCAAACACACATGTGTGAGGAAACAATTGTCATGGTCCATGCAAACTCACATGGATGAGCCTGATTTTGATGTGTGTGAAGAGTCTCTGTGTGTCAAGGAGAATGAGGAAGGCACCAAAAAATAGGCACATAACCATCAAGCCAACTGTTATGACTGATGAACAAGTGAGTAATGCCTTAGTGAAGGTATCTATAGAGGTGGTGTGTAGGAATGTGGATAAATTTCCACTATCAAAGTGCTAAGAGAAGAGATCAAAGCCAAAGATGTAGAGATCGTGCATTGAAAGGAGAGAAGGACCTAGAGAAAAAGAAGAATGGGGTTCTCATCGGCATGGTAGAGGAGATTGGAGATCATGTCCTAAAGAAAGACCACACTTGGAGCCCAAGGTACCCAAAAGGTTCCCTTTGGCTATGCACTATGTGTGTACACTTAGTTGATTTGGTGCTTGAGGATGGACCAATTTGAGATGCCAAGCACCAAAGGACCCTGAGAAGGAAGAGAGAGAGAAAGGGCTTTAGTGGTAAGGAATATTTCATCATACGAGGCATTGCTTCAAACCTTGAGGAGGAGCTGAAGAAAGTGGACCAGGCATTGAACATATGTGCAGCTCAGAGGTAGTAATAAGGATCAAGAATATATAGAAGACAATGAAGTCCTGAAGGAAATGAAAGATGAGACATTGGGATGCATGGAGAGATTGGCACTAGTGAAGTAAAAGAAAAGTGTGAGGCCTTGAAGTAGCCCAAGACCCCCATAAGGAAAGGATGGATGAAATTGGAAACTTATAGCCTAGAAGATGGATCTTTTGGAAGGAAGGAAGAATGACTGTAATAATGTCCAACATTTGTTATCAGTATTATAAAATGAGAAGGAAGAGATTTCCCAAGATGAGTTAGAATCTATTGCATCAGAGATATTCAGAGAAAAGAAGTAGAAGCCACACTGAGTGATTGATGTAAGCCTTAGAGGTTGAGATAAAAAGAGGAATATCAAGAGTTAATTCTTTCTAGTTGAGACAGAGGATGTTGTAGAGGTGAAGTTCATTCTTTTTGTACAAAATTATTTACTTTCCATTCATTCCATTCCTTATTCTTTATTCTTTAAAAGTATCAAGAGGTAACCATTTTGGGGTGGAAATGTAGTTTTGTGTGGGGTAATGTTGAGAAGAAAAAGTATGATATACTTAAGGAGAAGGCACATAAAGGTTTCACACGTGAGAGTAGGTGCATTCAAAGGCATGGAAGGATAGGGAAGGACACACACATGAAAGACAAGGAAGATTTGGGACTTAGCCATTTTCATGTGTACGGGCTATTTTTGGAGATAGCGTGCAGAGCACACAAACCGGATAAAGACTTACATGACATGCATAGGCTATTTTGGAAGAGCATCTACTAAGCACTTTGCATGGGTTGAGTTAATAATAGAATTTCTACTACTAGTTAACTAGAAGAGATCTATTATTAGCACACTTGCATGTGTGTCTATTATTGTAAAGGTGCATAGCTATTTTCAGCATGTGACCTATTTTGGGAATTATGCAAGTGGTGAAGGGAAAGTCCCCACCCTTATAAATATGTAGTGATCTGCGTAGTATAGGAGGACTACTATGTAAGAATGGATATAAGTTATTGTGAAGTTATGCTACCAGATATGATGTGTGCATGAGCTTATGGTATTACTTATTGTAAGAAGCTTTCTGTGTATTTATTGTGTTTAATATAATGGAGTGTATTGACTGATTCAAGGTGTTAAACATGATTACAACTAGATCTTTGCATGGTTGAATTCATTATGGCTATTACTTAAATCTATTACTCTTTTCTTGAAGTCTGCATCCATGAATTCTTCCCCATGTGTTCTTTCTTGGAAATCCTCAAAATTTCCTCCTTTGTTTCCATGTAGATAGGAGTATCTCCTTGGGAAAAATTCCTCTTTGTGACCCTCTTGAGGGTTCTTATGGGAGTATCATACTTGAGTTTCACCTTTGGGTCTTCAATTTGTGCCATTATAGAAGCCATTATTTTTTCCCAATAGGAGGATTCCACGTTCCTTCTGAAGTAGTAGATGTAATTGTTGTTATGGAAGGAAAGGTAGAAGAAGGCCTTACCACTTGTGGTAAGGTGTGTGGTGTCAAGGAAAAAGGATCCAAGAGATGGCTCATGAAACTCTGAGTGACCATAGGATCTTGGAAAGAAGAAATGGGAATGAAAGAGGGAATTGGAAGGAGTGGCACATGCATGCCTGATAAGAAAGTTTGGGAAACATATGGTGTGATAGCAGGAAGCAAAGGTGGATGAAGAGACTGAATGATTGGGGATTAATTGAATGAAGGTCAAGGAAATAACAATAATTCTACATTGTTTCCTTCAACTTAGCCTTATAAGGTCTTCGAAAAGATTGCTAGATGATGTTGGAGCTGAAGAAGATACAACAATAAGAGGAGTGGAAGAAGAAATTAAATAAGTAGAAGAAATGGTTTTAGGAGATACACTCATTGATTCTATAACTACAAAAGGTTGTGAAGAAGTTAGTACAACAACTTGGGGAGACAATGATACAGTTGTTGGTGATGAAAAAGAAGGAGAAGAAACAAATGAAGAAATGGGTGAAGAAGAAGAAGGCATATGAATAGAAACTTGTGCCAAATAGAAGAAAGGAGAGAAGGATAAACAATATAAGTAGTAGAAATAGGGGAAGAGAAAGGAGGATTTTGATAACCAAGTAGGATCAATATCCCATGATCTCTTCTGCTTCATCTTTAGAAGAAGAACTAGTAGAAATGAGAATACTACTAGTGAAAGGTCCTAGGGAAGATGGAATTGGAATAGAAGAAGAAGAAACCATCCCTATAGAAGTTGGAACTGAATAAGTAGAAATAAAAGGAACAGACATAGGAGGTACAATTGCAATAGTACTCACTAGAGGACTTGTTGCTTGTGGACTGTGTGGACTTATGGTTATCCCAATAGACCTTACAGGGATTGTCATTTATATGCTTGGAGAAGAGGAAAAATGAGAAGGAAAATTTTTTCCTTTTGATGGAGGAGGCACACAAACAAGAATCTTATGAAGTTGTCTTGAATTAGTACCTTCGTCATCTAAATATTCTTCCTCATCTTCCCTTTGTACTTCTACTTCTCTGGCCTAACTTCCAATCCACCAACTCTGGCCTATTGCCTAATAGGTGCATAAGTAACTTTGAAATTTCTCATATTTATGGCCACCACTTGATCATTGACCTCATCCTTATAAACCAAGTCATCCTTGTGGGGCTGATGTTTGTAGTTGTAAGTGGCCATGCTAGGAGTGTGCTTGTAAAATTGTCTCTCTCTTCTGTTGGGTCAAAAGTCCTTAGAGTATGATAGTCTAAGTGGAATGATGTCATGTGGGATGCTATTCTCTTGGCCTTTTTCCAATCAGTCAAGACCGCTGAACCTACTAAGAAAGGAAGAGGAGGATAAGTAGACTTTTTCTTCTTTTGTTCCTTTGCCACATGATTGATGCCATGGACAAAGTGATATACAATCTCCTACTCAGCTAGCTTGTTTGAAACATATTTGGGTAGTCTAAAAGGGATAGTGAGAATCCCTCTACTCTTATCATTGTATAGTCTAGGTAACACTAAAAAGCTCCCCATTCTCTTAATGAATTGATGATTCTTTGACTTACCCTAGGCATAAGGGTGTCATATATGGCATTGTAGATCACAGGGTAGTAGTTATTACAAATCACCTCCATGTTCTTCCTATAGTTATGCATGTGCATATTGCTAAAGACCTTGGGGACTATATGATTATCTTATGGTGACCAAATGGGGACTCCTTGAAATTTTTGGACTGCACACACGACATCAAACAAGTAAGACATCATATAGAAATTTTCCCACTTCTCTGGCTTCCTGGCACTCACAATATTGTTGAAGAGGTTAAAAGATAGAACTCAGCTAGATCAGGTATCTTTTCATCATTGATGATCATGGCTAGCAAGGGTACCCATGTCTGATTGACATGCACAATATATGGTGCTCCAAATAGTCTATTCATTAGGGTCATTCCCACTCTTACTCCACACCGAAAGATATTATATTCATCTTCTCTATTGAGACTTTAGACTTGAAACTAGTCAGGTCTCTACCCAATCTTTAAGCACAATCTTAAGGTTATTGCTCTTTCCCCATTGTTCCACTATTTTTTTGATTGAACTAAATATTAGATTTAGGGATATGGTAGTAAAAATAATATCCTTTTTAGTTATATTATAAATTACATTTCCTCCTTTGGATTTTATAATTCCTTCAACACAACTTACATCATTAGGTAAAATGCCTAAAGAGCGTAGATATGATGCATTACCTCACGGTTTTATAGCTAAATTATTCAGCCCACTCTATCTTATGGCTAATAGATCAGCCATGAATTGTGCTTCATCTGATCTACATCATCATTGTCATTTATCAAACTAGCTCCTTCTACCTTCATTTTCAAGGTTGTATAATGCTCGAAGCCGATGACTTGTTTGTCAAAAATGGTGTCTCCAAAGATTTGGTCCAAGTAGAAAGTGTGTAGGTAAGCCTCCATTGACAATAAAATTTAAAATACTTGAGAAAATATAGGCATGAAAAATTACAAAGCTCTCAATCTCGAAAATACAAATACTATATTTTTCCTTATGATAAATTGAATTTAGATTTTGAAAACTCAATTATAGGCTATAGCTCATTTACCAAGTGCTTAATCATGAATTCCTTTCAAGAGTTGTGTAAATATTGCTAATTCATGCTAAAATGGTGGTATACAATTGCAACATTGAATTCTAGTTTGCCATTTAATAATTTATATGTTTTGCATTGATTAAATATTTCCATCATTTTTTTGTCTTTTCACCTCTTAGTCTGGTTAATTCCACATGGTGAGCTTTGATAGCTTCACATGTTGTTTTTATTTGTAAGAACCATGTCAGAGTGTGAAAGGTGAGCCAGTAAGAAGGCTCCATGTATGTATGGTTTTAACAGACCATTTTCTATTAAATGATATTTCTATCATGTATTCTTCTCTATGAAGTGCGAATCAATAAAAAACACCACACATGTATGGATTTTACGGTGATACAAAGTGTCGATTCTATATATCCTCTATTATTCACCCCAAAGTGTGAATCAATAAGAGAGCTCCACGCTTATACCATTTTCCCAATGTCAGTTATTTGGTGGGTCTTATCAGTTATTTTGAAGCACAAGCTAATAAGAAATATCCAAGTCCAACTTCCACTGGTAGTGGTGAGTTGGTGACTGCCACTGGAGAGAAAATTTGACAAAGGGTATTCACTGAACTAATTTTAGGAGATTCGTCATTCGATCAACAAATATGTTTAATATTTGTACCATTTTTTCTGAAACAAAAAAATTGGTTACAGGGACATTCACTAAAACTACGAAACTATTTATAGGGACATTCGTCACGATGTCTATAATTTTTTTGGGGGGGTTCCTTAAAATTTTCTTTGACTAAATATAACATAGTTATGTGATGACCCCATGATATCACTTATTATAGAGATTATCCATATAATGTGAGTTCATGCCACTATTTGAATTTCATATGAGACCCTTTAATGTGAAATTCTTCCCATTATTGGAAAAATACATCTAGAGTTTGGAGAATTCCCAATTAATTAGTCTAAGGATGCATAACCATTGAGTCCCCAGAACTACATCACATATTCCCAAGGGAAAAATGACACATGTTAGATTTGAGATTATAATCCTCCATTGAAATATAGATGTTGAGGAATTTTATTTTATAAGGAAGTTTTCCTACATTAAAATTTATAACCTTAAAGATTGAATATGGATACAAAAATTCACCTTGTTTGGCTAATGAGGGTCAATGAAATTATGTGTGTTGCCTAAGTCAATCACAATAGTGAGATGGTACTTCTTGAAATATCCTTTTACCTTAATATTTTGAGGGGTGGTTACCCCTCCAATACATGTATTGAAATGTTTTAGGTGGGAATCCATATGGGTGGACACTTTTATGTCCTTTTCCTATTCCCGAGATTCTTGAGAATCTTCCCGATCATTTTTACAAGGAGGCGAGTAAACATATGGTTGTAGACACCATAATTCTACCACCACATTAATTAATAAAAATTTTCATCCCATTTCAATCCTAAAAAATCCCATGAATAATTAGATAGCTAAATAATCAATATTAATTAGTTAATCACATCCCCACCTAATAAAATCCAGCACCAACTATTCATATAATAATTGGTTGTGTAAATTAGCTATGCAAACAATTTATATGATATTCATTAAATCAAAGCCATTTAATCATCAAACTAGGGGACGTAAAATTTTAATAATGGTAGTGTTGTATGCATAGTTATAGAGAATTTAGGAGGTATGGAAAGAAATAGATGTCACTACAATACTTGAAAGTACGATGCTTGAAACAAAACTTAGAATTGAAAGCAAATGGCTTCTAAACACTATGACTAAAGAAAATATTGTAAAATAGAATGTAGATAAAATGATAAATTGCTTCCTAGGTAATGAATCAAAGTAATAAAACTATGGAGGGGTTTTTCAGACCACAAGTGGGCCCTGCCTTGGGTGCTAATCCCTCATAAGGCTGTAATTAAAAGTCTTGAACAAAACTCATATATTTTATTAAATTGGTATGAATTTTACATCTAAGAGAAAAGTAACCTCTATATCTATGTATCCTCTAGTATTTGATTTCTCTATTATCTATATTATCCATCTAGATAGATTTCCAACATTAACTCTTTTCGTTTATTCTCCTTAATTACAAAAAACTGTGAGAAGAAGAGTTCAACTAGGAGTTTAACAAATTAAGTAAAATACATTCGATAGAGCAAGTGAAAGATATCAAATAGATAAAAAATATTTTCCACACATGTAAAAAAACTAATTAAAATGTGTCCAGATATCAAACACATAAATCAAGTAACCAAAAATTTCCTCAAATCACATGTTAACTAATCAAACAGATCTTCAGTGAGTTGCAATGAATAATCGTATCTAGTGTTGAGTTATCTCCTAGTTATCCATTTTCCATAAAA
Organism: Taxus wallichiana var. yunnanensis; assembly: GCA_018340775.1. Lineage (NCBI taxonomy): Eukaryota > Viridiplantae > Streptophyta > Pinopsida > Cupressales > Taxaceae > Taxus > Taxus wallichiana. Next base: position 515,503,800 of record CM031236.1, on the reverse strand, counting down.
CTTGAGTGTCGTCCTTCACGTTCAAAGATATCTTCATAATCATGGATTATTTTTTATAGGTGATCCCCTTTGGCTACAAATGATTTGCTACGAGATAGGTCCTTAGCTATAGGTGATTCCCTTTGGCTACGGACGGGTTTTTTGCGAGATAATTCCTTTACTACATATGATTTGTTGCATATAACAATTTTTTTGCAAACAAGAGTGGCATCACACAAAGCATCATTCAAACAAATTATTGAAATCAAGATAATAAATGCACACACCAAATACCACAAAATAAAGATAACTAGTCATAACTATATTAATCAATATATATGCCATAAGTTCAAGTTGTGATGATAATGTTCAGCAAAGTATAACTGGTAAATACAAGGACATGGATTCAATGAATTAACCAAAATATAGATGATGAGTTGTTTATAAAGGGGATTTACATGACTCATCACACCCCTAGGATTAATTTCTTAAATGTCCTCATTTAAGTGGTTCAATTTCCTGCTATTGAAAAATAACATAAACACCTGAAATCAACTAGGTTCTCTATCCCTTCTGTTCTGAGAATAAGTAACCACCATTTAGCATGAACCGATGCATAATTTTTTTTGTATCCTTTCATTCAATGGTTTTCACCTTTCCATGGAAGTATTGGAAAGTGGAAGATTGGGGAGTGATAGCCAATTGGAAGCCATGATATCTGCACATTTAGTAGCAATGTCAATGTATGTATTCACTCTTCTTAGAGTTGGCATTATATTAGGGTAAGAGTGCATCTCTTTCTTTTGCACTTTAGGGGACATCTCATTCCATTGCATTCTACATGCTTGTATAACCTGAATTCCATGGTCCCTAATCATGTCCCTGACTTCATCATGTGTTTCTTTCCTCATTTTCCACACTCTCTTTCTAATCACTTTCTTGTTTACATATCTTGCATATAGTTCTATAACTTCTCCAGTTTTTGTAGCTTCAGCCTTATCCATGAGTGGCTATACCTTCTCTAAATGCATGTATTCCTCCATTTGTATTTTTCTATCAAATTCATTCACAAAATAAAAACAAATGGCTTTGACTTGAGAATCTCAATGTATAAGATTGGAATCCAATCCCTATCATACTCAAGAGCATAGTTGTACATGTAGAGTTCACATAATAGGAAATGAAGTTCATGAGTTTTGTTATGATATAACCTAAAAGAAGCTCCTAGGTACACTAATATCATATGGTATGTTAGAATTGATATAGGTGAGTTTGAGTTGTAACATATTTTCCTTTAAGAAAATAACATAAACATTGGATGGAGGCATGCATTTAAATATATCATGGGCCACTTGGATTGTCTCTTTTTTCTTCTTCTTCACCTTTCTATCTCCTTGTCCTTTTCCTCCAGTTCTTCCTCATGTTTGGAGATAAGGGATTCTTTTTCCCTTTTTCATTTCCCTTTTAGCTTATCAACATAGATCTCAAATTGTGACATCAAATAATCAATATCAGGAAACATTGTTTATGTGGCCATATCCTTACAAGGTAGTTTCATAGTCTCTTACAATTTTCTTAATAACAATTTTGGGGTTACTGGTGCTACATCTATTTTGTTGTCAATAACATGTGGAGTTTATTCCAAAAATTGTGGTGTTTTCTCCAACACTTTCTCAATGATATCATCCTTAACTACAATAATGTGCTCTGTTTTGTTTCATTAATGGTTTAACTTTTATACGGACATATGATTTTGTTTAATTCCATGTACTTAGTGATAAATGAATTGATCAATAACTTATGGAACTTGTTCATGTTCTAATTCTTGTTCCTATTGTTCAATGGTTTTCTCAACAATATTTGGCATGTGTTCATGTTCAACCTATTCTCCTAATTCCTTTTCTTTTTCTTCCTCATGACCTTATTGTTGCATGATTTTTCTTCTCATCATGAGTTTCTTGATCAGTTTCCTTTCCAATTTCTTCTCCCTTCTTCTCTTCACAACCATCCATTGTATAAAATACCTCATCACCACGAGCTTCCTCATCATTCCCCTCCATGAGCTCTCCAAGGTTTTCTTGCTCATGAACATGGGCATCATTATATCCCTTTTGTGTCTCCATTTTGTTGAGGCCTCAAAAGCTCCCTTATGTTTCTTCCTCATCACTATATAGTGAGATGGGATTTGACTATTTTGGTTTGGAGGTTCTTGGCATTTTGGTTTTGAGCCTATGAGAGTACATAGGTGGTGTAGGAGTGGATTTAGAAGACTTTATTTTACCCTTGGAGGTGGAGGATTTAGGAGTAGAGAACTCTAAGAGGGTTTCAACAATTAAAATTCTCTTAAGAGAGATAGGTACAAAGTTTTCCTCAACAGATGGAAAATTTTCAGAAGCAGGGGGTTGTTTTGGTTAAGAGGTAGATGTTGCAGGCTCAGTTACATGCGTGAAAGAGATATCATTGCTTTTTATCATGCTTCCCAATAAATCATCTATATTGTTTTCTCTTTCAAAATATCCCCACTGTATTTGAGGATAATTCCTCTCTAGGGTATGTTTTATTACTAGTGTTATAAGGAAATGGTGTGACAATGCAAACCTTCCCCTATGTGCCTCTTTACTCATTCTCTTCAATATATCATGTAATAAATTGGGTACATTCACTTTCATGTTGTTCTTTAGGTGATTTAATAATTTGAAGTGAACTGTATTCAACCTAGAATATCTTCCCTCACAGGTAAAATAATTAATTACATAATTTGAAACCTCATCTAATAAAGGTTTAAGGGAATTTATTTTTGTACCTTTCCTATCTAAGATGAATTATTCATTACCATCTAAAAATTCTCTTCTGGTTGCTTTCGGGTTAGCCTTATATGGAAATGGTTCACCTTGGGCAGGTATGCTAGTTAGTTTTTGTCAATATGTCATCATTGATTCTAATTGATAAACCCTTCACTTTTACCTCCCTAACACTAAATGTTTTAGAAAACTCTTCAACCATTAATTCATTGAAACCCTAAAACTAGTTTATATAATCTATCCAACCATTATCTTGAAAATACTATAAACTTTGAGGGTGGCTAAGAAGTTGAGAATGCTCAGTGGTATGAAATCTCCTCCCATTGTGAATATGCAACTTACTCTAGTATCAATACATAATAACACATCTCTTCTTGAAGAAATGATACAATTGATTGAGTTGTTTTGATTATTTTTGAACTTTGAGACCAAAAGGACACACAACATGGTTATGTGAGTGATCATTAATTGATGTGACCATGTGAAGCATGAAAAGTGAAGTGATTTGACAATATGGGCTTATGTGGAGGGACACATCATAGCATGAAAAGGTGACAATGTTTTTAATGCAGTAAATACATGATGAATTGACATAAATAATAATTAATGATAATCATTTTAATTATACTTTAATAAAGTGATAGTTGAGTTGCACTATATCTATATTCATTTGGAATGATGATTGTGCATGCTTATTTGGATTTGCACATTGGTTGTATGCAATCTTGTTATAATTTCATGGACATTGCTATGATGTTATGAGATGTGTGTCAAAATGATATTGGATGGTCCTTACTAAAACTAGATAACTCCAGAGAGAGGAAATGCCGATATTTTAGGGTTCAGTTGTCTCTTTTCCATATCTCACATGTGACGATATCCTTGATATTCTTTCATGTAATCATGAGTTTATCCAAACAAAAAAGACAAACAAGGGTTTTTTACATGTTGCTTTAAGTGGGACCTTTAATCACTAAATTCTCTCCTTGTGATGGATATCATGCACTCTTGCAATCACTTGACATTAAACCATACAAAACAAAAAATCTAAGAAATAAAATGTGTTAGCAAAGTGCTGCTAATCATTAGAAGGGCTGATCACAACACTTTTATTTGACCTTGGAATATACAACAAGATGAATACACTAAGGCCACTAAAATCTCTCAATCCTCTACAATCTCAATGGGTGAGCCAAAAGGATTAACCCATGAGGTTAAGTATGATGTTATTACTTCCATCCTACTTAGACCTCTCTGAATTGTTGCATGAATGTATTTTGTCATCTGGTTTCTTGTACAGCCTCAACATGTGACCATTGACCAATAACTTGAACCTCACAGGATCTATGGTGGTGAGTTTTATAGATCCATTAGAAATATCTTCTTAATATCATATGGACCTAGCCACCTTGTCCTAAGTTTTCCCATATGGTCCTTGTATTTTGAATCAAAGAAGAGTGCTCATCACCTTCTAGAACTGCCAGTTCTTGATGTATCGGTCATGCCATTTTACTCTTTGCTTTTGAACTACCTTTGTATTATGTACTACTTTCCTTCTCAATTCATCCAATTCATTAAGTTAGATAATTCTCTACCTTTTAGCTTCATATAAATCTATGCCTATCTCAAGTGCATTTCTTAGTGTTTTATGTTCAAACTCAATTGGAAAAATAATAGTCTTACCATAAAAGAGTTAAAATGGTGTGAAGTCAGTTGTTATTTTTCACGTTGTGTTGAATTCCCATACTTCCTCTGGAAACCTTTTCTCCCAATATCTCTGTGGAGTGCAATTGTATTTGTTAAGATGGTCTCTATTTTCCGTTTGTAACTTCTACTTGGCCATTAGATTGGGGATGGTATGGTTTAGACTTCCTATTCCTTATTTCATACTCCTTAACTAGATCAGAAATTACATTAGCAAAGTAAAAGTGTGTACCTTTTATTCTACAATTCTCTTGTAACTCCATACCTAGTGAAGATGTGATCATATAAGAACTTGGAAACTTTTTCACTTTTCTGATTTGGAAATGCCTTCACCTCAGTCCACTTGCTTAAATAATCTATGCATACAAAAATGTATTATTTTTTCTAATATTTAGGGTCTATTGGGCCAATAAAATCTAAGCCCACTTGTAAAAAGGATGTAAGACAATTGAGGCTGCAATGGAAACTCATCAGATCTAGTGGGCTTTCCCATTCTATAGCATCTATCACATCTCTTGGTGTATTTTGATGTATCCTTATGCAATGTTGGCTAATAATAGCTAGTATTCAAAACCTTCTGTGTTGTTATTTTTTTGTAGAAAAATGTCCTCCACAAGGTTCATTATGGCATGCTATGAGGACATCATATATCTCTTCATCATCTATACACCTTCTCATGATTTGATCTTGTCCTATATGAAATATAAATCCATATATCCAAGAAAAATTTACACTCTTTTCAACTATGTATTTATTCTTAGAGTATGAGTAATATGGAGGCATTTTACCTGAAACCAAATAGTTGGATATGTCTGCATACCAAGGTGTTTTGGTAGAAATAGAAAATAATTTATCATTTGGAAAGGAATCATCAAATACTTTCTCTTCATCATTAGTATCCATCTTGGAGATAAGATATGATACACATTGTTCTTTCCAGGCTTGTCCACTATAGTGACATCAAAATCTTATAAGAGGAGCAACCATTTGATGATTTTGTTGCTTACTACTAGTTTGTTTATCATATATTTGATTGCAACATGATCAGTGTGAATGAAAACCAAGATAACTTGTGATATAGTGTCTAAATTTGTTGATAGAATATACAACTTCCAAGAACTCCTTCTTTGTTCTTTGTATAATTTATCTCTATATCATGTTGCAAGTTCTTGTTAACATCATAAATTACATAATTTAGAACTCCATTTTTACCCTAAGATAGCTCCAATAGCATGGTCTGATGCATATGTGTGGATGTGGAAAGGAAGGTTCCAATCAGGTCCTCTCAATACAATATCAGTAGTTAACATTTGTTTCAAGATTTGAAAATCATCTTCAAAACGTTCAACCCAAAAAAATCAACATCCTTCCCTAGTAATGCAAAAAGTGGCATTGCAATCTTGCTAAAATCTTGTATGAACCTCATGTAATATCCAACATGGCCTAGAAAGATCCTAACATCATTTTGTTTCTTTGGTGTTGGCAAGTTTATTATAAAAGATACCTTTTTAGATGAACTTGAATTCCATCAAAAGAAATATAATGTCCCAAAACTATACCTTCAGACATCATCATGTAACTCTTTTCATTACTTAAGGAAAATTGTTTTCTTTGCATCTCTTCAAAACCTTGTCTAGATTTTGCATAGCTTCATCAAAATTTCTGCCATGTACTGTGAAGTCATCCATGTAGACTTCCATGTAGTCATTTGTTAAATCTAAAAATATGTTTAAGAATGCCCTCTATAATGTAGTAGGTGCATTGCACAAGCCAAATGGAAGAACTGGATATGCAAATGTTCCCCATGGACATGTGAAGGTAGTTTTTTCTTGTCTTTCTTCTGGTGTAATTTGAATTTGATTATAGCCACTATATCCATCAATAAAAGAGAAATATTTCTTAATAGCCAAAGTGTCAAGCACTTGATCAATGAAAGGAAATGGAAAGTGATATTTCTTTGTTGTTGCATTCATATCTCTATAGTATACGTAGATCCTCCATTTTCCATTCTTCTTTGGCACAATAAAAAGAGGTGATACCCATTGAATTTATAATATGGGATATATAAATCCAACATCTAGTAACTTCTTCTATTCTCTTTTTACAATGATCTCTTACTGTTGGGTTCATCCTCATTTGTGGCTGCCAAATTGGTTTACAAATTTCATTGATATAGATCTTGTGTGTAATAAAAGCTTGGGATGGATCCAAACATATGACCATGATCCCAAAAAAATGTTGTTTCTATGTTTTTTGAATAAGAGAAATCAACAATTCGATCTTGTTGTCTATCCAGCAACTTGTTGGCGTTAAGTGGTTTTACTGATGTTATTTCCACTTGTTTGGATAGATCCATGATTGAACAAATGTTGCGCTAACAGAATTCAATCTGTAGTCTTGGGGAAGAAGTTGATGAAGAAAAAAATATTTCCTAGAATTTCCATGGTGATTTTCTACAGTAGAACTGGTTGATGGAAAACTTAAACACCTTAATCTGTCATCCACTTCTTCATTCCATAGTTATTCTATAAGACATTTGAGAGAACAACATCTTCTTCTTGTCCTTCAATTATGCAAGACTTCTCCAACATCATGAGTTTTTGTACAATTCTCTAATGTGATCTAGGTTATTTAACCCAAATTGTTTGATCTTCATCATTTATAGGTTGGGTAGGAGGATAGAGCATGATCTTCTTAGTACCACTTCCATTGGAAATAATCATGTTGTTAGACTTACAACCTATGAAAGCATTATAAGTGGCCAACCATGGCCTTCCTAGAGAATAATAGGATAACCTCCTAAAATTGATTTTGGTTTAAGAACAATAAAGTCAACCGAATATTCCCAAGAGTCTACCACTATAACCATGTCCTCAAGGAATCCTTCAGGTCTCACTGTTGATCTATCTGCAAGTTGTAAGACTATAGTTGTTGGCTTTAGTCCTTCTAATTTCAGTTCATCCATGATTTTCTTGGTCATGACATTTATTATTTCCCCTAACTCAATCAGAGTGTTCTTTATTGTTGTGTCATTAATTGTATTGTTTACCAAAAGATTGCCTGGATCTATATACTTTGGTAAAACTAAATTTCTAAGCATGATATCAACCAAACGTGTAATAAATTGTACATTGGATGGATCCTTCCTTCTTCTTCCTAGTTTTTATGCATAGATCCTTTACAACCTTATGTAGATGGGCACACCTTGATGACTTGAATAAGTGGAATTTTGACACATATCCTTTCAATTGATTGAAAAAATTAGAATTATGATATGATTTAGGGTCAAGTTTATTTTCTTGTAATATTTTTGGAAATGGTGGTTAATTATCTTGCAACTTATCCTTATTAGAACTCTACTCACATTTCAGATCATTTTTATAGTGCTTTCTGGATTTTCTTTGGATTGGTCTACAACAATGGTGGTTCATCTGCAATCTTCGTGATGGTGGGTTTACTTGGTGGGAGAAGTGATCTTCCTGAGAAGAGATGGATATCATCAACATCAATTGAATAAGCATAATATTGGGATGATTCAGTGGTATAGGCTAGATGAGTAGCTCTATTGTTGGGGTTAGGTGTTGGTTGATCTAGTAGTTGAGTGGATTTTGGTTGAGATCCTACTTGGGGATTTGGCATCAGAGCTTGTTGTTTTGGATAAATAGGTTGATGATAGGATTTATGGAAGTTTAGAGGTGGTTTATCCCATTTATTTCCTCCTCCTCTCAAGGATGCTTCCATGAAGAAGGGGGGTCATTGCCTTTGTTGGCCTAAAAATTGAGGTTTCCATTTTTTTTGGTATTGGCTAGGAGATGGAGTACAACCTTACTGAGTATTATCCCAAGGTGGGGGTTATATATATAGATTACTAGCCCAATTATGAAAAGATAACATTGGGTCTGGTGACATACCTCCTTGTCTTGACACCCAAGGATTTTTCCCATCCTCTGTTTGTATCATATTGAGTTCAGTGCATCATTCTTATCTCTTGTACAATCTTTGGATAATCCTCTACATCTGTAATCATCTTTATTTATTATGCATACATGTCAAAACTCTATAGTATTGTCTCTTCATCTTCTCTTTTCTTCTTAGCATGTAAAGAATCAATCTAGGAAGCCATGTCATTGAATATCTCTTATTTCATGTTCTTGAACATCTTCACAATCCATGCTTTAGATATATCCCTAATTCCTTTGGTAGTTGATCCACCCTTTGATCTAGAATTTTTGATTCTCTTCATAGTTTCTCTAGAGTAATTCCTATAGGCCTCAAAAAATCATCAAAGGTGCATTTTTAAATGTATCCTACCCCTATCAGGTCAAAAACGTCCATATCCTCCTTGAGTCCTTTAAAGAAGAGTAATTGATAGTGAAAAATTACAAAGCACCCTCAAAATGCTTGTAAGTGAGTTTTCTTGGCATCTATGTAATTTTATAACATGGGATTTTCTTAAGGTTTGGGACTTCGCAAATGACACAAACCTCTAGAGAATGCTAGTTCCTCTACCTATTCCTAATGCTACACTATTCCCGGGAAGGGAAATACAACTATTTTAACACTAACATAGAATTCTAAGGGATTCGGGAAGAGAGAAATGTATAAAATGAAATTCCTAAACTAAAAGAGGCAATAAAACAAAGAATAAGGGGAGTGGAGATATTATAAATGAGTGAAAATGGGGAGCGACAGAGTGAGAGAGGGGAGACAAAAGTTCCATAGTACGAAGCAACATTTACATCTCCATATTCCTTGGAAACAACAAGTTTGGGTCCTACAAAGAGATAAGAACATGAAAAATATACGTGTAAATATAATAAAAGGTAAGAAATGCAACACAAATCAAGTTAGAGCAAGAAAATGCACAAAACACCAATTTTATTGCTTAAAATGATACAAAATCCATTACAATATAAGCACAAGGTAAGAATCTGTGCAAAATGCTCAAATTTAAGGCATGCAACTCCCAAAGCATCTCTAGAATTTTTTTGTGAGTTCCTTTACATTCGCAAAATATCTCTCCTCCAAATGGGGAAAATTTTACAATATATAGATGAAGATCCTCAAAATTTCCTTACCAACTAATAGATTTCATTAAAGAGGTATGTGAAGCCATACAAATAATTTTTTTGCTTACATGGGCAATCATGGGAACCGTACCAATTAAATAGGTGGTTGAACAAACTTTTCATTTCTTCCATCAATGCTTGGTTCGTTACCACATTCGGCTAGTTGAATAATTATTTTTTATGTTAGTCGGGAGTAATTTTTCTCCTATCATTCGGTCATATTCCTTTAACTTATCTCTTTATGTTGACTAGTTTCATGAATGCAACCGATCGATAACATATTTTCCCTACTACTAGTACCTTACTTCAATCATGGCATGAAAACTTTCTTTTCTCGCTACCAGTCAGTAGCGCAATTTTTTTTTTTGGTAGCATCTGTATAAATGATACTGACACCCTTTTTGTCTACCGATTGTGTCCCTATCATTGTCTTTGTGTAACCGGCTGGTAGAACCAAAAATTCCACCGGTCGATAGCATCCTGCTGCTACCACTTTGCTATCGACCCATGCTACCCATCAGAAGCATTTATACATGCTACCGACCAGTAGCATTTTGAGTGCTACTAGCCGGTAGTAGGTAAGGATCTGTTGGGTGCTTCCATGCCACTTTTTCCTATGACCTTCTTGATCTTGCTACCATCCGGTAACATTAAAATGATACTAGTCGGTAGCATCTAATGATGCTACTGGATATCATTAAAACCCACAATCTGCACAACTCTTCAAGCTCTCCAAAAATAGCTCACCCATCAAAACTAACTCATCCCTTCACCGCAGATCCCCAACTCACTACGCATTAAGGCCAACTCATCCAAGCCAACCCACGATCTATACTATAAAATTTAAAGCATTCTACCCATCAACTACAAACACCTAGACCTGTTAAGTTGTCCATTTTACAAGGGTGAAAAAATGGATAACAATTCGTGACCCGGGGGATGATATACCTGCTAGATATGAAATACCAATGACCCTAGAGGATTCATTGGGCATGGAGACCCTTTAATTACACCTATAAAATGATCTTGTACTTTTAAATTCTATTCCATGAGCCATGTAATCATTATTGCTTGAACCTAGAAATTCCTTCTTCTCGAATTTCCTGATCTTTTATAAGAAAAACTTGGGAATAAGATTGAGTGGAAAATTGTTTTAAAGCTAGATTTCTCTTTCATCTCGAAAAATTGATCCATGGGATGAAGAATGAAGACCTCTAAATATTTCCCAAATCTAATTTATCGCCAAGTGTAGAGAAAAACCAAGTGATCTAATGATATCTTTGCAAGTTTGAAAGACTATAGATCTTGGAAACATAAGCTAATTTTGGAGAGCTTGGGACTTCGTTAAAATCAAATTTTTTCCTATTGTCATTCTTTGACTAAATTTTTTTAAGATAAGAATGCCCCTAAATGAATTATATGATTGTAGAAGAGGAATAGGTGCTCAACTTGTGATTGGTTTGAAGAGGCAAGAGGATGAAAACAATGAAAAATTACCTCTAAATGTGATTTAGTTGCTCTGTATATGGATTTTCTTAAAGTTATCAGTTGTTTCTTATAACTCTAAACCCCTTACTAGAGCATTTTATCTCTTAGAAACAAGATGAAATATGGAAGAGAAATAGCCACGTAAAAACTATGTACAAAAATGAAGATCATACATGCCCAAGTGAAGCATGCAGAGTGTGCACAAGCACTTGTTCTGTTGAAAGAAAACCTACCTACTCTATTCTAACTTGAAAAATGGGAGACCCAAACAAATCCTTAAACTGACAAGGAGAAGTAGCTTCCCTTTCTCAAAAATTTGGACAATGAAACTAATTTTGCAATGAGAATTATTTTACATTAGATTGAAAACTGAAATGAACTCAATCCTCCACCCAAATCATCAATCTATTAGCTGGAAGTAAAAGGAATACCTCTTTTAGTTACTCCTCATTTAGTTTGGAGAGGTATTGCAGCTGATTCTTGGCACTTTGAATCTCGTCCACATGCTTAGAAGAAAGCATGACTAGTGCAAAACCTGAATCATACTCCAATGAAGCCATATACTTTATTGGGAAAGGTTTGATCCTATGAATTTTCCTATTTCTCTGAGTTCCAACTTCAATAAGAAAGTCTTCTTGCAAACATTATTGGAAAAGGTGACTGTTTGTGAGCTGATTTGGAACTTGTTTCTTATCCATATTTTTTCTCTCTGCTTTGATGACTGGTATGGAAATGGTGTCATTCTTTTTTCTTCCACTTACTTGTTGTTGGAAGATTCATCAACAAGATTAGACTCCTCAATTGAAAGCAAGAAACCTTCAATTTTTTCATCTTCATCAAGAACTTCCAAATTGATTCAGTCTCATCCATTTCCAATTCAAGAGGACTATTGTGAAAACAGGTTCTTCTTGAATGTCCACTTATATGGTAGGAGGCTCTTCATGTTGAAGGATAGGTGATGGGGAAAAAAAAGCAATGAGTTCCATAGGTTCTTCTCTATCAAATAAATCCTCCAAATATCATAAGAAAACATCCTCCTTGAAGTCCAAAATGCCAAGGATTCTTCTTCCATGATGGATTCTATATCTTCAACTGCTTCACCATGATTCACTTCTTCTTCAAACATAAAGTTTGAGAGATCAAATTTATCAAAGAAATCATATTTTTGGAAGGATGAAGGGGAACAGGACTGCATTTTCTCCATAACCTATTTGTTAATCAAAACCTTTAAGACTGAAAAGTATTCTTGTATAACATGAATCTCCCCATGGTTGATTACAACGATGATGATGGTATTTGTGGATCAATGCAATGTTCGAACAAAGTAGCAAGCTCAAGACATGTAGGTAAATAAGGGTCACTACATTCCATTGAGACACCTTGCACACTTGGGATCTTCTCTTTCTTAGCTTTCACATACTCCTTTTCTTGTGAATTTGAAGTGGATTTCCTTCTCTATCATATTTTGGAACTGATTTGAAACCTATGATGAATCTACAACTTCTGAAAGAAAGGTGTGAATGTGAACATTGCACTCAAAACACAAGGATTTATGATCACCATCTTCCTTTTCTTGAACTCATTCATTTGAAAAATCATCCTTCATCACCTATTCTTGAACTCCAAATTCAATTGAAGGATTATTCATTAGTGGCATCTTAGCAATGTTGAACTTGGCAGCCCAATTTCTCAAATTATGTGTTGATTCTTCTCGGATAGGATCTTCTACTTTATTTCCTCCTTAATTGGTTTTTTGAGTTTGTTCCTCCCAAAATGGGTTTGGAAATGTAAGAAGAGGCGTGGGCTGGGATTCAACTAGTTTTTAAAATGTTTTTGGTGGAAGGGAAGGTTTAATTTCTTATTTTTGTGGAGGGGGAGGAGTTTTAGAAGGGAAAAGGACAGAAAATCCAAGATGAGATCGAAAGGTAGGAGGTGGAGAAATAAAATTATCAATCGGTGAAGCGGTAGAAATTTAGGGAAATGAGGTTTAGGTTGACATGGCATACGTTGAGGAATGGGAAGAGGGCTGTGAGATGGTAATGTAGGGATTTCCCATTGACATGATTGTCTATCATGAGATTCATAATCCTCTATGCTTTTTATTCATTCTCCAATTTCAAGAAATGTTTTGATTATCCAAAGTGAAGCTTTTGTTGAGGATTAAACCTACTTGGTATAGGTCCAATCCATGGATATGTAACTATGAAACCAATCTAGTATTCCTTTTTCATCTCTTTAATCCTTACTTGCACCATGATAAGCTCCAAATTTTAAACATTTATTTTTAAATAACCATCTCCGGGAGTAGGATGACCTCTATAATTTGTATACTCCTGCTCTTGAACAACTAATTTTTTTGGACCCAAGTGAATTACATCTTCCTCATGTGGATATGCATACTCAAACTGATTTTGATTGTAGACCGATGCGGGGATGGATTGAAGTAACCCGAAGGTGGATTAAACTCACATTGCTACTACAAGTGTGAACTCCATGATGGGGATGAATTCATGATTGTAAAAATTTATGGATGAATGAAAAATGGAAGATATAGAAAGAAAAATGGATGGAAATGGATGAAAAGAAAAGTATGCAACTTAGAAAAATGGGTTGTGAGGACTAGTGGAGTCACTAGTTGTGTTTAAAAGTGCCTCCAAAGGCTGATATTTCATCAATAACATAACAAACTTGGTAAAATGAAGGTGTAAAGCACACAAGGGGGAGTAATGGAACTCCCTCTAAAATATCTGGATGCACACCTTTTGAAAATGAATTTTGTTTTGTCCCACCTGGTGTGTAAGAAATGTTAGTGCAAAATTACAACACTCTCTAAATGCTTGTAGGTGAGTTGTCTGGGCATCAATGTAATTTTCTAGCATGGGATTGTCTCAAGGTGTGGGACCCTTGCAAATGAGACAAACCTCTAGATAATACTAGTTCCTCTACGTATTCCTAATGTTACACTACTCCTAGGAAGGTAAATACAACTATTTTAACACTAACCTAGAATTCCAAGGGACCAGCGAAGAGAGAGAGATGCATAAAATGAAATTCCTAAACTAAGGAAGGTGATAACACCAAGAACAAGGGGAGCATAAATATTCTAATTGAGTGAAAATGGGGAACGAACAGAGTGGGAGAGGGTAGAAAAAATTTCCATAGTGTGAAGCAACATTTACATCTCCATCTTCATGAGATACTACAAGTTTGGGTCCCGCAAAAATATATAAACGTGCACAATATACCTATAAATATAATAGAAGGAAAGAAATGAAACAAAACTCGAGTTAGGGAAATAAAATATAAAAAACACAAATTTTATTGCATAAAATGATGCACAACCCATTACAATATAGGCACAATGCAAGAAACCTTTGCAAAATGCCCAAATTTAGTGTTTGTAACTCACAATAGCTCTGGAGAAATTTTGACAAAGTTCTTTTACACTACAGAATGTCTCTCCTCCAAATGAGGTGAATTTTAACATATATAGATGAAGATACTCGAAAATGCCTCACCAACCGACATATTTTAATAAATAGGTATGGGAAGCCATGTATAAATTAGTCCTTTACTTGCACGGGAAGTCATAGGAATCATACCTCATTAAATAGGTGGTTGAAAAAACTTTGTAATGCTTCTATCAATGTATAGTTCATTCCCACATTTGGCCAGTTGTATAATTCTTTTACGGTGTCGGCCGGGAGTAAGTTTTCTCTGTCAGATGGTCACATTCCTTTAACTTATCTGTTTTTGTTGATTAGTTGCATAAATGTAACCAACCAATAATATACTTTCCATGTTATCGACACCTTACTTCAATCATGGCGTGAACACTTCCTTTTCTGTTACCGACTGGTAGCATAAAATTTGTTGTTGGTCGGAAGAATCTATACAAATGCTATTAACACCCTTGTTGTCAAATGAATTTGTTCCCATAATTACCTTTGTGTAACCGGTTGGTAGCACCAAACATGATACCAACATGTAGCTTCCTTGTTATCACTGATCTGCCACTACTCCGTTGCCCCATGCTACCAACCGGTAACATCCGTACTTGTTACCAGTTGGTATTATTTTGAGTGCTACCATCCAGTAGCATCTAAGGATGTAACCGAGACTTCTATGCCACTTTTTTCTCTAACTGCATAATCATTGCTACCGATTTGGTAGAATTAAAAATTCTACCGGTCGGTGTAGCATCTATTCATACTAACAATGAGCATTAAAACCCACAATATGCACAACTTGCTAAGCTTGCCAAAAATAGCTCGCGCATCAAAACTAACTCGTCCCTTCACTATTGCTCACCAGTTCACCTTGCATTAAGGCTAATTCATCTGAGCTAACCCACGAGCTATCTTGTATAATGCAAATAATTTCTCCCATCAATTACAAATTCCCAGGCACTGTTAAGTTGTCCATTTTGTAGGGGAGGAAAAAATGGATAACAATAATTTGAGAGATTAGGGAGGAGGTAATATTATATGTCTTGACTTATGAACACTGGATAAGAATATTTCCAGGTAATATTTACAATAGGTTGATTATTGTTAGAGATTTGGAACTCAAATGTAGTTGCCCCTTCCTCAAAATTTTGATTCACTTCTTCTGCCATGATGGGCTATTTAGGAGTAGTCTCATAAGTCTCACTTAGAGGGGTATCTTCTACCATCAAAGCTTGTACAGAGGAAGATGTGTCTTCTTTAGAATCAAATATAACAATTTGTGCTATTTTTGGGTTGGGTAAGAATATACCATGGGAATCTATTGGACAATGCATGTATCAACTAACTCAACTCAATCAACATACATTAGTGGGGGGGTTAGATGTAGAATTTTGAAACCTAAACTATTTCTCGAAATGTAAGACCTCTAAAAAAACCTTATAACTTGGTAGTATCCCTCAAAAATGACGCAAAAATGGTTGTGTAATTTAACTTGCAGAAATTTATATGATGTTCATTAAATCACAATCATTTACTCATTAAACCAAGGGACATAAACATTCAATAATGCCAGTTCTATATACACAAATATAGAGAATTTAGGAGGTATGGAAAGAAATAGTTTTGACAACAATACTTGAAATAATAATTCTTGAAAGTATGATTCTTTAAACAAAACTTATAAGCGAAAGAAAGTGGATTCTAAACACTATGACTAAAGCAAGGCTTGTAAATTCGAGAATGCAGCTAAATGGATAAATTACTTCCTAGTATAATCATGTAATGAATCAGAGAAAAAAATATAGAGGGGTTTAGCAGACCACAAGTGGGCCTTGCCTTGGGTGCTAATCCCTCCTAAGGCCTCTAACTAAGAGTTATTGAACAAAACTCAAATATTTTATTGAATTGGTATGAATGTTACATCTAGGAGAAAAGCAACCTCTGTATATGCATATATTCTATTCTCTAATTCCTATATTCTCTATATTCTCCATCTAGATATATTTCCAGCATTAACTCTTTTATTTTATACTCCTCAATTACAAAAAAATGTGAGAAGAAGAGTTCAACTAGGAGTTTAACAAATTAAGTAAAAGATCTTTGGTAGAACAAGTGGAAGATCTCAAATAGATCAACAAGAGTTTCCACACATGCAACAAAACTAATTAATAGGTGTCCAAATATCAAACACATAACTCAAGTAACTAAAAAGTTCCTTAAATCACATGTTAAATACTTAACCAATTCTTAAATGAGCTGCAATGAATAATTAGATCTAGTGTTGAGTTATCTCTGAGTTCTCAATGGCACAGTTGTAACTACTCCTTCAACGAAACATACAAACTTGAGTGCCATATTTCATGTTCCAAGAGATCCTCATAATCAATGATTATTTATAATAGGTGATTCCATTTGGCTGTGGACGAGTTTCTATGGAAAGGTCCTTAGCTGTAGGTTATTTCCTTTGGCTACGGATGAGTTGTTGTAGATAATTCCTTTGCTGCATACAAGTTACTGCATATAACAAGTTACTTGCAAGAAAGAGTGGCATTACAAAAAGCATTGTTAATTTTTTTATTGAAATCAAGAGAATAAATGTACACACCAAATACCACAAAATAAAGATAACTAGTCATAACTATATTAATCGGTATATATGCAATAATTTCAAGTTGCGATGATAATGTTCAGAAGTATAACTTGTAAATACAAGGACATGGATTCAATGAATTAACCAAAATATAGATGATGACTTATTTCTAGATGGAGTGTACATGACTCATCAATAATTTAGTAATTTATATCATTATCCACCTCATTTCACCTCATATTCTCCACTATCCTCCCACTAAAGTCTCCTATTTGTCCCCACTTTCAAAGGTGCTCCTCTATCCTCCACTAAAGTCTCCTCTCCTACCCCAATATAAAATAAATAATCTAGTCGACTCTCCACTATCCTCCACTAAGTCCTCTACTATCCCCAACAATAAATTTAATGTTCCATAATTAAACCCAAAAAATCATGCCCAAAATTTTATAAATAGACCCCTTCATCCTCCATGAAAAGGAAGAACTAAGTGTAATGTTACTATGTAATATTATCTTTTGAAGCATCCATTAAACCCATTAAGGAAAACATCCAAATCCTCCTTAAAATGAAACATTATTGGAATAACCTTATGTGAATCTAATATTGAGCATCTACATCCATCAAGGAAAGTCCTTATAGTTAGGTATACATTAAATTTTCCTATTCAAGTATAAAAATTCATTTCAAATTTTATTTATCATTACATTTCTTACATGTTGCTTTATTTATCTCCTTGAAAAGACTAGGGATCTGGTTAAGGCATATCCCTAGCCAATTAAAAAATAACATTTATATAGTATTGTTCTTTCATATTTAGATTCATATTTTGAAATATTATCCTAATTTATTTATTAGAATAACCCTATAAAGTTCCTCATTTACTAAAAGCTAATTTTAAGAGGAACATTCACACCAAATTTCAAGGAATTTGGCTCATTGGATCATCGGGAAAATGAAAATTTCTTTGAAGAGAGAAGAATAATGAGAGAAAAATCAGTCCTCCATATCCATAAAAATTATCCACTTCATTATGCATGATAAATGGCTCAGTTTAAATCTAATTTTATGAGGATCATCTTCTCCAAAATTTAGGTAATTTGGCTCACCGAGTCATTGGGAAATTGTAAATACATTTACAAGTGTTTTGTGCATAAGTGGAGCTCACATTTGGAAAAATTAATAATAAATAAAATTTTGATGGTGGAATTACATACCATGAATAATGTTGGTTGGATATTTTGTCAAGCCAAAATATGAGGTTCAAGCATAGTACATGGGATTAAATCCCTCCTCAAAGATAGGTGAGGCTGCCTGTTTATTACTAGTCTAAAACATAACAGAAATAATATACAATATTCACACTAATCTAACCATTGGGGTTGGGATAGAATCTTGAAATCTATATCCATACTAGGTGGAGATATTTCTACTTTCGAAATGAAATGGATCGGAAAGGAAATTATTATTATGGAAGAAACACAAATGGAAAGGAAATGAGGGGAACATACTTTCTTTCGAGCAAACACAAATCACGAAATAATCATATGAGTTTTAGACAACAAATGTAATGTTTGAAATGATTAGAACAATCAAGATGCTAAACAAGGAATAGCTTAAGATTATGAACATAAGAACAATATCCTAAGAAAGATACATCTCACAACACAAAGTTTGCAAAATAGCATCAACTTCTATTCCTCAAATGATTAAAAGAAAACACAAAGTCTTTCTTCTTCACAATAGTTCTCAATATTCCAAAAATCTCAACCCTTTAGAATGCATAAGCATCCATTATTTATAATAAAAGGAGTTGAGAGAAAATAGGATAAATCCTAGAAAATAGTCTTTTTAATGAGATTCCTATTTTTCTTGACTCTCACGTAGGAGACCAAGTCAAAATTTGCTTCCTATGTGATGAAACAAAAATGAAAAAGACATGTCGATTTCAGGATTGAAATGACATGCAACATTATGCCTATTCTGTTTCATCATATTTTTCTTCCTCCAACAAATCTTGCTTGTCCTAAAATTCTTGAAATTTTTGGATTATACCCTGCATCTCATTTTCATCAGGCGCAGTGGAATGATCACTCATAACTTCACATGTTTCCTGAGTATCGCTAGCATTGCCAGGAAGCTTCTTCAGTCTCTTGTTGAGTTTCCTCAGTGTTTCCAAAGAATGTTCAATTTTCACAAACCTATCAATGATTTCCAAACTGAAGCCATAAGTTAGTTCATGCTAAATTGATTCTTGGATCTGCTTGTAAAGATCATCAATAGGCAGAATACCCGAGCTTTCATTCAACACCTTAGCGTAGATCTTGACTAGCTCTTCTTCTATGTCATTCGTGCCATCAACCAATTGATCTCTTGATTCCCTCAATTTTCTGTAAGCTTCATTGAGAATATTTACTCTGAATCTAATCACCTTGGTCAGTTGAAAATGCTTGTCCCCATGTGGAATGATGCCTTCTTCGATCAAGATGTGGGACATAACCTATTTCAGCGTTTGGAGAGCTTCAAAAGTTAACTCTAGGTTCGACTTCGCTAAAAAGTCATCATCCATTTTCTCTTCATCCCTCTTTATATCCTCCAAGGATTTTTAGACTTGCACGGTGTCATTGATGACTTCTTTTCCTTACAAGAGCAGCCTCTAGATCCATTCATCGATTGTTCTCCCCTTCTTTCTCTTTTAGCTCATCTCTGTTTGCCTTAGTTTCCTTTAGCTTTTGGCACAACACATTCATGGCATCTTGTGTGTCCTATTGTGCTCCCTCCATTGTTACTTTTCCTAGATCAACCCTTGTGATTTGATAATCTGTGACCATTATATCATCCTTGGTTTTATCAGCTGCAGGAGTAGTAATTTATGCAAATTTATGCCCTGAGGCATCCATTGAAATCCTTGAAACTATTTTGGGTTTCTTGGTTGACTTGGTAGGAGTTACCTTGAGGGAACTGAAATCAAAGGCTGGTAGGGGAACTACCACCTTCCTCTTCCTTGGGGTTTGATCTATTAACCATTGAGGCGTATTGGAAGAAGTTTCTCCCATTGTAGGTGTTACGGTCACATCCTCAGGTGGAGGAAGGTTATCTTATGGAGTGGTGACCACTGTAAGTGTAGTGTCTGTGGTAATGGACTTAGGGAATGAAGGTGCAGAAGGAGGAGGCATGTCCATGGTTAACTGGGGTCCAGTGGGGAGAGGTGAGAGGCCAGAGAAGATACTAGCCATGGCTGAGGAACTTGGTGAAGAAATCTAAGGCAAGGATGGCTGAATGGGAGGAGGAAATGATTCCAAAATTAGAGTTTGAGAGATAAGAGGATGACTTACCTCTAATGAATTGTCAACAAAAGAGGAATGGAAGGTTGAAAAATCTCTTCTCCTGAAGGAGGATTTCCTTGTTCTGGTTGTGGAGGTGAATCAAGAACCTCGACTATTTATGGGAGAGTGGCCACTGATGTGGTTACTTGATCTTCTCCCTTTATGACAAACTTAACCTTTATTGGCCTCTTGGAAGGGTTCTTATCCTTTTCCTTTTTTCCCTTTTAGGGTCCCACTTCCAAAGTATATAGATTTGAAAAACTCCCTTCTTTATAACTCATTCCCCAAGAAATGAGCCACGCCTTAGTACGAACAAGAATTTGAGCATCTCTCCCCATAATAGAAGCTTTCTCAGCGATGGACCAATAAATGGCTGGGAATACATAACGGTCTTCATTCAACCCATCATACAAGGTGTCAAGGACACTCTTGTTATCCGTGGTCCCCTCTAGGATGTCAGATAAATCTAGCATCTGGATTTCTTCAATTTTCAACCTGCTATTGTCCTTTCTTCGGATGGCAACTTCATCCCGAAGATCAACCCAAATATTTTCTATGTTGGGCACATGTAGATATAAAGTCCCATACAATTTAAGGACTCCTCAGAAATCAAATCTATCTTTGTGCTTCATGTGCTTCTTCAACTTGTCTGAAGCTTGTGCACCACATTCTTAGCTTTAACCACTATCAAGCACATGTACCTTCCGATGGAAATAGGGAAGGATATGGCAGCCTTGTGTTTACTCTATTGGAATTTTTGAAAATCAACAATTGTCTAACTAACTCCATCAGTATTAGCTTATCACCTAGGAATCTGGGAAATCAAAAAGGATCACCTGGGTACATGACCACCCGAAGGTATGTGAACTTCTTGAACTGCAAAAAGATACAACTCCATTTTGATACTTCGGCCCATGCCTCGTCAGAGACTCTTCTCTTTCTTAAATCAAGGTTCAATATGCAGATGTTCTCATGAAAGGACTCATTCACTCTTATGAATTGATCCTCAGACCCCTTCATTATTAGCTGAGGGAAATACCGATATATATGTTCGGTTGACTTGACTCCCTTAGCATCCAACCCTAGATAATTCATCATGCCAGCTACTGTATAGGTGACATATGACTACATATAAAACTTGTCGAGTAGTCAAGATTGTCTTCATCTGGGAATCAATCTCATTACTTATAAGACTGCTCCAATCAATCCCTTGTTTGTTCTTCTTTATAATGAACATGAATTGATACATCCACCCTTGGAAGTCTCTTGACTCAGGGAGTCCAAATACTCGACTCAACAGGGTGATGATTTCACTGATTTCAAGGATGAAATCACTCCTGGGGACAAATTTGGGAAACCTAGAGACGGCTAGCTTGGCCTTGATCATGAACTTTTTATTCACATGCTAGATGTAATCTTCTTGATCTTTGTCCCAGGAATTTTGTGCTGACTTAAGATCTACATTGACATATTCCTCAAAGTTGGGTAATCTTAAGAGGTCATAAAAGTAATCTCCATCCAACTTCACTATGATTTCTCCTACTTTATTTTTTCGAGCGGGAATCTGAGTCATAATTGGAAGCACATGCCAAAATGAACTCGGGGCATTGAGCAGACATTGGGAATCCTACTGTAAGAGGGAGGCCATTGTTGGTTATTAACTTCATCCAGGGACTTCGAGAAGAATCCTTGGTTCTGTTCCAAAAGTCCTCCATGTCTATGTTACTAAGCTCCGTGTCTCAGATGTTGTAATTGCAATCTATGTAGGAAGGAGATTCCATTTTTTGGTACTTGTACTTCATCTTTCTTGACCTATATGACTTATCCTTAGATGATCCAGGATCCGACATGATAATTCCTAAAGAAAGAATGCCTAGATAAATCTTGTTTGACCAATCGGGCTTGGAAGCTTGGCTGAGCAACCCCACAGACCCGCCACACCAATCGAGACTTTGAGACCTATCAGAAAATTCATGAAACGACACACTGCAGAGTATAATTAGAAACTAGGTTGTGTCAGACACTTCATGAAACCTAACACACAGGTGGAAATCAGGAGATGTTGAGCACCTTGCGGAACCCGACACACTTGCTGCAGAAACCAAACAATGTCAGACAATCTACGAAGCGACACAAGCAAAATTCGAGAGGATCTTTGAGCACTTTGTAAAACCCAATACACTGCGGAAACCAAATAGTGTCGGACACCCTGTAAAACCCAAAACAAAGGTGTCGGGTTTCTGGGATGTCAGAACAGGTAAAATTTCCTCCAAGCTTGTAAGTTAGGTTTTATAGATTTATTCTCAAAAAACACAAGAGTATATCCATGGAAGGAAATAAGAAAACACCTAGGATGAATTTTTAAACAAGGGGTTTCATGGAAATTCAATCAGAAAATGAATAAAACAACCCTAAACCCTAAACCCAGAGGCAAGAAAAAGCAAAGAGGAAAAACACCGAAAGAACACTTCAAAAACAAACCCAAAGACCCCAAAATGATAAGAAGAGAAAAATACCTTCAAGAAATTGAAAAATGATCAAAGATGAATCACAAAATCGGTCGAGAAGTTTAGTCGGGTTTGGAGGTTTGTCATCACCAATCCGGCACTATGATAATTCTTCACCGGGAACTCCTCGTGCTATGATTATTTACTAATGCATAGCTTTTAGTTTGGTGGATGTAATCTGGAAACAAAACAACAAACATAACACAAGAATACCATCGACTATGATTAGACGGAATGATGACAAATCTGAAATATCAAAGTAAATTATAATATTAACATGAAATTGTTACAATCTCACCCATGAGGTACTTTAAGTGTTATTGACTTCACTTGCCTTCCACCAATACTATGGGAGAAACTTTACAATTACACCTCTTAATGGCTTCTTCAACACACCTTTAAACTGATGGCTTCCTTTACACACTTCATACAATATTTCTCACTACTTCCTTCTATGCTAAATGAGGGGGGTGGCCTCTTTATTTATAGACTTCTAGGCTTATCCATCTTATCTCTAAGATAGGATAAGAAATCCACTTTGATGAATCATATTCCATACCTTAACTCTTATCTGTACATGTAAGCTTATCTTTTAAGATAAGATAAACCTTATCATTTCACATGGGTTCCACATTTTTAGAATTTTTACAAATAAAATATACAAAATATTTATGACCTCACTCCTTGTCATTATTACCAATATAATATTTCTAATTCCTAATCATGTAGACCCTACTTCTTTACTTATCCCAACTTTGACATTTTAACATTACCGGACCACTTATGACAAATATTTACTTTTTACAACATTCCTATTGTACTTTGATTGTTACCGTACTCTACATTATTGGCGGCACCGCATCTTGTGACGCCTTTATCTTCTATCAGACGCTACTACTAATTACACTTAACAACATCCTATTCCTAATACATACATTAATGAAATAGAAATTACGGAGGAAAATTTTAGTGTCGACAGGTCGAAGGAGCATGTACAAAAAATCCACATAGTGAAAATATGTCAGGTAGAAATGATGTGTAAAATTAGACTATTTATAAGACCCTAGCATTTATTACACCTCCTCCAACACATGTGCCAACTAACTGACAACTCAGCATTAATGCCATGTCATCATGCTTAGCACTTTCGAAAACCTAAAACAAAGGTTTTCTTAACAAATAGGTTTCGGGAACCAACCGACATGAAGCATGTAAAAGACGTTTATGGATGCTACTGAGTTCTAAAAACTTGAAAAAAGGATCATTTCGGGTTTTAAGTTTCAGAAGAAACAAGCAACATGTAACATGTTTTTGTAAGGTATGTTCCGATGCTCCCAGGTTCTGAAAACTTGATACACTGGCATGTAATCGGGTTTCGGGTTTCGGAAGACACTCGACTTGAAGTATGCAAAATACATGTTTGGATGCTACTGATTTCCAAAAACCCAACACAAAGGATCATTTCGGGTTTCAGGTTTCAGGAAACAAGGAACATGTAACATGTTTTTTGTAAGGTATGTTCCGATGCTCGCGGGTTCGAAAACCCAATACACTAGCATGTAATCGGGTTTTGGGTTTCAGAAGACACTCGACATGAAGCATGTAAAAGACATGTTTACATGCGATGGAAACCTGAAAACCTGAAAATCTCCTTCAAAGGGCATTTTTAGGAGGTTTTGTCAAAACAATTTTTATGGTTATCTCAATTTTGGCTGGAATCACTAAAAACGAGATAAAAAATAATAGGTCATTATACGTACCCAAAATTGTAAGGTCTTGTCTTGACCGGCCTTTGTTTTCCCCTTTTTTCTTCTTTCCTTGGCCTTTTGATCTTCAGTGACGAAACCGCCGCCCTGCTCAGGGCGGCGGTCCTGCGTGCGTTTTTCCAGAACATTCTTTTGACGCGACTCACATGAAATATCACGTTTCACCAGCTTTCCTTGCCGACTTGAGCATGCATTTATGTTTTTGGTCCCCTGGAATAGTGTTTTTCCTTTGTTTATTGTTTAGGAGTTCAGTTTGGTTTTGATTTTGGGTGATTGAATTCCTATAAATGCATGGCTTGTGCTCAAACAAATGGCTGGATTTGGAAGATTGATCTTTTCTCTCATCCCCTCATTTTAGTATTTTAGCTTGTTATCTTGTTTAGAAGCCATAGTTTCAATTCACTTGCATCTTTAGTTAGATTTCTCAGCTGTTGGTAAGCCACATACCCATCTTGTGCAGGCAGTGTTGTCATTTCATCCAATCCGGTCTGAAGTTTATCTCTGAATTTCTCTTTGCATTGAATTTAGCTATTATTTTGCTTAGAGTACTTGTTTTAGTTCATTTACATGCTCATTTAGCATTGTCCATCTGTTGGTAAGCCACATATCGAGCTTGTGCTGGCAAAAATAGTGTTGTTGTCTTATCCAATCCATTGGAGTAGAATAGCTTAGGAAGCCATTAAAGTTGCAGGTTTTGCTCTTCAAACAGGATAGTTTCAGGTTCTGGTCACTTTGTGTTGCATGACTCATAGTAAAATCCCGCTAGGAATCGCATAAGCCAAGCTCTGTACTCTTGCGCTATCCCTCTCCTACTCGCATTTTCAGTCTGCATTCTGAGTTGTCCTTGTCCCAATATCTACTCCTGTCGATGCTAGCATTACACGCTTTTCTGGATCCACGTGAACACGAAAGAATGAGGAGATCACACTGAGGGGACAAGATCGCACACGCCATCGGATTCGCCACTATTCTGCGGAATCCAGGTTTTAACTTTCAAAGTTCTAGTTAGAATCATATCAAATAGAGTAGATAATTGCTTCATTTCGGTGACTTCTATTCTCGATATTGCTAGGGAAGCTGTGAGGATTGATAGTTTCTGAGAAACTATGATTCACTCCTCACTACGAGGTAGGATCGAGAATCTTGCGAGATAGATTAGGCAGAGCTATTTTATTTATTTAGAATAAATCTACAAATTACAGGTGATAACTACACTCGGTTATTTTATACATTTTAAATTATTGTTTAGTTGTTATTTCTAGATACGCTTAAAATAGTTTGCTTTCCATTGTATTCTTGAAAGATTTCTTAGAAGAATAGAAGTTATATATATGTTTTAGATTTATTCCACGTAGTTAGAATTTGCTTCATTACAGTTAGATTTACATTTTATTTTGTATGACAATCACGGGACCTCAGGAGCCCAGAGAATATATATTTGAGCCAATCGTGCCTCAACCAAACCTCGTCACAGCAATAGTTGACATAGACCAAAATCTCAGAATACAAGTATTCCGAACAACCACAGATTTACAACTGATCAGTTCTCAATTAAGAGGGTTAAACATAGAAGACGACCAAGCACACACGTTTTGGTCAAACCAACCAAATTACAGATTGCCCTAGGTAAACACTCACATGACTGTAGAAGGGTTTGAAAGAGAACAAACCTTTGGTTGTGATCCTTTGGTCCCACAGCCAGGTGCAGGAGACACTCTCACAGATATAGATACCAGTCTAAGGATCCAGGTTGCACGAACACCTGTGAGATATTCTGAGAAAATCACACAGTTGTTGGTCCTAAATATAGAAGTTGAGAAAGCATACGATTACTGGATACTAGGGATTAGAACTTGATTTCGTGCATGACCATAACAGGACGCAACAACCAAGAGTCTATGGTTGTGATCCACAGATCCCATAGCCCAACGAGTCCACAAGTCAATCAGATATAGACGTTGGCTTATGCACACTAGTATTCCAATCCACTCCATTCCACCCATCATCATCGAACAATTGTCCTTACTAGATATAGCGGCTAATTGAAGCTAGAGAATTGCGGACTAGGCGGAGAATCATCCGTAGAGTCAATTGTTTTCACCATCCACCCTATGACCTTATCGGAGACATACGAAACTATCCCGGTCATTTTCCACGTATTCCACAACCCATAGATCGAATCACGCTAGAGCTCGATATTGATTGGAGCCTTGGGCCAGTCATCCTTGCCGATCGATCTATCACACCAGTCCAAGTTAGAAGGGCCTTCTTTGCCTTAGATTCACAAATTCCACTAGTGCGTGTCGAAGACATTAGACTACCTAACTAGTTTGTCTAAATCCAACGCATATTCTACCCCCCCGGCTGTCTCGGCACGACCTCGAGAGGTCGGGTACGCGGAAGAGTCACTTGTAGATTCTCACGCTCGCCTGTCACTTTTCCGGCGTACAAAACTGGTGAACCCGACGTGAAACAAACAACTGTTTCACCTTCTGTACCTCATTAGCTTCACATCAGCTTCACCAACAAAATTGGTGAACCTGACGTGAAACAAATGAAATTAGTGAAGCTGACGTAAAACTTCCTACTTTCTCGTTCGGAGTCATAGTATCACGTTTCCTTTCACAAATCACCTTCGCTCCTTCCCATTATTCTGCGGGTATTCATATACCCCCCGAATATGTCGGGATTCGATGCATATGGCAGACCCCTCTTGGGTCTCGAGGCATACTACGCCCAACAGAATAGGCAATCATCACCCTCGCTCTCAGTATGGGGCGACAACTATTCAACTAATCATTTGTCAACACAAACCCCAAGAATCGAGATATAATTCATCTTTTCAAAGCGAGGAGTTAGATCACCCCCTCGAAGCGCAACAAGCAGAGCCTTGAGTTCAAACAATATGACGTTTACAGGAGAATGCAGTTCGTCTCCTCGAGATGCTACTTAGACCACAAATTAGTAGGCAATCAGATCCATACGGTCTTAGATGATGGACAGTCAATACGTTATCCTAGGAGTGAACAATGCTCCCGGGGCATGTACCCACCTATAGGAGGTCTACAAATACAACCCGAGATCTCTTTTCAAGAAAATACCTCTATGCCACTTTGCATATAGGAAATACTCTCGGAGAAACTTGGCAAGATAGCGATCGAGTTCATGACAGGATATCACGTACCTATCTAACACGGGGGGTACAACAAACGCCGCTCAGGAAAAGCACCGTGACTTCACCAAATGAAGTCATTTCAACGTTAGTAGAAAAAGTGAGAGGGTTAGAACTTGCTCAAGCAAGTCAAAATTCTCCGTTCATACAAGTAGGAAGTTCAATCCTCCATACCACTCTGGCCAAGTAGATCTCCTCACAGGAGTAGGCACGTTAGGTATGCCTCCTCACTATCCACAACAAACGCCAACAAGGCCCATCATCTCTAACACCATTCCTCCCGGTCTAGTATCAAATAATCCATTCCTAGACAATACCCCGTCATACTTAAACATGTACTCCAAATCACCACAAGGAGATATGTTTTCCTCTCCGGCATATTTTCTCAAACACAGGGACCTCCTTATGCCCCTGCTAATGCATACTCTGCACCGTATCAACAACCTATCCCACCACCACTCCCTCAGCAACCACCATCAATGGTCGAAAGCTATGCGATAGGGACTTATTCAGAATATCTAAAGGAACCCTTAGACTTCACCATACGAAGCGTCATGCTTCCAAGACCTCTTCCTGATTTACCCAAGTTCAAGGGTGAGGGAGATCAAATGCACATATCAGGAAAGGCTTACGCTATGGCCATACGAGAATTACTCCCTTGGGATGGGGTTGTTGCTTAAAATATTTCCCAAAACCTTGGAAGGCATTGCTCTCATTGGTATTACGAGGATACGAAGCCTCCATCCATTCATTTAAACAACTCGTGTCGAATTCATCAAGGCATTCGACATGAACAAATTGTTGAGAATAGGAATCAGGGAATTCTTGCACATCAAACAAGAACACAACGAATCATGTCGCCCATTTCATCCAAAGGTGGCGTACGAGTTCTTTATTCTTGGCAAGTGCTCAAACATGGATCGAGATGGAACTATGTGATTTATTCCTTCATTCTCTCGGCAAAGAGGTGAAGGAAGAAGTCAGAAGTTCCCACTAAGAACTTATGATGAAGTACTTGAGAGCGCTCTTGAATAGACCAAGCAGCGATAGATAGTGGTCGTAAGACATATGGAACAAGCGGGAGGTTAATCACCTCCACTCGAGAACACTACAACTATCACAAATATCAATCAAGGACCCAAAATCCTTAACAAAAATCGTGGGGTAACAACGGATGGAGTAGCGAGCCAGCCCAAAAGGGTAAATGTTGTTAATACTCCGTCACAAACAAACAACCAACGAAGCAACAACTCTACCCCGACGATCAATACGGTGGATTTTAACCATCACCACAACAACAACAACAATGGTGAAATCCCATACTGAGGGCCAAGCCAAAACTCATTTGGTTATCAAAACCAAAGTCAAAACCGAGAAACAACAATTCCAAAACTTTAATCCTAATAGGCAGCAGTTTGATCAGAATTTTAGGCCACAATACACACCTAACCAACAAAATAGGAATTACAATCCCAATTCTTATTGTGGTTTCCACAAAATTCGGGGTCACGATACTAGAACGTGTTGTGACTACAATAAATTTATGCAACGCTTTGCGGAAGAACAAAGCGGTTCTTCTGAGATTTGTTTTTAGCAGATCCCGTCTCATCATCACCAAATACGCTCGCAGGGGCAGTTTCCCCTCAGAATGCTCCCCTCAAGATCTTTAACGATCCGCTCCCAAATCATGATAGCAATAGGCTGAATTTAACTGGAACAAACAAAGGTGCAATGACGGGAAACAATGATCATGAAGCCTCGACTTCATTAAATCCATCAGTTGCACCACAGTTAGGAAGTCAACCGAGACCCAAGATAGTCAGTTTGGTAGAATTAGACGCTGAACTACCTATCGAAGCTATAACAAGAACACGAGAATATTTCTCTCAACCGAGCTCAAGTCATCTGCCAGAAACAGATAAGAGTCAGCAAATAGTAGAAAAACCCGTAGGTGCCTATGATTTAATTAATGACCTAACAAAGACCTTCTCGCACATCTCATTTTTGGATTTACTAAAGAACTCTCCTCCTCACAGAGCTGCTCTTTTAGAAGCATTAGGTCTAGGTCATCTAATTAACATCACTCCACCTCCTGAAACACAAGTAAATCACGTAGATTTTGATATCCACCCTCCGGGGCAGCCGGACAAGGATGTCGAATTCATATTCGAAATAAGTAAAATGCCCACAGAGATCTTTGAGATCGCACGTCGAGGTGATTGACCTTACACTTACAAGTATGGGTTTATAATAACCTACGTAAAGCGGGCAATGATTGTGATGGGGCCGCGATTAACATAGTCCCTTTCTCTTTCCTCCAAAAACTTGGATATGGGGAAACAAATTGTTCCACTACTCGAAATACATTGAGAGGCTATGATAGCCTTAAAGCCACTTCGATAGGAACTATAATCTTGCCGGTCACCTTAGGGCCCAAAACAATCATTGAGTTTTATATTATAGATCGGAAACTAATTATAATATGATACTCGGTGACCATGGATACACCGAATGAAGGCAATCCCTTCTACATTATTTCAAGAAGTAAGATTCTTGCATCTAGGAAGGTATTTGTAGCCAAAGGTGATCAAAACCTTTCGATTTGCACCTAGCTGATTTAAAGAAAAGACCAGGGGTGCACTCGGAATTTGAACTTCCAACAAACCAACTTAATAAACCCCTTTGACCCAAAACCGGAGGAAAAGTTGGTACCTCTGACGGATCTTGAAACTATCAAGCATAGCCAAAACAATTCCAACCCCAAAGATAAAACTAAAG
This sequence comes from Taxus wallichiana var. yunnanensis, assembly GCA_018340775.1. NCBI lineage: Eukaryota > Viridiplantae > Streptophyta > Pinopsida > Cupressales > Taxaceae > Taxus > Taxus wallichiana. The sequence goes on along the minus strand of CM031236.1, from coordinate 515,473,174 downwards.
CAGTATCATTAGGGACTACTGCGAAAATCGTTGAGTTGATAGAACAAGATTCACCAATGTTCTTACCATTTGATTAGTAGGCATAGGATATTCCCTAGGTGTTGGTTCCCTTTAGTGAGAGGACCTCTGTATGGTAGAAGTAGAGTGCTGCAAAGCGCAACAAATGCCCCATGCTGACATCTATACTCCCGACTAAGTATTGGACTCTCCATTTCGATGGAGCTAAATGCCGTTATGGAGCGGGGCGGGTATAATTCTTACTTCGCCCAGGAGAAAGTCCTCCCATTCGCCTTTAAGTTAAACTTTGAATGCACAAACAACGGCTTTGAGTCTGAAGCCCTCCTCCTTGGCCTCACCTTAGCCAAAGAGGTGGTGTTGATAACATCGAGTCTTAGGAGACTCATGATTAGTGGCAAATCAAGTTTAAGTATATATGAAACCAAAGCCGAACACTTGCTGACTTCTACAAAAAAGCGTTGTATTAAATTTTAAGCAAGGCATTTAACTTCATATCCATTGAAGCAATCCCGAGAGAAAAATCTTCGCCGATTCAATAGCAACTTGACATCACGTTTTACTCCAAGTAATGAGTTAGAAGATACCGGTTCACGGTGTCCATTCGTGATGAGCCATTGATAAAAATAATAGCAAAACCTCTTTCAAGTGGAAGTGAATCCGTCCCAGAGACCGTATTGATAGTGATGCGGCTACTTTGGATTACTTAAATGCCTATGCGGCATTACATCTCTCCTATCACATGCTAGATTTATCCTTAATTCCACATTCGTCTTCCTACTTTGGAAATCCGTGATGGATCTTCCCCTCGCAAATGGAATCTAGCATATATACGCAGTAGAAAATGGGGATGATTTAGATTTACCTCCAGCACCACCTGAGTTCGAAGAGGGTAACGCCTCTTTGATCGAAGAAACAATCGATGTCAACATCGGGACAGAAGATGAACCGAGAATATTGAAATTAGGATCATCCTTAACCCCAGAAGAAGTGGAAATACATACTCAAATTCTCAAAGAACATCAGAAGGTGTTTGCATTTAATTATAAGGAGATGACAGGAGTCGCACCCCACATTGCGGTGCACAACCTCGTCACTAGATCAGATGCAAAGCCAATTAAACAAAAATCAAGACCCATGAAGCCCAAAGTAGCTCTCATGGTAAAAGAGGAGGTAATAAAACTCCTCAGGTAGGGTTCATCAAACCAGTCGACTACTCCCAATGGGTATCTAACATCGTTCCCGTTCTCAAGAAGAATGGAAAGATACGCATCTGCATAGATTTCTGAGATATCAACAAAGCGTGTCCTAAGGACGACTTCCCATTACCATCCATAGATGTTATTGTTGATGCAATGGCTGGTTTTGAACTTTTGTCTCTCATGGATGGATTCTCGGGATACAATCAAATCAGAATATCTGAGCAAGATCAAGCTAAAACCATGTTTATAACTCCTTGGGGAACCTATTGCTACGTTGTTATGCCATTCGGTCTCAAGAACGCCGGTGCTACGTACCAGTGGGCCATGACATACATATTTCACGATCTAATTCATAAAATCATGGAATCTTACGTAGATGACTTATTGGCTAAGGCCAAGAAGCGTTGTGACCATCCCGAAGTACTCCGCGTCATTCTTTCACGTCTAATAGAATACGGAGTCACATTAAACCCAGAGAAATGCATCTTTGGTGTAACGGGAGGAAGCTCTAGGTTATATCATATCGTCACGAGGATAGATGTTGATTGACCAAAATTCGGGTTGTCCTGAAATGGTTCCACCTTGAGATGAATGCGGAATCGAGATCATTTCTCGGAAAGCTAGGTGCAATCCGGAGATTTATCCCGGACTTAAGCTTCACCGTTCATCCAATCAACAATTTACTCAAGAAAGACTATAGCATTGATTGGAGTGAAGATTGCAATGAAGCTTTTGATGCGGTTAAGTGCTTCCTTTTATCACCACCTACGCTAATGCCACCTAAGCTAGATCACCCATTAATTCTATATTCACGAGCTACCGATGTCTCGTTGGCTTGTATGTTGGCCCAAGAAAGGCGATAACAAAGAGAACGTGTGATTTATTTCATTAGCGAGCATTTGCTCGACTATGAAACACGCTATACAGGCGAACGAGAATGCCTTGCCATAGTCTTTGCTACTAAACGCCTAAGACATTATATCTTTGAATCAAGAAAGCGAAGGTCATGGTAAAAACGGACCATCTACGGACTTTTCTCACAAGAGGTCATTGTCTAAAAAGGTGGGACGTTTTATAACCTTAATGGGAGAATTGAATTAACATTTGTAAACGAGAAGTTAGTTAAAGGACAAATCATCGCGGATTGGTTGGCGAATGACCCATTAGACGGAGGCGATTTAGTAGATTTAGACTTTCCGGATGAATGCGTATACTACATCGAAACCCGACCCGCTATCTCTGAGTGTCCTTGGTACACTGATATCATTAATTATATCATGGACCATACGTACCCGGAGGCAGTTACACCGCAACAAAGAAGGCGGTTACGCATAATCGTAGCTAAATACGTCATTATAGAGCGGGTGCTCTATCGAAAAGCATTGATGGAATGCTCTAAGGTGTGTCGACACGAGAAGAGTCCAAGAGGATTCTCCATGAATCTCACTCAGCGGTATATGTGGAGGCCACTTCGGTGGCCATGCCACCGCTCGAAAAATACATCGAATGGGCTATTTCTGGCCCACTCTAGAACATGATGTGATAGAGTTTGCATGCGAGTGTCATAAGTGCAAGAATTCTCTCATGAGATCCACATGCCGGCCAAGCTCTGCTGACCAATCGCTACTCCATGGCCCTTTTCTACATGGGGTCTAGACTTAATAGGAAATTCTCTCCCTCATCCCAGACGGCCATAATTTTATAATCACACCCACTTTGAATATTTTACCAAATGGGTGGAGGCCATGCCTCTTACTCATGCACAGGTCGTAATCGCCAAGTTCATTTTGAACCAAATCATTTGCGGTACGGTATCCCAAATCATTATCTCGATAATGGAACTTCTTTAAAAATGAAGAAGTTCGCGAACTATGCGATAAATTTAAGATAAGCCATCATACGGCTTCCTTGTATTATCCCGAAAGCGGGTAGGTGAAGCGACAAACAAGACTTTGAAAGCCATTCTCCTTAAAGCGGTGAAAGAAAACAAGCGAGATTGGCATTTGAAGTTATATCCGGCCTTGTGGGCCCACCGAACCTCAATAAGAACACCAGCGGGAGCAACTCCTTTCTCGCTAGTATTTGGGGCGAGCAGTTCTCCGCTTGAGGTCGAAATACCCGATCTCCGCATTTCATTACTGAGGATTACGGATGAAGACGCTTACGAGAGAAGCACGTCTTTCTCAACTAGAAAGCCTAGATGAAACTAGGTTAGATCTTTGAGCAATGACATAGAGCTTATCTTTGCTTTCGAGAATGTGCGGCGGTATAACAAGAAGGTCTATGAGCGCGATATATACGAAGGTGATCTAGTTCTAAGACTAGACAGCCGGATCGACAAGAAGACCGGTGAAGGAAGGAAATTCCGGCCCAAATGGTTGGGCCCATACCGAGTCATGAAGGACTACGGAAATGGTGCTTACCTCTTATGTACGCTAGAAGGTGAGGAATTTGGTGAAACAGTCAATTCCCTACACCTCAAGCGATTCTACGCATAAGCAACTAGCACTACTTATATAATTATCTACATTGCATCTTCATATAGATTAAGATCATTTTGTCCACTTGTTTCTTACATAAATTGTGATCAAGGAATCTATTCTCAAAGCAATTCATTACAAACTCGTGATGTTTTGGCATAAAGCTCTTTAATCATACCTCTCCATTTTCGTGATATCATCGAATCATCTCGGAATCTTTTATCAAATAAATTCAGACATGACAAAGTCTTAATGGTAACCATACCAAGATCTGCAAGTTTGTTCTCGCTTTGATTTCTTCTTAGGATAGGTGTCTTGCCTATGGTCTATTCTAGAAGCTTCATGGTGTCACATCTATCCCATATATACATCTCTTTGGAAATAAGCACATACTGACATTTTACTCAAATAAGCAAGTCAAAAAGTGATTAAACAGAAAATTTTATTTTTACACATTTCCTTGCCCCACCAACCTTCGGTGATGAGCTTGCGTCTCTTACTAGTGACGTAGGGTTGGGAAAGGATGGAAATGCCCTTACTCGCCTATGCCTTGCCCACGGTGATAAACCCACGCTTCTTACTAGTAGCATGGGGAAAAGTATAGGGGGTCCTCTTGACACAACAAGCGTTAAAAGGTCATAAACAAGCAATTCAAACTTTGAGTCAAAAACAAATGAATCAGATGTTCAAAATTCCAAGAGAGTTAAAAACCCAAAAAACCAGATTTTGTCTACTATGTGGCCATCTACGGGTCTAAGTCTGGATAAACCG